>QLNU02015270.1:89298137-89317991 GCA_006491805.2 Dysdera silvatica
ATTAAAATTGAATCGTTAAGCCATTAATATTTAAATAATTATGTTAAGTTTAAATAATTAATGTATAAGGTTATTTATTTATTTAGGGAGAGAGAGAAAGAGAGAGAGAGAGAGAGAGAGGGGGGAGGGAACAGTTGAGAGGGTAGCGATGTTATTAATATATTTTTTATTTAGGTTTTAATCCACCAATATATTTTTTCTTTTTTGAATTCAAGGATTATTAGATTTTGCGATTTTTTTTTAGATATTTTGAACATTCTAGGGTGCAAAGCATTTATTCCTCAATTTGTTACTAAACTGCATAATATGCATTTTAAATTGTACTTATATATATATATATATATATATATATATATATATATATATACTTTATATAACATGAATATATGTACTGTTTTTATGTAATATGAATATATGTATTGTTTTTATATAATATGAATATATGTACTTTATATAATATAATGTATATATATATACCCTGCAAAATCTATGACGATATATACAGGGTGTGCAGCAATCCTCGGATGATAACCACACAGCAGTATTCCTGGGAAAATTTTGGGATATAAAAATGGTCTTTCTTCATTTTGGTGACAGGTCAAGACTTTTTGTGATAATCGCCAAAAGCCTCTACCCAATGAAAAAGCTGTCTGCATCCGTCAAGACCTTCGCATGTATAGTCCATTCGCCAAACGTTGACCGATGGTACCGTTAGAATTCACGGGAGCTGACGTCACAAACGGGTTAGCTCATTACAACAGACGGAAGGGCACCATTTCATAACTTGTTTTTCGCGCAGACAAACGTACGCGAACAACCAGTTATGAAATGACGCCTTCCCCTCTGTTGTAATGAACCAACCCGTTTGTGACGTCAGCTCTCGTTATTTCTAAAGGTACCATCGGTCAACTTTTGGCGAACAAACTATAAGTTTGAGACGAATTACAGAACGCTTGTCTCTGCATGGGTGTGTGTGTTTGCATGGGTGTGTGTGTTTGCATGGGTGTGTGTGTTTGCATGGGTGTGTGCGTGCGCGTGCGCGCACGCATACACACACACAAGATATGTATATATGCAAATTTAAATTCATATGCAAATTCTATATCATATTCTTTCAGAGCTATATGTCACATTAACAGAAGACGGTAGCCAATTATTCGAAAACCAAAAGGAGTTTGAGAAGGCACATTTCGAAGAGAAAGAAAGCGCCAATGAACAACTTCCAGCCAAAGCAAAAATAACTCCCACAATTTTCAAAATAGGGGGAGTGAAGAAAGCCAAGAAGGACTTCGTTTTTCTCAGTAGATACCAGTCACAAAGATTTCGGGACGAAATCAAAAAACAATACCTGTTGACTATTCAGCCGCAGAGCTCGAAATTTCTGGAAGCTGCAGATTTGGCAAAGGTTCTTAAAACTGATGGACGGTTAAAATGCGCTGGCGACAGCTATGTCAGTCGGGAAGAAAGTTTTGACTTCTCCGAAGAAGAAGGAGCTAGCAACATTCCATGTGATCCTTGGAAAAGTGAAGCCGCACCTAGTATCCTAAAAGATGCAAGTAACTTCTTCTCGTTTGAAGACGCCTTCGTATGCCATTATACCAATCCTTCAAGCGAAGTTAAGGTTGAACAAAGTGCAGGCATAATGGCCGTGACTGTGCAGCCAACATCGCTTAGATCATCTGTTGAGCAGTTTTCAGAAGAGGCAAATCTTTTGGAGGATGTTATCGAACCACCTTCTGCCAGCTCTTGGTTCAGAGTGCAATGGGACGGAATTAGGAAAATTTGCTGCTCCATTTGCACCTGCGCTGAATAGTTAATCTTCTTGTAAAGTTAAAATGCTTAGATAACGTATTAAGAAACGTATCAACGACTTCGGGCATTCGAAGCTAATTTTCTTCAGGAATTAACCAAGAGTCAATGCTAAAGTGTTGTTTTTATGATTACGTCAGTTGGTGAGAGTCGTGAGTTCCGTTAGGAGAAAAAAATCTTGTGTCAACAAATGGAGAAAAAAGAAATTAAGTGTGAAATAAGAGAGATCGAATTAGTCAGGGATAGGCTTTATTACTTGTGGATATTTTGAAAGGTTCTCCACGGGCGAATGAATGCTGGTACGGATGTAAAGTCATTTACGATATTGTATGAATGCACGTTAATGTGGAGGGCTTTAATGAGATATAACCAATGCAGTCATTAGATCGGTAAATAATTGCAATTCTATTGTAATTTTTAGACTAATGAGATGTAGTGTGGTGAAGTTCTTAAATTTAGCCTTTACAACAAATACGTCATACATTTTGTCGCTTGCTTGAAATGGAGTTTAGTTGATCTAGTATAAAAGGTTGCGTCACAACAAATTAGGTACGACGCCCATAGAGCGTTCAGAAATGGGGATATTGTTTTGAACTTTAAAGTGCAGTAAATAGGGAAAAGGGTTTAAGAGCTTGTTAGTTAATTGATTGTTTGTTCAATTATAAGATTGTTAAATATCGTGCTGATATTAGATGCGGGATTGGGATGATAATGGTATGTTTGCAGGTTGTATTGAAACAGCTTTAAAAATGTTTGCAACTGCCATATCAATATCAAAATTTACTGGAATTGTTTGTAAAACCGAATTTCTTGGTTAAGAAACGTAGGGACGGAACAAATTTGCAAAGTCTGGTAAAAGCGCGCGTTCGAGGTGGCCGTCCTTTGCTGGGGAGGAAAGACTTTGTATGTATGGTGGAATTGATAAGACATGTCTTGACACGTTGGTTACATTGATAAACGGATTGCCGTCTTTATTTGATCGATGTCGTTAACTAAGGAAAGGGTGTTATATTCAGAAAACGGATCTATCCAACCGTAAGAAACTGAACAGAATAGCACACCTTCGTTTGAGACGCTTAGATCGTCATTCTGACGTTTAAAAGCACGTTATGAACGTCACGTTTGGAAAAAAAAGACAGCAATCACATGTTACGTTGGCCATAGTGAAAGCATGATTAATGTCTTTTCAATCACAAACACAAGTCACCACTCAATTAAAAAAAAAATGCCACTTACTGCAGGTACAATTATGTTGTTCTATACCGGCTTTGTGATTTTGTTCGCCACCAGCATTCCATTAACAAGAAATCACGTTTTAAAATTAATTGTAGAGAATGTGGAATACGTTATGAATTTGGGAAGGTTGAAAGGAAAATTCGAAAATCCCGAAATTGAAATAAAGGGCCAAATTCTCTTTCCCCTGACGCTAAGGGACGTACAGAATTTTGTATGGATGCAACCACTTATACGCCAGAGTGGACAATACCTGAAACTCACCTTATAATATTGTGAATGACCTCACATCTTTCCCTAGCTTCAGTCAGCCGTGTAGGACAATTTTAAAATTTTCTAAAGAATGAATAATCATACTGAAATCTTTATCTTCGTTTCACGATGTATTTTCTGTTTTTTTCATTTTATGAGACCTTTTTAATATTTCACCAACATGTTTTGCTAAACAGTCCGGACAATTCTCACAAAACTAGTATTACCGTCAAATAGCAACAATGGATGTTGACGCTTGTTTATCATTTAGTTTATTACCGAGGAATAGTAGCTTCGAATGTCCTGAACTTGTCAGAACAACCTTTTGACACTTTACATGCAAACTCGATAATTTACATCAAAAACGTACATCGAGAGCTCATGAATACGTTTTCTATTACCATATCATGCCCTTTAACTTTGTCTTTGCTTCAATAATTCAGATTTTGGATCCTACTCTTAAATAAAATGTATTTGTTTTTAATTTTTATTTTGTTATTAAAATATTATTTTGGAAAAGAATTACTGTGCTTATTTTATGTAATTTAAACCTGAAATTTGCAAAGTTGTTAAGTTTTTTTTTTTACAATGTTGAGTTTTTTTACTAACAAGGACCATGCTGCAACGGAACCCTTAGTCTTCCGAGGAAACCTCGTTTACTGCGCATGCGTGAAGGTGATTGGGCGTGTCGTGGTGAACGAAAGTGTATATCGGTTAGAATGATAGTAAAATCATTTCAGTTGGACTTGTGGTTTCAGAGTTATTCAGTTATTTTTATCATCATGCAAACGTTACATCAACATTTCCGAAGTGTCACGCAGTACTGTCAGATGCAGATTTATGGTCTTAGGATTAAAGAAACGTGAATTTCCAATGGCAATAAATTAGTTTTAGCTTAATATTTTTAATTTAAATCTGCGTTTAATTTTTACGTAGTATAACGAAACGTTCCTTCATACCACTGTATTTCAATAATGTCCTGGTATTGATTTATCATTCCATTTTCCTATGTTGTCTAAATCAAGGCAACATTAAATTTCTAAAATTAGTTTGATGGCGCTAAATTTAACATGGCATTAAAATAACATTAAATTTATTATGGCATTAAGAGAGCATTGAAGTTATTATGGCATTAAAAGAACATTAAACTTTTTATATCATGATGAGAGCATTAAATTTATTATTGCATTAAGAGAGCACTAAATTTATTATGGCATTAAGAGTGTACTAAATTTATTATGGCATTAAAAGAACATTAAACTTATCATGATGAGAGCATTAAATCTATTATGGCATTAAGAGAGCATCAAACTAATTATGACATTAAGAGAACATTGAAATTGTTATGGAATTAAGAGAACACTAAATTTATTATGGCATTAAGAAAGCATTAAATTTATTATGGCATTAAGAAAGCATTGAATTTATTATGGCATTAAGATGGCAAATTGATATTTATGATATGAATTGTAAATATTCAAGTTTTTTTTTCTTTTATATGGTGAACATTGGCTGAAATATGTTGATGAGCATAATGAAAACGTGAAATTTGCTGCTACTACTAACTCTATATTCCGCTGAGTTGTAGATAATTAAGAAATATCTCCTAAAAGACTTAATTCGCCATTTTGCAATTTCGTTATTGTCATTTCGCAACAATGCCTTCGAGATTTATTAATTTAGAACCGCGAGAAAGGAATATTAATCACAGAAGTTGAAACAAATAAACAATTATGGAGTTAACAATGCACGAATGAAAACGAAAGAGGAAATTTCATTATTAAGTCATTTATTATGAAAACCTTTGTCTGATTCCCATTGGGAAATTTGTAATCTTACAGTGTTCCATTGATTTTAGATAAAACTATTTGTTTTTATAGCTCAAGTTTAGATTGGTAAGCAGAAAAATGAGCGACTCGGATTTGAGCAATAGTTCATATCATTCGGCTGTGGCTACCCTTGATAAGGAGGAATTTGGTAAGTCTTTGAAAAGATTGGGTGATTAAATCGTTAATAGTGAAATAATTATGTTAATTCCAAATAGTTAATGTCTTTAGGAAAAGAGAGAGAGAGAGAGAGATAGGAAAAATAGTAAGAAGGGAATAAATACCATTAGTGCTTCTCTTTTCCTTGGGTTAATAATTATTCGTCCTTTATTAATTCAAGATTTATTAGATATTGTGAACTTTTTTAAAGTGATTTTGAATAATGTACGGTGCAAAGTATGTATTTCTCAGTAGAACATAATAAGATTTTGTAATCTAATATGTGTGTGTGTGTGTATAAGTTTGTTACGAAAATTGAATTGGAAAAAATGCAAGACAGACAGACATACAGACAGGCAGGCAGGCAGGCAGGCAGAGAGAGAGAGAGAGATAGAGAGAGAGGCGGATTTCTATCCACATAAATGATATATATTTTATTCTTCCAGAGTTTCAGTTCTCGCCTGCCAAATTAATGGAAGATTGCGATTGCGGCGAATTAATCGGAGACCATAAGAAGTTTAGTTTGGTGCATTTCGAAGAAACAGGAAGTGCCATTGTACGACGCTCAACAAAGGCAGAAGCATCTCATAAAATTTTTAAAATAGGGAGGGTGAAAAAAGCCAAGAAGAATGCTCTTTTTCTTAGTGGATACCAATATCAAAGATTTCGGGACGAAATCAAAAGAGAATACCTGCTGAGTATTCATCCACAGAACTTAAAATTTCTGGAAGCTGCAGATTTGGTTGAAGTTTCTAAAAAAGAAGCTTCGTTAAAAGACGCGGGAGACATCTATGATACTTCGGAAGAACATTTTGCTTTTCCCGAAGGAAAAGACATGAATGTTGAAAGTGATCCTTGGAGAAGTGAAGCCGCACCCAGTATCCCAAAGGATACAGATAACTACTTCTCATTTGAAGATTCATTTGTCTGCTCTTATAGCAGGCCACCAAGCGAAAGTAAGGTTGAACGAAGTGCAGTTATAGCAGCTGTGACTGTGCAATCAACATCACTTAGCTCATCCATTGAGCAGTTTGAAGATGAGGCAAATCATCTGGAAGATGTTGTCGAACCTCTTTCTGTCTGCTCTTGGTTCAGAGTGAAATGGGACACAATTAGGGAAGTTTGCTCCTCGATTTGTATTTGCGCTGAATAGTTGTTGATCTGAAGTTAAAACGTCTAGATAATGCATTGAAAAACGTATTGACGGTATAAGGCATTCGAAGCGAAGTTTCTTCAGGAATTAACAAAGCGTCAAAACAAAAGTGTTGTTTTTGCGACAATGTAAATTAATGAAAGTTGTGAACTCTGCTGGGCGAAAGATAATGTGTTAACAAATGAAGTGTTGTAACAAATATAGAAAATAGAAATTATGCGTGAAACAAAAGGGATTGGACAAGTTAGTGGCAGGATTTATTATTTGTGGAATGTTTTTGAAAGATTCTCCACGAATGAATGAAGCTTGGGAGAGATTTAAGGTCATTTACGATGCTGCGCGGATGTAACTTAATGTAGAAGGCTTTAAAGAAATGGAAGCAGTACATACAGCCAATCGATCGGTAAATGATACTGTTTATAGCAACGATACTGTAATTTTTCGACCGATGAGGCGCACTGGTAAATTTCTAAAATCTATTCTTTCCAATACTTCGTAAATATTTAACCTTTGTTTCAAAGAGGTTTAGCTGATCTCTTATAAAAGATTGCATCACAACGAACTAGGTATAATATCTGTCTATCGTTAAAAAATGGGAATATTCTTTTGAATTTTGAAGTCTGCTAAGTGGGTGAAAAATGACCCAACCGCTTGCTTTTTTTGTAAATATCGTTTAGGCGAAATTGATTTCTTGCGATGAGTATGAGGAAAAAGGATCCACACGAAAGATTCGGGTGGGTATGATGTGTCTGAATGTACATTATATCAGGTTTAAAAAATCTATAAATGCCATATCAACATCCAAAATCACTGGAATTAATCAGTATCCAAATTTATCAGTACCCAAAATTACTGGAATTGATTATAGAGACAAATTTCTTGAGAAAGAAACGCAGGTGTGGGCAAATTTGCAAAACTTGGTGAAAATATACGTTTGCCGCAGCCGTTCTTTGTTCTAATGTGGAGGAAAGACTGAAAGTGTAGTGAAAGTGACATAACATGTCTCGACAAGGTTGGCCACATTGATATTGATGGATTGCCGTCTATATTTGATCAATGCAGTTAGAAAAGGAAAGGGTCTTACCTTCAGCAAATGGATCTATTTCACCGAGCGAAACTGAACAGAAGAGCAGCACACTTCCTTTTGAGACACTTGGATCGTTATTCTGACGTTTAAAATATCGTGACGTTTAAAATCTGTGACGTTTGAAATTGTGGCGTAATGACGTTTAAAATCTATAAACGTCACGCTGCGAAAAAAAAAGATAGCAATCATGTGTCACGTTCGCCAGATCAAAAGCATAATTAAGGTATTATACAATAATTTTTGCCACCCACGTTTAAGTAGCTCAACCTAGAGCTTTTTCATATTTGGCGAAAAAATATAATTTTATTAATTTAAGTAATATATTTTTTCTCTCCAAATATAAAAAAGCTCTAGTTTGAGCTATATGTACGTGGGTGGCAAAAATTATTGTATAATAAATTCCCCCACGAAAAACTCACAAAAATCTCGCCCCGGAGGCTTTTCTGTGTTGACCATTATTTGGCAATTGTGTTATCCCTGTGAAGGGTAATAATATCTTACAAAATTAAGGTATTTTCAATTACGAACAAAAGTCACACTCAAATAAAAAACATGGCCACTGTCTTCACATGCAATTGTGTTGTTGTTCCACAATGGTCTTGTGATGTTGTTAGACACCGGCATTCCATTATAAGAAGCAACGTTTTAAAATTAATTTCTTAGAATTTGGAATGCACAGTGAGTTTGGTTACACTGAAACGAAACTTTTGCAATCCCGAAATTTAAAACAAAAGGCAAAATTCTCATCCCCTTTGAATCTGAGGGACCTACCGGATTTTCCAAGTGTGCAATCATATATATGTCAAAGCAGGAATTTTTTGAAACTCGATCATAATATTGTGAATGACATTGAATCCCCTTCTAGCTTCAGTCTCCCGTGGAAGATAATTTCAAAAATTTCTAAAGGATGAACCAACCCTATGGAACTCTCCTTTGGTTTCACAACGGATTTACTGTTTTCTCTTTATCTTTTAACGCACCTATCATCATTTGCTCAATTTGCGCAAATAGTTAGCAAATTTTTCACACAACTAGCATTATCGTGAAACAACAACCATGAATGTTGATGGCTATGTGCATTTCAGTTCATTACCGAAGAATAGTAGCTTCGAATGCCTGAAACGCTTCAGACGAATTTTTCGACATTTCACATGTAAATTCGAAAACTTACATACAGAATGTTATACCGAAAACATAAGAATACGTTTTCTATTACAATATCATGCGTTTTAACATCATTTCTGTAGATTTTTAGGCCACGGAGTCCACTCACAAAATTATTTTTAATTTTTATTTGACATTAAAATCTTACTTTTGTTTGAAAGGAATTACTGTTTTCATTTTATGTAACTTACATTTGAACTTTGCTAAGCTGCTAAGTTTGGTTGTTTTACGGCATGAAGATAACAAAGGTCACGCTGATGAGCTTGGACCTACAATTTCCCTTTTAATCCGAACCTCTTATGGTCTAGGGAACCAAACCCTGGACTACTATGTGCAGAGTGTCGGTAAGTGTTCTAGTTTGTCACCATTGAGGGTCGACTGGTTTAATGAGGAAGTTATTTCAATTATAAAGTATATTTAGAAAGTTATTTCAATTTAGGAAGTTATATTTAGGATAATAAAGTTATATAAGGTTATTTAGGAAGTTATTTCAATTATTAGGTATATTACTGGAGGTAAAAAATTTAAAAGGGAAAAGTTCCCTTTTCCCTCAAAATTCAAATTTAAAAGTTTAATTTCTGTAATTAATGTAACTGTTAATTATGGAGTTTTAGAAACGTTTATATAGAAGATTGAAAATCAAAATAAAACGCAAGTTGCAGCCAAACTAAACTATAATATTAACATTAACATAATCTACATAATGCCCCTCTACAACGTATATAATATCCATAACAATTATAATATATTGGGTGATCAAAGTTAAATATAATCTCTATCTGTGAATATGTCATGCACCGACAATTGTAATGAAACGAAACTTGCTATGGTGGGAGCAGACGGAGAATCATAAATCGATTTATGATTATGATGCTCAATTTCATTTTCCGATGGCGATTACGATTATTATAAATGAACATAAAAAGATGACAAACACAGATTATAATTGCAATTACTTGCATGCAATCGGAAATAATCAGTTCGATTGCGATTATAATGTAGAGATTATGATTACGATTACCAAAAATTTCAAAAATGATTTACAATTATTATTAAATGAAATTTAAAACATGATTATGATTATATTACACAGCTTCAAAAGAATTCGATTAATATTACAGACGTGATTACGCGAAAATGTAATCGGTTACAATCGATTATAATCACTTGATTGCGATTAATCGGAATCTAGTAAAGGCAGTAATTCAAGCACAATAGAAGAAGCATGGACTTGTTTGTAGGCAAACGCGATGCTCATTTAAAAAAAAAAAAAAAAATACAAAACGTGATTTCCGTTTTTCGCAGAAAATAACGCATACAAAATGCTGGCTGGTGCATATAAATTAATAGGGGGTCACGGTAATCTTTCCCAACCACGCAAGCCTTACGTCGATATTACATGCTTCCTGGGAGATCGTTTATGAACTGTGGTTGGCAACAGGTCTCGCTTCTGAAGCAGAGTTTGTTTTCAGATTCGGAATGGACTTTGGTGGGGGCAGACTAGATGTCATTTCCCTACTGAGTCTGCGTATCCCACACAGACTCAATAGATTTACTGTTCCACGAGAGATCCATTGCATTGGTTGAACGTCTTCATTTTGAACCCAATCATCGACCAGCTGAGATCGGTGAGAACGTGCGTTATCGTTCAGGGTTAAGAATTTTAGATATACGGCATCTCAAAAAAAAAAAAAAGGTGGGATTAGATGTTATGTGAGAATAAATTGCGGAAACTTATTTCTGATATTATATTTATTTGATTTAAACTAGATTTGTTTTCCACTTATAAGGGTCTAAACAGAAAATTACTCTACAAGGGTGGTTCGACCATTTTGTGACAAACTACAATGAAATCTATTTATAACGACACTTTGTATAACGATATTTTACACCCTCCTTGTATAGGGGGTTGGTATGGTACAGATATAGATTGCATCAGGTTTAACCTGTCCATAATGTTATGGTTTCCCGTTCCTGGAGTACCGTTATAAGTGGATATCAAAGATGCAGACCCTACATATGATTATAAATAATACTCTAAGGACCAGGAATGAATGAATGAATGAATGAAGAAAAAGAGCCAGAAAAAGTGTAGTATTAACGGAAGGGCTAACTGGGTCATACCTAAATATGGGCTCCATGTTTACAAAGTTTATGTTTATAATATTTTGCTAACTTCAAAAATTTTGTAATTTAAAAATTAGCGTAAATAGTCCCCAAACATTATCGAACCCAGGTTCCCCGGATACAATTAGTTTTTCTGGTCTGGGTACTAGTCAGGTGATATTTTTATACAATATTTAGGTTTCTGCGTAATTGACAATCGTTCGCACGGACATATGAGATGAAAATAAAAACAATGACATCTGCCTAAAACGATAATTTGTCCATGAAGATATTTTTCTCAGTACTCACAAACATATATATTACGTTCGATTATTAGGCTCAATCTTGTCTATAATGATAAACTGCCTATAAGGATAGATGTCCTTTTCTGGTCCCTAAGACCCATTATAAACAGATTTTACTGCGTGCATAGTATATAAAATCGAATTTTAAGAAATAAATACTTTGTTGGGTGATGCGTTTGTTCAATTCGCGGTTTTCATATATGTACTTCGTCGCCAATTTTATACTAAAATTGGCGCGCAAATGGTTGCCATAATTTGTTTAAGAAAATAGTCATCACTATTAAAGAAAAGATTCCTAAAACGTTTAATAATATGTGGGGGTAGTAGCACCTTTGTGTCATTAGGTGCCATTATTTATTATAAGTTTCCTGACATAAGTTGATGTCAGATTTTTGAAGTAGATTTAGATATATTTAATGGGTGGTGTTTATGCAAGTAAAGGATTTCCTAAAAATAGCCTGGATGCGAAGATCGTAATAGTTTCATGTAAACCTCAGTATTTTCATGTAAACCTCAGTATTTTCATGTAAACTTCAGTATTTTCATGTAAACCTCAGTATTTTCATGTAAAACTTCAGTATTTTCATGCAAAACTTCAGTATTTTCACAGCATGAGATGTGTCTTTTCTCAAAGATATGTTGAGATAAAGGTGGATAGTTCAAATTATTTTATTAGATCACCCTGAGCTATCGCACTTTCTCTGTGCAATGATTCTAAAGGTTCGGTTCAGATACACACGATTACAGTTTAGACCAAGGGCGCCCATATGAGTACTTCAAGGGGAGGGCCGAGAAAAAGTATGACCTCGTTCTCAAGACAGTCAAGCATTTTTGTGAATGTACATAATATTCAAATGCTACAAAAATAATTGATACTGCTTGACAATTAGTAATGAGCTAAAAAGTACCTTATTTTAAAATGTGACTGTAAAACTTTTGAAAGTAAATGCATAGAAAAATACGGCAAATCAAATTTTTGGAAGGCCAGAGCGGACTTGAGCCCATCTGCATCCATATGGTCGCCCGTGGTTCAGACATGGAATATTGTAGAATTGATTGATTAATCTGCTATGATTTTGTCCTCTATGTTAGCCAACTGCTGATGTTAAAAAATGTGTAAATATACAAAATGGTAACAAATGTTAAAAAATTAACGTTCAGCTACTAACGTACGATTCAGTAAGCGTTAAGTTGCTAAACCACGGTTAAGTGAACGTTAAGCTGCTAATGCACGGTTAAGTAAACGTTAAGCTGCCAACGTACGCTTAAGTAAAAGTTAAGCTTCTAACGTATAAAATAAATACACGGTAAATTTTTATTTAATACAGATTGTTAATAAGAACTGTTTATGTTTATAAACCTTCAGTAGTAACGCACTAGTTGTCATAGGGCAACAAAGCTTTTTCAAGACTGTTTTTAATTTTTCATCGAAGACAGACAAATAAACAATCAATGCAAACAAGGCAACAATGCACGAAGGCAAACAGGGAATATTTCCTAATTATCGAATCACTTGTTATAAAATAATTTGTCTGAATTATTTTAAGTAACTAGAAATATTTAATGCTTAATTTAATACTGTAGTGTAAACCACATTTTAAGCATTTAAAACTAGCTATTATGGACAGAGAACTGAGCGATTCGGATGAGAGTGTTAGCTCGTACTATTCGGCTTTAGATGGCTATGAGAAGGAAGAAGAAGAAGAGGATGAGTCCGTAAATAAATTGGGTGAGAAAACTGTTAGTGACATCTTGAAAGGGTGTGCCCCAGAATGGAGAATTTAGGAGACTAGAGTAGATAACATCTTCGATATGTTTTATTTCTAAGCTTTCCACTTGGGTTAATAACTGAATTTAATATTTCATCCATTGCTTACAAATTGCAAACATTCGTGCTGTTTCTCAACATAGCGTGTATTGCTGTGTGTGATCTCTGAATTTCAAAGCAATACGTCTCATATTTGACCATTGTCTACGTAATTTTTTTCTCTCTCTCTTGCACACACATATACATCATCAGAAACAACCATTTTCAAGCTGCTACAGGATGAAGGTCGCTCTGTTATCGTACCTACGTTTAGTATGGTGAAAGAAATACAAAGGAATCAGCTTTAACTTCACCAAGTTGGCTAGACGTGTTAGCAATAGGATTTGCAATTTAATGAGGGTTCTGAACCTCGCACGCCACAGCCGAATCTTGGTTGGAAGGTGGAACTCATTCTGTCACCTTCCTACCGAGTGACCACTACCGATGCTGCTTCAAAGCAGCGAACACTCGAGAGCCGGTGCTCTTGGCAGAGGATTATACAAATTGTCGTCCAAAGTACTGACCAATGATGGGCAATCGTAATTTTTAACTGGAATTTTCCAAAAGATAAGACGCGTCTTCAGACAAGATGGACGAATGAAATAAGAAAGCAGGTTTGGGTTATATACAAACGAAATTACGCGAATGACCACCCATGAGACCACTTCGAGAGATCTTCATCAAGCAGTGGTCGAATATGTTGATGACATAAGGCACATACGCTTATATTCAATAACAAGTCTACATGATATTCTTTCAGGCCTGCTTGTAACACTCGTGGAAGAGGATGAAGAAATAATTGGTAATTCGGAGGACACATTAAATGCGGCGCATACTGAATCTACCAAACGATATTTTGGAATGGCCAAAACGTTTCCCAAAACTTTAAAACTTTCAAAAGCCAAGAAGAACCCTCGTTTCCTGCAAAGACGTCAATACCAGAGGAGATTTCGCCACAACATCATCAAACAACATCTGGTAAACCATTATATCAAGGAGACCCAAATTCTGACGCCTTCAGATTGGCTCCAATTTCTAAGAGGGCTCATATTGCCAGAAGAAGCTGGAGTTAGCTGCAAAAGCCGAAACGAAAATACCATCATTCCTGGTGATGAATGCAGCAAGTTTCAAAGGGATCCTTGGCAAGACGAAGTTAGACCAAGCCCTTTGAGGGATGGCGAAAATTTCTTTTCGTTTGAAGACTCTTTCATTGGCGCATATAATAAGACTTCAAATGAGGTTAATGCTGAAAAAACGGACTACAACAGATTTGGGACCGTTGTAACAATGCAGCCGAGAATGACAAGCTCGTCCATGGAACAGTTTGAGGACAAGACCAATCTTCTTGAAGATGCTATTGAGTTTTCTTCTCTTTGTTCCTGGGTCAGGGGCAAATGGGACAAAATTAAACAATCCGTGTGCTTAATCTGTATTTGCCCAGAATAGACAGCGGACCAACTATTGGGTTGTTCAAAAAATTATTGCGTTTTTTATAGGTGGATATAGTTGTACAGGGTGATCTTGAAGTCTACCGACAAAATTTGAGGGGTTGTTGGAGACACCAAATAAGGCATATTTGACCATATCTTTGTGTCCGCAAAGAGGCCGGTTTAGCTTTGGAGCGTAACTACTATTTATGTCCATGTCGTTGCTACGTAACCAATTATATGCATTAAATAAAACTTTGGATACATAATTTAAGTGGTTGACCCACTAATTCAATAGAGGCAAAGAAATCCGGAATTCAGTTTCCTGTTCCTGATCTGTGTTACTGTGTAGTGAAAATAAGCCTAAAACTGGCTTTCTTAACACACTGGAAAAGAGTTGGGAACTGCCAAGTATGTGTAACAGGTGAAGAACATCAAAATAAACATTTTTTGTTCAGTGAATTTTTTTCCAAAAATTAGCCGTTCGGGCACTACAGTGAATTTAGTATTTGCATCCACCACATTCAAGATTTTTACAAATGGCTACAATGCACCATTTCAAGAATTTTTAAAATTATTTAATGTCAACGGATGACTGGCCCTCCTTGGCGACTTTCTAAAATCAGTTAAATTCACCGGAATTGTATGTGTAGAATCCATGGTCGCAACTGAAGCGGCGAATTCTACACATGCAATTCCGGTGAATTTAACTGATTTTAACAAGTCGCCAGAGAGAGCGTGACGTCTGTTGACATTAAATAATTTGAAAAATTCTTGAAATAGCGCTTTGCAGCAGTTTGGGGCAACCATGAATAGGGTGAATCAAACACTTAAATTCACTGTAGTGGCCGAACGGAAAATTGTTGGAAAAAAAAGTCACTGAATTAAAAATGTTTATTTTGATGTTCTTCACCTGTTGCACATACTTGGCAGTTCCCAACTCTTTTCTAATGTATTGAAAACGACAGATTTAGGCTTATTCTTACAACATAGTAACGAAGATCAGGATCAGGAATTCCGGATTTCTTTGTCTCTGCTGTATTTATTATTAGCTCATTTACTTAAATTATGTATCAAAAATTGCATTTAATTCATGCAATTGGCTACGTAGCAACGTGATGGGCATAAACTGTAGTTACGCTCTACAGCCAAACCGTCCCCTTTGCGGACACGGGGATATGGACAAACATGCCTTATTTGGTGTTCACAACAACTCCTCTTATTTTGTCGGTAGAGTTTAGGACCACCCTGTATATTTAGTGAACTAAATGCAGCTATAAATTACTGAGGCATGCGCGTTTGACAGCTGGCACCTAGAACTTCCATCAAGAATATAAGTTCATCCCTCAAGATCAATCCTCCTCAATCATATAAGTTCTTCTATCAAGAATATAAGTTCGCGAACCGATCAACTTATTCTTTGTGTAACATTTTGGAATTGGAGAGTCAACATAGGAGGCATTTTCACGAAGTTTTACTTTATTACTTCCGAAAACAAAATGCTGTGCAGGCTTGTGAAAAGTTGTATAGAGTTTATGGGGTTGAAGCCCTTAAAGAACGCCGGTATTAATATTGGTTTGCACGTTTCCGTTCTGGTGACCACAGCGAGAAAGATTCACCTCTCTCAGGTCGGACATTGAAGGTTGATGATGATCAAATAAAGACATGAGTTGAATCATCGACATTTCACAATTCGTGAGCTTGCTGAGGCGCTAAATATACCGATTGAAAGCGTTTACTTTCATGTGAAACAAATTGGTTACGTTAATAATCTTGATGTTCAAGTCCTGCATATGAACTGAGAGAAATAAGACTCATGAAAGGCATAGACATCTGCGATCAACTTCTGAAATGTGAACAATCCGACATATTTCTGAAAAGCATGATTACTGGTGATGAAAAATGGATTTTCTACAACTATGTGAAGCGAAAGCGATCGTGGAGCAAGTGCGATGAGCTGGCTAAAAGCATATCAAAAGATACATATACCAGAGAAGGGCGATGCATTAAATCTGGTGGGATTGGATGGATGTGGTGTCTGCGAGCTCTTACCAAGTAATGTTTTGAATAAATCGGGCGTGCAGTCACAACAGCTCGACAAATTGAACGAAGCAATAGCAGAAAAGAGGCTTCAATTGATAAATCGTAAAGGAGTGGTCTTCCATCAAGACAACGCTCGACAACATAAAAATTCAATGACTTTCGAAAAATTGTTGGAATTTCGTTGGGATGAATTGCCTCATCCATCGTACTTGCTAGACCATGCACCATCGGACTACCATTTTTTTCGGATCTTGTAAAATTCCTCGAGTGGAAAAACGTTCGCTTCAGATAGCGCTATCGAAAGATACTCGTTCAATTTCTTCGTTAAATAGGGATAGGAAGTTTTCCGAGAATGGAATCATGGAGTTTACTGGAAGATAGATAATAGAAAGTCATCGAAGGAAAAGGGCAATGTATCATTGATTTAATACAAAGAATTAACATTAATCAATGGTCTTAAAAATCACTGCAAAAAATGCCATGACTTTGAACAACCCAATGGCAACGTGAAGGACCGCAAGGTCCATGTTGTGCCGGGGACTACACATACCGCAGAAATCACAACCTTTAAAGGCTGTCGCGGAGGGATACGGTTATGGATTTACGTATCACTGGCTGATAGAGGGTGGCTATATGGAGCGCAGGAGTACAGAGGTGAAGCGTCATCTGTATAAAGTCTGGCAACGAAGACGTGTAATTTTTCAGTACCATTTTGTTTCAAGCTTATTCGAGTTACTCTAGCTTTATGGTTTTGGGAACGCAGTAATGTTTCTCAGTTATGATAATTTCTTTTAAGTTCTTTAATTTTATCATGTTTAAATAAAGTTGTCAACATTATTCAAGAATGAAGTCAGATTATTTAACGCAATATTTCGTTATGGATATCCAGGGCGTTTGACAGGGATTATGGTATATGATAGTGAGCTTATATCCGAAACAGTCTTGATAGAATATCTGCGAAATAATGATTCAGACTATAGTGGGCAAGCAGTTAGTTGATCAGAGTTTATTTCGGCATAGTGAAGCTTCAAATCCGGGTTAATGGCACATTAGGCAAACGCGTTGTCACTGTTTCGCCGCAGAGACTTTTTAACAAGAATTACCTAACTGAATAAAAGAGCAAACGATGAAGTGTCACCACGTCATAACAATAAATAGGGTGTGATAATTGAATCACACTTCGAGTGGAAAAAATATGGCTGGGGTCTTATAATTTGAAGGATAAAGAACACAGGTGTGAAGCAAAGGGAGTGAGATAGTGTAGTATATGTAGTTTGTTATTTATACACGGATAAACAGATTTTCCATGCGTGGCTGAAACTTGGAGATTTAGGGTCATTTACCACATTATGTGAATTTTTAATGTAATAGAAGTCTTAAATGTGAAAGCTAAGATTATAGATGTGCTCTGTTTACAATAAATTATATAAGCAACTAATGAATTGCAGTAGCAGGCTTCTGAAATTCCACTTTTTTTTACCAAAAGGCTGAAATACAGTCCTTTCTTAGGGAAACAGAGTTTCTTCTGAAATACAGTCCCGCTCTTCTAAATGAAGAGGAGCCGTTCTTAGTCCGCTCGTAATTTATTTTTATATATAAACTATATACTATATATATTATTATATATATATAAACATCTTGTATTGCGTCTCAAGCATTTTTTGGTTTTATAATACTTGAGAATTATAACGTGAAATGGCAGTTACGAGTAATTCAAGTTTAAAGAATGAGAGCAGTAGCTCGTATTATTCTGCTTCGGATGGTGATGGCAGTAAAGAGAAAGAAATTGGTGAATATTTAGTTACTGTAGATTATGGATATAAAATTTAGGGGTTATTAAATCACCGATAATCATGAATTAAATAGATCATAATAGATAAACATAAAGTAATATTACTCCTTGAAAATTATAATTATTAACAATGAAATGTATTATACGGTTTATTTTCAGAATAAGCACAATTTCAGCACTTTTTGTCTCAAATTTAAATTCTAATTTTTCACACAACTATTTATTTCTAAAATTAGTAAAAACATATGCGTAACTAAAAAAAAACAAACAACAAAAAACAAAAAAAAAAACAATGGTGGCCGAGCTTAAATGGCTCATTACTATTTAAAAATAAATATTTGAAATAATTATTTGTTAGATATTATAATTAATATTATATATAATTATAATTATTTGTTAGTGTGTTAAATCTGTGACATTTGGCGTTAGACTAGTGACATTGTGTTAGACCATTGATGCCCATAGCATTTGTAGCCAATTTACCTTTTTAACATAGGAATCTCTAATTCGTAAAGCTACAGAAAATATAACTCTAACTTACAGTAATATAAAAGCAAGTTTTGTCAGTGGCCTAATGCATAATATCACTGGTCCAACAAGGTCACTGTTAAAGATGGGCAAAATAGTTCTTTTTTGTGAACCAGTCTTTTAAGAACAGTTCATATTTGAGACGTTCTTTTGAACTAGTTACTCAAAGTAAATACATGTATAATGAAACATTTCTAACTTTTTTTTAATTTTAAATCGTAATATCTATATAGCATTGGGTTGGCCAACAATTTCGTTTGAGCTGACGATTTTTTCCGTAAGATGGCATACTTATTTTGTTATATTTTATAGCTCTCTGAAACTGTTAGCAACCTCATAATAGGGAGGAAAATATATTAAAACAAAAACAGTGCAAAAATTCGTTCGACATTTTGCCAACTTTTCGTAATTAATAATGTTGAAACCGGACTGGCGAACAATGTAATTAATATGTAGTGACGCGGGCCTTGTTGGTGAGTTTTGCAAATTCTTTTAACGTTGAAAATGTTTTTACGGAGGTCAATTAAAAAAAAAAGCGTTACATTTTGTCGTTGTTTTGACGCTTTCGTTACGCCTTAATAAAGGTAGGAGGCTGTTATTGCCACTTTATTGTAGTTGTATCAATAATATAATTATTAGCGGGTTTCAATAGATATTGAACCCGCTATTGCTTTTGGTTTTTCTGTCTATGGTCAATAAAAAGGAGAGCGGCGAATTAGAGTGACGGATTAGAGGGTAGCGGATTATAGAGTGGTGGGTGGAGAGTGATGGATTAGAGAGTGGAAGATTAGAAAGTGCTGGATTAACGAGTGACGGATCATTGAGTTTTGGATTAGCGAATCGCGGTTTAGAGAATTACGGGTTATCGAGTTACCGATTATGAAGTTTTGAATCATAGAGTTGTGAATTAGAGAGTTGCGAATTAATGTTAATTGAAACCCGCTAAATTCCCGCACAGCACATCTGGTCGCACAGATGTTCCAGAGACGTCTCAACGTCTCATTCTCGTCACGTCTCTATGCGCTCTGAAAAGGATGTCCCAGAGATGTCGCAATGATACGTAGACAGCAGCATGCACTAAGAGACTCTAGTTTGACGGGTTTACGGATCTTCTTTTTTGCGCATGCGCCGGACCTACTTGCTTGAACACCGCCACGCCGTCT
>QLNU02015270.1:89318091-89337432 GCA_006491805.2 Dysdera silvatica
CCAATAAACGTTGATTCATTGACATTGTTGGTTGAATTACCTGAATGTCTTGATTTAATTTAGACTCTTGTGAAAATAGCACATTATCAAATTTTTCAATATTTATTTCATTATTAAACTCAGCATTATCATATTCGAGTAAAAAACTTAATTGCACTTCTTGCAAAGAGCAGTTATATTTGAATAAACATTTAGATATGATGATTTATCTGATTATATAGAAATGATAGACAAAGGTGGTTTAATGTGGCCTACTGAATTTTTTATCGATATTGTAATCACATCATTTCAGATTTTTCAAACCTCATTATCAAACAATTTTGAAAATGAATTTTTGTGTTGTAACATTCAAAAGAATTTGTTAATACAACCTTCAGAGGAGAAATTAGATTTAAGAACCTTTATGGCTCTGCACAAATTTGTTTTTGTTAAATACCAAAGAATAAATTACAGCATGAAGCTCTTTCTGTTACTGCAAAAGTATTATTAAATAATTACATTAAAATAAAAAAAATGACAAATTTAAACAAAAGGCATTAAGGTAATAGACCAAAAGATGGATACTTTGCGTGACAAGTAAAAAAAAAATATTAACACAAGTGAAACAACCTCCATAATGAATGCAGCGACGAAAATGTTTCATAAGCATTGAATAATTTTCTTGTATCTAGTGCATGTTTCTATTATAAGCCAAAGGTTAAATTCTAGTATGAACAACGAAAAAAGTGGAGTATCAGGTTTAATCGTTAGAATTTTATTTTTTATTTATACTTTGCGAAGTTATACTATAAAACAGGCATAACAAATTTTTAAGAATATGAAGTATAAATTATAATGTACATTAAGAAATAGATTATAATGTACATTAAGAAATAGATTATAATGTATATTAAGAAATAGATTATAATGTACATTAAGAAATAGATTATAATGTACATTAAGAAATGGATTATAATGTACATTAAGAAATGGATTATAATGTACATTAAGAAATAGATTATAATGTACATTAAGAAATAGATTATAATGTACATTAAGAAATAGATTATAATGTACATTAAGAAATAGATTATAATGTACACATAAAATAAATTATAGTGTATGTAAGTGAAATAAATTATAATGTGTGTTAATGGTGTGTAAATAGAGATGGGTAATCTTAAAATTCAATTTTTAATGTAAAGGTGCAAAGAACCTACAACGTTTATTTAAGAACATGTTTAATTGCATATTATTGAACTATTATATTGATAGTTAAACTTCCACAAAGTATTTACTTGGTGAGACGTTAATTGCTTTAGAAATAGTCTGATGTCTTTATTTATATATATATGCATATTCAGGTCTCGATAAATCTGGTCACCCCTAGCGACTAGATTTCTAGAGTTACTGAGTAGGTTATCTTTTTCTGTTAGGTTCCAATGTTTTCTTTTCAAAAGAGGCGAGTATGGTTAATTGCGATTTGCGGATCCCTGTACATGTATTTGTATATATCTGATGTCTACTATTTGTATTTATCTGATGTCTGCTATTTGTATATATCTGATGCCTACTATTTGTACATGTCTGATGTCTACTATTTGTACATGTCTGATGTCTACTATTTGTATATATCTGATGTCTACTATTTGTATATAGCTGATGTCTACTATTTGTATATAGCTGATGTCTACTATTTGTGTATATCTGATGTCTACTATTTGGTATTAGTTTTTTTGCTTAAGGCCAGAGTACACTAAAAAATAATTATTAATGTAGAAAGCTATTTCAGTTAAGCAAAGTTTTGATTATCATAATGGAAGTTCTACTGTAAGTGTTTTTCTGGTGCTTGCAAAATGTTTATACTAATGAATGTGTAACTTTAATCACTGGAATATTTAAAATAGATATGCAGTAGAAATGCAGTAGAAATGCAGTAGAAATGCAGTATTTTCTCTGGTTGCTCATATTTATAACATGAATTAAATATAGTAATTTGTTATAAAAATATTTGGAACTTCTGTTTTAGTAATATTTTTGTTATGTAAATGTCATTTCGTTTATCGTGTATATATGTCTGAAACATTCCAAGCAGAGTATGTATTCTATATAATTAACATATTTACTGATTGGGCAACTTTACACTCATCCTCCTTTTCTGAACTTAAATATTCAGAAAAAGGTAATGAGAACTAAAATAAATTATTATTTATATGCTAATTTGATATTTATTATATTTGAACTTCTGATTTTGGAAATATTTTTGTTATGCAGACAAATAAAAGAAGCATTTCGTAAATCACGTATATGTGTCTTATTTGAACATTCCAGGCAGAATATGTATTATAATTAGTATATCTAGTGATGTTTGACAATTTTGTATATATATATTGTGTTTTTTAATAGTAAATCACAACGTAAATATCAAAAAAAATTTGTAAGTAGACTACAAACGTTTTTTGAATCTAGTTAAAACGTAGACACATTAATTTTTTTTCTGAGGCATTTTTAAAATTTATGGTATTTTTTATCGATAACAATAAGATATTTCACGGCTTAAATCAAATATTTAATGTGCTGCAATTATAAAAATAGCCATCAAAAAGTTCGCAAAGTTAGTTTAATTAAATCGGTCAATTTGAAAAGGGGTCAACTCCATATAAAAACGACGTAAAATAATCTCTTTTCAAAATAACCGATTCGATTATATTAAAAGCTATATTCCACTGACAAAGGTGATAGCCTATGGCTGTTACAATATTTGTAAAATCCCCTGTGCTACAGTGGAAGAACTATTATAAAGTGTACTTGGAGAAAGTACCCAAGAAAGTTACACTTAAAAGGAGTGTTGCCAACTAATAATTTCCAATATGCACGAATGTGGCAGTGCTTGACAGCATTTACTGTGGGTTAGTCAGAAAAGGTATAGAATTACCTGTTTAGTAGTCAACACACAAAGCCGCCGGGGCGAGGTTTTTGTGATTTTTCCTGGTGGAATTTATTATACAACAATTTTCGGAATACAAGTATAAGTAGATCAAGCTAAAGTTTTTTGGTTTTAGGAGAAAAAGAGACGTCGTCTCCATACTGAATTCGAACCGGGATCCTAGGAGAAAAAGAGACGTCGTCTCCATATTGAATTCGAACCAGGGTCCTAGGAGAAAAAGAGACGTCGTCTCCATACTGAGTTTGAACCAGAGTTCCTCCGTTGAGCCTGGACTGCTAGAGGAGTGAGGACAGAAACAACTCTTTTTCTCCATATACAGGGTGTTTCAGAATAACGTTTGGAAAATTTCAGGGTTGGAAAAGACGTTAAATAAACAGTATTGGTGGAACTCACACGGTTCGCAAAGAAACCAGCTTGTCTGTATAGAGAATTTATGTTTTACGTCCATCTTCGTTGCTGAGTACGCAATTATACGAGTTCAATACAATCTTTGATACAGGTTTTAAATCGTTATCCTAATAATACAGTAAAGACAAAAAAAAAATAAAAAAAATACGAAATTCTATTTTCTGATCGTGATCTGTATTGCACCGTAGTGAGGCAAAGCATGAAAACTGTTTTTTTTTTATCACACTGTACACATTTGGGAATTTGTAAGCATATGCAATCGGTAAAGGATTTAAAAATAAACATTTTTTGTCCAAACAATTTTTTCCTAAAATGCCCCGTTTGGGACTACAGTGATTTAATTTCTTTCGTCCACTGCGCACAAGGCAGCAAGAATTGGCTATGAAGTGCCATTTGGCGACTTTTAAGTGGAGAAAGTCCATTTTTATTAAGCAATTTTAAAAGTCGCTATATGAAGAAATGTGAATCATGCTTATTATTTGGCGCAGTGTAGCCCAGATGCTCTTGCGCCAAAAAAAATACAAACAAACGAATAAGCTTATAATTATCATTTCGAATGTGGGATTATCTATATTTTCCACCTGCTGGTGCAGGAATATAGTATTGAAAAAAAATGCAGTAATTTCATTCAGTTAAAATAATATTTATTAAAACATTAAATATTTTTGTAGTAGTCAACTATTCGCAAAAATGGCCTGTACGTGTAGGAGTCATTTTTGTGAATAGTTCAAAAAGACCCGTTCGGTCACGAACGATCCATCTCTAGTTACTGTTAGGCCAGTGACCAATTGATGTCAAATTGTCCAAATAGTAAACTATTATGTTTATTAAAGAAATTATTGGGAGGATGTTGCTTAATCAAGTTAATAAGGGCAGAAAACGGGCAAAAATGGCATTTTGCACACTTTTTGTTGCAGCATAAAAATGGAGAAGTTAAAGTGTAAACAAGTGAATGTTTTTAAGAAGACAATGTTGTTCTGAGAGAATATGGAAACAGAAATTTAGTATGTAATTTCTTTCTAAAGTTACAGTACTCCAAATATACTCAAAAATCACTTTTCATGGAAAACGGGATGTGCGACCTCAAACTTTGACATTTTCTACAGAGGAGGCAAATTTTTTTTATGGTCTCAAAATTTCGCAGTGTTTTTCCATGATACTTCATAATTTCCATGATTTATTTCATCATAATTTCCATGATTTACTTCATCATAATTTCCATAATTTACTTCATCATAATTTCCATGATTTACTTCATCATAATTTCCATGATTTACTTCATCATAATTTCCATGATTTACTTCATCATAATTTCCATGATTTACTTCATCATAATTTCCAAGATTTACTTCATCATAATTTCCATGATTTACTTCTTCATAAAAAAAATCAAGCCAATCAAAAAATACAACTATTTCACTTTGTCTGATTTTCAAAATAATGGCTCTTAACAGCAGGAATGGCGAGATATTTTTGAATTGATGTGGCCAAACTAGAATTAATAAACAATCCTTCATTCGAGATAAAAATATTATTGATTTCATAAGAATTTATGCATGTATTTGTAAAATTATTTAGAACTTTATTATTAGCGGATAGATGTCAGGTTTTAGTTATATTAAAAGCGTTTATTTCACTTTAAAAACTAATATACGTACTTGGCTTCAATAAAAATACACCTACTTGGCTTTATTAAAAGTTAAAAATGTGTATGAAAATGGACAAGAAAATGCAAAAACAAACAAACAAAAACAAATTGGGTTTGAACAATGACTGCAACTAATAAACGAGGGATTTTCACAATTTAATATGTAACATGAATTTTTGAAAAAAGTGAAACACACTTGTTTAACATTGCGAAATGTATTTGGTTTGAGAACTGGTTATGTGCTCTTATACCAAGCATATTTAATCACGTCACTGAACGTTGGAGCTGATAATTGGTTGTGTATTAATGATTAATGAATGTAATTTTGTTATGGTATTTCTTTCGTGCAAATTAATGTCATTAAAATGATGAAGTACAATATATCGTGTGACAGCTTTTGTGAAATATTTCTACTGCCTGAAAAATTACACATCGCAAGGTTGAATTAATGTAGTGGTGTTGCTGGTATATATATATATATAGTAATTCAAGCGATGATTTATCTCCAAAATTAATTTTTACTCCTCCTCGTTTTTCTGTCCTGTCCAGCAATTTAATAAAATTACGCCATATTGATCTATTAATTGGGGTTTTATTATTTCTTTTAGAAATAATTCATGAATATCTCTGCAGGATTTCCCACTTTTTGTGCATGTAAGTACTACGTTTGGTGGTTGGCTGAATAATTTCTGCGAACACGAGAGTCAAAAGTATCTATTTTTCCTTGGTGTATGAGTAAAAATTTTCGTAAGACTGTACCGTTTATTACGATGATGAGTTGTACTGTATACAAATGTGACAGTGCATTACTATCCTGAACAACATCGTAAATTTGTTGAACGCCTTTTAGTGAAAGGGTGCATAATGGTGTCAATTATTTAGCAAAGCCTATTTGATCGCTATTAAAAATACAAGTGTGCGAATAATCTTGCATTTTTTCATAGGCTTGAAGTGGAAATGCAATGGCTACATTTTCTATTTGTTCGTCATTTTGTAATTCTACTTTCATAACGAGTTTGGTAATTTTTAGTCCAACTATACCAAATTTCTTTTTAAAAGACGCCAAAAACTTATTAGATGCTATAAAATTTGAAAAAAATTTTTTTCGCAACATCAAGAGCTCAAATTTGTACATCAACTTCATGCATTAGAATTCCATCGAACCTGGCTTCTAAAAATTTCTCATGCATTTGTGTTTTAATAGTATTTAGCTATTGAATTCTGTTCCCCATATTAGCAAGGTATATTTTCATTCTATAAATTTGTGATAGTGTTAAATTGTCATTTCCAAAACGATCTTGAATTGAGTATAGACCGTCGACGTCCTAAAGCCGTCCAGGAGTAAGCTACAACTTCTTTCATTTATTCTAATGAACATGATGACGAACCACATACAAAATTTTCAGGTGTTGTTTCGCCATATGAGAAATCTAACCATCGACAATCTTCATTGTTATTAATAGGTTTTTCACAATAAAGATCAAAATTAAAATCGTCAATAACCTCAAAATTGTTAGATTCGGCAATGGTTTCAGCAAAAGCAATAATTTAATTTGCTATATTAATTTCCGTTTCAGATAAAATTACATTCATTAATACACAACCAATTATCAGCTCCAACATTGAATGACATGACTAAATATGCTTGGAATAACAGCACATACCCCGTTCTCAAACCAAATAGATTTCTCAATGTCAAACAATGGTGTTTCACTTTTTCCAAAAATTCTTATTACACGTTAAATTGCGAAAATCTCTCGGTTGTTAGTTGCAGTCATTGTTCAAACCCAATTTGTTTTTCGCTTTTTTTGTTAATTTTTACACACATTTTTTATTTTTAATAAAGCCAAGTAGGTATATTTTTAATAAAGCCAAGTAGGTATATTATTTTTTTAAAGCGAAATAAACGCTTTTTATATAACTAAAACGAGACATCTATCGACTAATAATAAAGTTCTAAATATTTTTGAAAATAGTACATGCATAAATTCTTACGAATCAAAATCGATAATATTTTTATTGCGAATGAATAATTCTTTATTAATTCTCTTTTGGCAACATCGCTTCAAAACCATCTTGCCATTCCTGCGGTTAATAAAAAGCGCATCAAGTCAAATTTGACAAAAATAAACTTTTGTCGCCAAATTTGATGGGGCTGTAACCCCCCCCCGGGGGGGGATTTAGGTAAATTTTTTTTTTAGTTTCTTATTGGAACGTTTATACTTTTTTAAAAAACTAAAATGAAGGACTTACGCTGTTCAAGCGTCCTGTCTGGGATTACAGCGCCGCCTCCGGCGGCCACCCTTCCCAATGAAACCCTTGCAAAAAGAAGAAGAAGAAGAAGAAAATGAAGGACATTTTCGATTCTCACTTCGTGTACTCTCCTTGTAAGAATTGTCAATACCTCTATCTTAGAATTGTCAAATTGTCAATACTTCTATTTTAGAATTGTCAACACTTATATCTTAGAATTGTCAATACTTACATTTTATAATTGTCGATACTTATATTTTAGAATTGTCAATATTTATATTTTAGAATTATCAATATTTATACCTTAGATAAAAAAGAAGGAATTAATATGAATGTATGATGGTTTTAAACTGCAATTCAGTTGGTTAGTTTAAACGTAAGTTTGAATGTCCATTTAAATACGTCCAAACATACACGTTGAAGAGGGCCTTTGTATTCTTCCAAAAAATGCCAGCCAACGAAGGGCCAGGCCAGCGTTGTACGTAACACAGAAGAACACATTATGTGCAATACGAAAAGCATTGCACATCGATGTCTGTTAGGCACAATGTTGTTCGTATTACATATACGTAACATTAGCATGATTTTGGCTGGCAGTTTTTGGAAGAACACAACGGCCTTCTTCAATGTATATGGTTAGATGTCTTTGAATGTGTCTTTGTGGACACCTTTAAATGTGTCTTTGTGGATATAGGTCTTAGAGTGTGCCTAGATGGGATCGTAAAAAAAATAGTTAATATGTGATATGCAAAATCTGTCCCTTTGACACGTTCGTTCAGATTTCTATGAAGCAACCTGGACAATGAATTAGGAACACATTAGGTAAAATGCTAATGAGGACAATTTTTGCTTTTCTGTGTCCACTGTCGATGGCTGGACTTATAACTTCAGTTACTATACAATTTTTGAAGGTTTTAATTTTATTTTCAGAAGGAATCGAACACACTCAACAAATCAATAGCTAAACAATGTAATATTATAATCATAAATTTGGTATTATTTTTTCAAATGAAATGCAAACGATTAGAAAGGTAATGGAAAAGATATAAGGTATGAGAAGATATGAGAAGATATGAGATAAAGGTAATGGAAAGGATAGTGGAAATACCGGAGAAAGATTCTCAAGAGTTGAAAGATGAAGAAAAATTTTCAGGAATATCTTTTAGTAAAATTCAAGCCATAATTTTTAATTCGATGAAAGCTGAATGAATAATTCATTTTCTGGAGCATCATAAATTGCAGGAGGTTTCATTGTGAAAGCTGTTGACAGAAAATATTTCAAGAACCATTGCATTCAACGCAAATGTTTAGTTGAAGTCACTTAGTGCGATACGCCGAGGAAGCATAATAGCTTTCCGACAAAAGCAGTCGGAATTGCAAATACAAAGGGAACAAAAGATACGCTATCATTTGAACGGTCAGCCCCATTGTTACTTTGAGTCTGCTACCTCACAAAATCAAAGTTGGTTATTCCGATGGATATGAAGCTCCCATTGAATCTGATGATTGGATTCAGATGGTTGAGTCTGATGATCGGATTCAGATGGCTAATGATCAGAATAAACATTCTCATGGTGATTTGTGGCAAAGCCAAAGAGTGTGCCTCTCTCTCTCTCTCTCTCTCTCTCTCTCCCTTACGACTTGACAAATAAAAGTAAGATTTTTGCATTTGAAGATTCATTTTCATGGGAAGTCTTCAAGTAAAGTCAAGCTTTCAATTGGTAAAGATATAATAAAGGTAGTTGTGAATGCTCAATTATATAACGCATGTCCGTTTTTTGAGACGTCGGAAATATATAATTTATTATGAGAAATCTAATATTAAATTTAGTAATTGCACATGGACTAAGATGAAATAAAACATCACAAAAAGAGTTTTGGTGTTTTGATATTATGTTTATTACAAAGTAAAACCTCTGAAAAGAGAACATCTTTGGATTTGAGAATTTGTCCGCATTTGAATGCTTTATCCCGTAACAAGCATTTGGATTGTGAATTGAAGAAAAGTGTCCTCTAAAAAGAAGTCTCCGTTATTTAGGTGTATCCGTTATGGAGGGTTTTTTTTGCATTCTGGATAGGAGGAAAAAAATATCAAAATTATTATTTTTAATTTATTAATGAGAAATTGTGTTTTTAATTTTTGCTTTTAAAATTTTTTTTGCTTATTAAAGTGCTATACTGTCGACATTTTTTGTTGTTGATGTTTAACGATTCTTGGCTTCATTTGGACTCTAACATGTCTAATTTATATTGAGAATTGAAGGCTGATATAGTTTTTTAAGTAATTTTCACCCTATATTGTTTCTCGGAGCATTTTCTAGAGTTTAAAATAAAATTACAGAGAATTTATTAGCGGTAAGAAAAGAAGAACTTTGGTTAAGGATTATGACTCGGAGAACTTAAGAGAACACAGATTGAAATGAGGTATTTGATGCTTTGTTTTATTCCATATATTGCTAATTCAAATATATTTACATGTCAGTTAGAGGCTTACATAAAAGCATAATTCAATACTCTTCAACAACTTTATTTATATCATATATGTATTATCATATATGTATACCCACATAGCAAAGATAGCCCTTGGGACGTTCTGAGGACGTTCCGAACATCCTCAGAACGTCACCGGGAAGATCTTTGTTATCTGGGTAATAGATGCGTTTCGTGTGCCATATTTATATTTATTTTGTTGCGACTATGACCGTACATAGTCAATATCAAAACAAATGTTGTAAAAACGTCCAAACATGCACACACAAAGACGTCCAAGCAGTCACATCTGAAGATGCAACAAGGAAAAAAGCTTTCGTGTTTGGTCAAAAATCACTAGTCAATTGAACATTAGGTGAGTGTTATACATAACGCTTATCCCATACCGTATAATAAAAGATTCGTCTTACACATAGGTATAGCCAGGGGTCGGTTTGGGGTGTTGTAACCACTATCGCAATGAAATTTTGTATATTTAACATAGGAATACATAAGTTGTAGCTCTGTAACCCCTCCCATTAAGCCTATACCTCTCCCTTATGAACTTTCTGCCTACGCCACTGGTCTCACATTACTCCTCGCATTACATGCTATATTACACGTTTATAAATGTGATTGAAGATAAAGGCGAATGGTTGGAAATTAGAAGTTCCGCAAAAAACAACAACAACAAAAGGTTTGCCCCTCACACACATAATGAGCAATTTGTTCTAGATGCAACAATTTTTTCAGTTTCGCATTCAGAAGAGGTTCATTTCTTGTGGGTGGTCCTTAAAAAAAGAAAAACACTATTTTGCCAGAACAGGCAACAGTAGCTTTGTTGGTGCAATATGTTTTTGACAAGGAATTTTGTTAGCAAGCTATTCTTGTTAATGGTAATATACTTTGTATGTGAAGTACAACAATACTTTTTCGATCGGTAAAATTTTAATCTCTAACAGAGAAATAAATTGACAAAACAATGAAATAATTAAAAACACTATAAATTAAGATAAGAAATATCAACAAAGAAAAGTGTCTTTTTATTTAATTCATTGTGCTGTAAACCTCGGCTTGCGAACTGCTTCATCAAGTTTTATTTTGTTGGTCGTTTACAGTGACTGTCTTGATTAGAAGTTACCCCCTTTTAAGATCGACATCAAGAAACGAAAGCTATGAGTGGTTTGGATTTGGAGGACGTGAGCGATAGCTCATATTATTCTGCTTCCGAGGGGAATGAAATCAACGAGAGAGGAGTTCGTAAGTATCTACCCACAGAGCATCACCATGCATTTAGGGTTTGGAAGATATTGACTCAGAAGGGGTCTCATAAAAATAAGAGATAACATTTATTAGAGATATATTATTATTAAGATGAGATTGTATTACTGTTATTGAGATTATATTATTATCACAATAATATCACATTGTTATGCTTGGTCAGGTTTTCGGATTTCAGCTATTTTTCAGTTTTGGTGGTTTTTAATTTATATATATCATAAGATGTATTAAATAAAATAGATTTAATGAATAGAGGATGCTATATTCTATACTAATTCTATATTACTTTTTAGATGCAACAAATGTGGAAGAAAATGCAGGAGAAATATCGGAGAAGGGTTTCTCATATCCGAAATTTAAAGAAGAGTTTTCACAAACGCCTCTTATTAAAACCCACGCCATAATTTTTGAAAGACGGATAATAATGAAAGCTAAATACCGAATTTATTATCTGAAGCATATTCGAAATCTTAGGAAGTTTCGAAACGAAAACATTCGAAAATGTACATTCGGCAATTATTTTAAAAATTATCGAATTCCGGGATTCTATGATTTCGTTTCAGTTCTTCGGAATGAAGCCCTCAGCAAGAACAAAACATCGATGACAGACGTTGATGTTACAGATGTGATGAGGTCTGGAGATAAGATCCCTCCTGAAGATTCGATCCTCCTTCGCCAGAATTCTTTACCCCACAAAGTCAAAGCCAGCTACTCAAATAAATCTGAAGACCTTACAGAATTTGAAAATCCCTTTGTTCATTATTCAACAGATCCGTGGGCAAGTCAAGCCGCGTCTAACCACTCTACAAATACAAATATAATTTTTGCCTTTGAGGACAAGTTTGTTTATCCTCACAGAAAGTTCTTAACCAAATCTAAGGATTCCAATGGTGAACAAGCTATATTGAAAACTGCTGTGACTGCTCAAGAAAATTATTTATCTTTTCAGCAGTTGGAAGATGATGGAAACCTTCTTGAAAATGCTTCTGTATCTTCTGGGTTTCGTACATGGTGCAGAAAAAAATGGAGTATCATGAAAAAAGCCCTGTTGTACTCATGTTGTATTTGTTGTTAGTAATCATTGTGTTTGTAGTATTTTGTTATCTAGGTAAACGGTGCGATTGTGTGAAAATTGTTTACTGGTTTTAATATTTTAATGATAAGTTATATTTGTTCTTAATTTTTTCATTGATATTAAAGCGTTATATGGTATCCTTTTGGTTTTATTTAATATTCTATTGTTTCCCATGAATTCCAGCCGACATATTTAGCTTTCATTAATAATATTGGATAGAATGTTTCGTCAATATTCAATCGCCAATTATTTTCATATATAATATCTTCATATTAAAACATTTTATATAGGGTAAATTTTTTAAGCCAAATGGCAGACACTCAGGGTATCCGAGAAAGATTACCATCATTATAAAAAAATCATAACAAAAAAACCATATGGTCCATCGAAATGCGGTTTACGGTAAAATAAAGGTTAACTCAAAGAGTTTTTAACGCAAATGTACTCAACATTGTTATCAGTCCTTTCTTCTTCGTGGAGAATACAGTTGCAGGGGATGTCCACCACCATCTTCTGGAGTGCTACATGGTACCTCAACTGGAACATCTGCAGCAAAATGCACTGCTTCAACAAGACGGTGCACCCCGTTACTAGGCTTGTTGTATGCGTAAATTGATTGATATAGTTTTTCCTAGACGATAGACTGGCCGCGGTGGACCGACATCATGGCTCCAAGATTTCTCAATATCATGGGCCCCAAGATTGCTCAACATCATGACCCTAAGATTGCTCAACATCATGACCCCAAGATTGCTCAACATCATGGCCCCAAAATTGCCCGACATCGTGGTCTTAAGACGGATGATCAAGATCGTGGCCTCTTCCCACCCGTCCGCCCCACCTCCAATCAATGGCAGGAGCATAAAAATTGTTACATTCAATATACGCCAAAAACTTTTGTATTGAAAGGGGTTTTTGGATGGCGAAGGCTATCATCACTACTCCTAGATTCGGCTCGTGGTTTTTGACGTCCTAGGCAGTACGATAAAAAAAATGCCGCCCTTACCAAATAAATATTTATTTTCATTTTAGAAAATACTCGTATACTGGCAAAAAAAAAAATTAATACCGCCTCTCAAATTTTGCCACCCTAGTCCATAGCGTATTGGGAAATAAGCACTTGATACGAAACATCAGAACATAATTGATATTACATTTCTATATGTATTCCTGTGGAAGGCTCCACTAATTGTATGCTGGCTTGACGTGATTCTTAAAATTATACATATTTTACCAGGGTTGCCCAACCTTTCTAAACGTCATTTCTGTCTGCGGGCCACTTGAAAATTTTTCACGGATTTCTCGGGTCAGCTGTTTCGAGAAAAAAAAAGCGAGCAGGCCAGCCTCCCTTCAAAGTTTCTTTTGGTTATTCGTTTGCTCACTTGCAATATGGAAAAGGGTCACATCCATATGTTCCCCGCGCTTTTTCATTATTTCAACAAAAAGAAAAAAAAGAAAATGAAATTTTTTTGGAATTTTTTGGAATTTTTTCCAGACAATTGTTGGCGGGATAGATTAACACTATACTATAATTTTTGCCACCCACGTTTTAATTACAGCTCAAACTAGAGCTTGTGTAATTTTGGAGAAAAAGAGACGCTTTCCCCATCCTGGATTCGAACCAGGGTCCCTCCGTTTAGCCCGGAGTGTCTTGGACCGCTAGACGAATGAGGACAGGAAACAACGCCTTCTCCGTAGCAAGATGTTACCTGATATCACGGTTCGAAAATATGGTTAACAAGAGCCTTCCGCGATTTAGGAAGCTGGTTTATTATATTAGTGATGGGTTACCCACGAGCATTACAGTTCAAACTAGCTTATACCTGGGAGAAAAGAAAGCGTCTCTTCTTTCTCCAAAATTACATAAGCCTATTTGAGCTGTAATTAATACGTGGGTGGCAAAAATTATGCAGACAATTCCCCACCACAAAATTCTCGCCCTGGAGGCTTTCTTGTGTTGACCATATTTGGCAATTGTGTTATCCCTGCGGAGGGTAATAATACCTTAACATAGATTAACACTGTTGACGGACCATATGTTACAACCCATATTATATTAATATTTCTCGAAGAAAGACATTATTATAATATAATATAAATTGTATAAACATTGACGTTGATTTTCCGGGTAAGCTCCAATATACGATCAGCTGAGAATGAAATCATAAGGTAAAATTTCCCTGAATTTTATAGTGGGGTTGTGCAACCCAAACTACAGCAAACCCAAACTAAATGGGCAAGCGATGCCATATATACAGTTGAACCGCCATATATTGAAGTAGGTGGTTGTGTAAATAAACTTCGACATACAGAAACAATATATTTATATATATATGTATGTGGGGAACGTTATTGAGTTTTTAACCCATTTATGCCCAACGGGTCGTTTGTCCAAAGCACAAAATATGTTTTTTGAGAAATACAGATGACAGCACAAGTTCAGTTGTGACATAATTCAACTCTCAACAGTTCAGGGAATTTAACCATCTGCTGTTTATTTAATTTTCAACGAATTTTTGAGAGCGATACGATTGAAAATATAACATGTCGGCGTCGTGGATTTCCATTTACAATCGGAGACAAGTATTGTTTCAAAATAGTATTATTTTCTTAAAATATCATATAATATTATTTTATTAGACTTCATAAATGAGTTTTAAGTCATTAATGTTTACGGTAAACTTTAGCAAGTTAGAATATTAGTGCGTAATGCTAATGTGGGTCGTAAACGACCCGTTGGGCGCAAACCCTTAGTGGTATTACTGAGTAGACATAAAACTGCATTCTGCTAATGTCACAAGTTGTTTATACGGCAAACTTGCGTTTTATATGTCTTAAAAGCTTTTTTAAACTGTAATTTTGGCATGAAAGATGAAAAATATATATAATCAGTTTAAACGTAGGATAAATTTATAGTTTTAATATATTATTTTTTGTTCATAACTGCATTATTTACGTGCTGTGGACCGAATGTGGCTGCTGTTTCAGAAGTAAATTCGAAACATGCAATAAAGCAATTCTGTTTTGACAAATTTATTGATTTCCGGTTTGTACATTAATTTTGCTTTATACGCATGCATTGAAATATATTTAGAATATATTTTTTCTCCTCAAAGAAATAAACTTTCCACTACTAAATTTCTGGAGATGATAGAAGAGGCAGACAGTATTGGTGGAGCCTCAGCAGATATATTTATTTGTCCACTGAACGACACTGGTGCAAATACAGATGAAAATTCAGGAGGCAAGGAAAGCAATAATCCTGATGTTCTTTCTACAAGACAGCTAAATGCACACACACTGAGATTGTAATACCTGGTGCTGAGTAAATAGAAGATGATGATTTGCATGACATGTATCTCCCGTCAGCAAAGAAAATCAGAAAAAATAGAATAAGAGTAACGCACTTTCTCAAAGAAAATGGATAAACTATGATATAACACTTTTGACTACATCAAGCAACATGCAACCTACTTCTCTACCCTCTGTATCTAATGACATCCATCTTTTAGATTTCCTAAAAGTGTTTTCGAATGAAGAAATTATTGACAAGATTGTAAGTTTTACTTCAAAATACGCTATACAGAAAAATTGTCCTTCCTTTCTTTTTTCTCTTGAAGATATGTACATCTTTATCTCAGTACTATTCCTTTGTGGATATGTTTCACTTCCATGTAGACGTATGTTTTGGGAAAATTCGAACGATGTTCACAATGAATTGATTTCGAATTATGTCCGACAGAATCGTTTTGAAGAAATTATCAGATATCTACATGTGTGTGATAATAAAAAGCTTCCATCTAGCGATTAAAATGGGTAAAATTCGTCCATTTCTACAAGATCTAAATAAATTGTTCTTGGAAAAGGCTACACGAGGATAGAATATATCAGTTGATGAAGCAATGGTGCCCTATTTTGGGAGATATGGGCATAAGAAATTTATACGAGGAAAGCCTATGCTTTTGGATTCAAAGCTTTGGTGGCTGCACAACAAAAAGGCCGTTCCGGAGAGAAGCTACTCGTGCTTTACTTCAAATCTATGACACAGAACCCAAAGTCACGGGTCCCATGAAAACAAAACTGTATGGCCCAGCTCATACAAATCATGGTGGGTATTTATTACGTCAGGAAATCCAAGGTGCAGATGTGGTGTATGTAAAAGTGAAACCAAAAAAAGCCTTCCAAAAATGTAATATTCCTTTGCGCGACAATTGTTTTGCAAAATTTCATGAATAAATGTAAAATAAAAAAGTGTAATACACGTTTCAAAACTTTTGATCATTATTTATATCATAATTTACAGTACAAAATCATTTCAAAACACTTTCCTATGTATTATATGTTGATGTAATTGTCAATACATTACTTTATAACTTTCACGCATTGAGAAGGGCTCGTGCCCAAAGGATCGTTTACGAGCCATGCCAAATTTCTATATGAAACTAATGGGATTCATAAAAAAAAATATTTGTCATAACCTTAATCCAAATATATTAAATATGACAATTAATTCGATTTTGCAGAAAAAAAGAGTTTAGAGAATAAATGGGTTAATTCTCCCACATATTTTAAATTACAACTTGGAAATAATCAACGTACCTATTTTAAAATACACACGTTTGTTAGAAAGAAAAAAGGTACATGACGATATACAATACACGTACGCCATTTCATGACGGTGCCGCTGATCGAATATGCACGCTGGTTGATGGAAAACCAGAGACTGATTTATTTTTAAGAATCCAGAATACAACTATAAAATGCTGTTGCCAAACACCAAAATATAAATAGAATAAATATATAATCACATTTATATTGTTGTTGATTATCAAAAATTCAAAAACAGAAGTTACGTAGCCATGGTAATTCAGTGGCAAGAGTATTGAAGTCTGTAAAGTGGAGTTCATTGCATAGCTCCCAACTAGACCAAAGAACGATTTTAAATTCATTTGACACTGGAAAACGTGGATTACTGGAGAATATAAGTACTGTGACAAAAGGTTTGTTTACAATGAAGGCGTAGAGAGCGGCAAGGCTTCGTTTCATCGAGAGTGAATTTGTTTACGTAGTTTGTTTTGTTTATAAATCAGCCGGCTATATGAAGTTCTTTTAGACAAGTTATAGCGAAATTTAAAATGTTTTGCAGCGATGAGAGTATTTTGCGGCCTTACGTCAAGGGCTTGCGTGTTGCACAAAATAGTGTCTCCATGGTGGTGCAAAAGAAAAGATCCGTTTCAGTAACCATCTGTGCTGCGCTATGAGTTATCGAATGAATCCAGCGTCGTAAGGCTCGTATAAATGAAGACTGCAATAGCGGCTTTGAGAGAGTAAAAATGCACGCAATTCGTACGCGGCTTTGCTTGCGCGGTTATCACAGATAGGATCGTTCCTGATCGTAAAAGTCGTGCGCGTGAGTTATGCGCGAAATTTGTTAGCGGCTTTGAGTGCGCTTAGTAGCAAACGGCTTTGAGTGCATACAGACGATGTACGGCTTTGCGTGCGTGCATACTGTTCGGCTTTGTGTGCGCACAGATGTGAGCGGCTTTGCGTGCGACTTTGGTTGTGCGGTTATTGTGCAAGAGTCGTCTTGTCACAAAGGTTGTGCACGATGAAAAATCGTGTTTAGCTAGCCTGCCTATATAAAGTGTACATAAGCTTTCTTTTTATAGCACAAAAAACAAAACTAATTATTTACAATACATTTTTCGTAGTTTGAAAAGCGCGCGTGGCATAAATGCGTGTTAGAAGCATGTAAAATGCAAAATTTTAAGTGCATTTTGCACGGGTTTGCATGCACGTAAGGCATACATTCGATTGCCTGAAAAAAATTATGCGCCAAATCGTTAGATTTGTTTGGCGAGAGAAAGCTTGGCGGAACTGCATTATAAAGTACGATTGGCGATAAATTTGCGATTAGACTGGAATGCATTTTCAGGGTTAGATTAAGTTAATTCGGCGTTCGATTAAGCCACCCGATTCCGTTTACAACGCTAGATTGCGGTATATAATATATATGAACATAAATATTGAATACTCCCCAGAATTGCCTAGAATAGTTCATATGTCGAACTGTTTGCCTAGAATAGTTCATATGTCGAACTGTTCAAAACAGTTCAGTCATACTTGTTTTGTTATGATATAAACAATATTATATTTAGTTCATAGTAGCAATTACGGATTAATGGCACAGGAAAATGGATTATAGCTGGTATGCGGTTGGCGTCAACTCGCCAACCGCACACCAGCGTTTTATCAGCACTTTAAAAACATTTACCAGCATTTTAAAAACATATGTCATTCGTATATGAAGATACATTATTATTCTTCTTATTATTATCAATTATTTTATTATTATTATACAATAATCAGAGAGTTCAAGAGTATTTATTTGCCCACTGAATTTAACAATTTGTAACCCAATAGAATTTCACAAATTTATTGAGTATTGAATTTGATACAATATGGAATTTTTTTACACATTTGATATGACGTAAAGTTCGTGCAACAGTTTTTGATAAAGAATGACTCTTTTGAATGCTATTCAAATAATGTTGCTACTGCAAAATGTTTTTCATATATTTCAACAATACTTTTATATTTTAAATCTGAGATACAAATGAAAGAAATTAAATTAATAACAACAAAGTAAGGCAACAATGTACGATTGTAATCTTCTAAAAAGTACAAAAATATTTTGCTATTAAATTTATTCTTACGAAAATATCGTATTGCACTTTTTTAAGTAATTTTTACTTTCTTAGTTGACTATTGAAGTCCTTTTAGTATTTTTCAAGTTATATTGAAAAAGGCGAATTATGAGTTATTCAGATTCGGAAGAGGTGAGCAATAGCTCATATTTTACTGCTTCAGAAGGGGATGAAAGCAACGGAAGGAGCGATGGTAAGCATCCATTTATAATGAAACAGTTAGCTTAGTGATATTTCAAGAGGATGTGATTAAAGTTGATAAGAGTTTTAGATACAAAGAGTTATTCACTAAAAATGTATTGTCGAGATATTATTATTAATTAAGATAACATTAATCAATTGAGATAACGTTTTTATTCATTGCGATAATATTATTGAGATAATATTCATATAACATTACTATTAATTGTGATAATCATATTGAGATAATATTAAGATAACATTACTATTAATTGTGGTATTGTTATTGAAATAACATTAAGGAAACATTATTAATTGTGATAATATTATTAATTGATATAATCTTGTTAGTGTCATAATACTATTGAGGTAATATTCAGATAACATTAAGATA
>QLNU02015270.1:89359541-89375646 GCA_006491805.2 Dysdera silvatica
ATCTTAATAGTATTATCTCAAAACCTCAATAATATTATCTGAAAATTACTTCACTAATATTACCTCAATAATAAAACTCCACTAATATTACCTCAATAATATTACTTCAATAATATTACCTCAATAATATTACCTCAATAATATTACCTCACACATTACTCAATACACCTCAATACCATTACTCCACACATTACTTCAATATTACTTCACACATTACTTCAATAATGTTACCTCAATAATATGTCTATATTTATTAATAATACTATCAAAATAAATGCTATCACAGTTAATAATATTATTATCACAATTAATAGTAATATTAGCAGAATTATTAATAATAATATTATCTTAATATCTCTATAATACCATCTCAATATTTCAATGATAATTTTATCTCAGTTAATATATATCTTCTCAATGTCTCAATATTATCTCTATTAATATTATCTCAATATTATCTCAATTAATATCATCTCAATATCTCAATATTATCACCTCAATAACAAGACTATATCAACTAATAATATTACCGCAATTAATAATAATATTATCTTAATGTTATCTCAATAATATTATCACAATTAATAGTAATGTTATCTTAATATTATCTCAATAACATTATCGCAATTAGTAGTAATGTCTAAATGTTATCTTAATATTATTTCAGTAACATTATAACAATTAATAGTAATGTTGTCTTAATGTTATCTTAATATTATTTCAATAATGTTATCGCAATCAATAAAAACGTTATCTCAATTAATAGTAACGTTATCTTAATTAATAATAATATCTCGATAACACATTCTTAGTTAATAATAATAACTCTTTGTATCTTAAACTCTTATCTACTTTAATCACATCCTCTTGGAATATCACTATACGGACTATGTTTCAATATAAATGGATACTTACCATCGCTCCTTTTGCTGCTTCCATCCCCTTCTGAAGCAGTAAAATATGAGCTATTGCTCACCTCTTCTGAATCTGAATTACTCATAATTATACTTTTTCAATATAACTTGAAAAATACTAAAAGTACTTCAATAGTCAACTAAGAAAGTAAAAATTACTTAAAAAAGTGCAATACGATATTTTCGTAAGAATAAATTTAATAGCAAAATATTTTTGTACTTTTTAGAAGATTGCGATTCTGCATTGTTGCCTTACTTTGTTGTTATTAATTTAACTTCTTTCATTTGAATCTCAGATATAAAATATAAAAGTATTGTTGAAGTATATGAAAAAAATTTTGCAGTAGCAACATTATTTGAATAGCATTCAAAAGAGTCATTCTTTATCAAAAAGTGTTGCACGAACTTTACCTCATATCAAATGTGTAAAAAAATTCCATATTGTATCATTTCAATACTCAATAAATTTATGAAATTCTATTGGGTTACAAATTGTTAAATTCAGTGGGCAAATAAATACTCTTGAGAATTCTCTGATTATTGTATAATAATAATAATAATAATATTGTACATTCATATACGTATTAATACTTACTTTTTATTATGAAGCATCATTATAATTCGCTGTGTATCAAGATATTAAATGTTCGGTACACAAATTAATGCATAAGGCTACAGTCTAATTCACATAAGCATGCATCGCATAATCCGCAAAGCGCATATGTGCATTAAATATTAACTCTAAAATGTTACCAATCGCTTTAAGGCTATCTAAACCCACTTAAAAGCATAACTGCGCAAATTATATGTATACGTATTTTTTAAGTCAAACTGATCTTTTATTATGGAATTTCAATCTGACAAATGCACACAAAAAATGTCGAAGACGTATTTATACTAATGTGTCGTGGGCAGGCACGTCGCCATTTCGAGTATCGCATTGGAAATGAGTCACGTGATACGTTGTAAACTTTCTCACAGTTTCAGTTATTCGCAAGTAGTTGTTGACCAATAAACATCTTCGCTTGTTAAGAATAATTAATTTTATGTCCACACTATGTTTACTTAGATAGAAAGAAAAAACTTACCCATTTTAAAAGGTTGGGTAAACGTTGGAGATATTAAATCTTTTTAAACCAAACTTATGTATTACTATACTTTTTGTTTTTAAGAATATAATGTGGTATTGTATAATTATCAAAATAAATAAATATTGTATATCCATTAAAATAAATTCTGTATAGTTATTAATATAAATGAATACTGCGTATGTATTTCAATAAATAGTGTGTACTTATTAGAATAAGCAAGTACTATGTAATTATTTTAATCAATAAATGTTGCGTAATTATTACTATAAGTATATGTTGTGTAATTATTACTATAAGTATATGTTGTGTAATTATTACTATAAGTATATGTTGTGTAATTATTACTATAAGTATACGTTGTGTAATTATTACTATAAGTATATGTTGTGTAATTATTAAAATAAATAGATAAATACCTTACATAATTTTAAAAATTCAAAATAGGAATATGTAATTCAATAACATGGATAAAATATTATAAACTTTTAACAACAGCTACTCTATGCCCAGCATTTGAAAGAAACCCGCTGAAGTCATAAATCGCTTAAAAATGTGAAATTCTTTTACCATGCCGATGTGTACTTCCGTGGTTTTAACTGCACTACATAAATATGAATTTTCAAATGATGTTTATCTCAGACATTTTTCTCTCCCGTTAATTTTTTTTTAATTCTTATATGAATTTAACTGGTCATAATGTTATCCATGTTTACTTGTTTATAAAGAAGGACTTGTTGAATAGGAAATGTGGCCCTAAATATAATAAACTACGCAACAGGATGGACACAACAGTAAACTACAATCCAGGATGAGGACGGCGTCTCTTTTTCTCCAAAAACAAAAAGCTCTAGTTTGAGCTACATATACGTGGGTGGCAAAAATTATTGTATACACAACACGTAATTATGTAGTGAACTCTACTTTACAGATTTCAATACTCTTGCCACTGGATTACTATGACTACATAACTTTTGTTTTTGCATTTTTGATAATCAACAACAATGCAAATTTGATATATTTATTCATTTTTATTTTGGTGTTTGGCAACAGCATTTCATAGATGTATTCTGGATTTTTAAAACCAAATCAGTCTCTGGTTTTCCATCAACCAGCGTTCACGTTCGATCAGCTGCTCCGCCATAAAATGGCGTATATATATTGTATATCCTTTGTATACCTTTTCTCTTTCTAATAAACGTGTATGCTTTAAAATAGTCGAGTACGTTGATCATTTCCAAGTTGCAATTTAAAATATGTGGGAAAATGAAAAACGTAATAACCTTCCCCCCCACTATAATTGGGAAGTTTGCGTTATCGGAATTACGTAACATCTCTCTAAATTCGTACCTCCGGACACATGTTCAACACAAATGCCTTCTACATTTATGGCCTTCGAACATCAGTAGAACTCAACTGTCCACTATATCGCTAACGACAGACTTCCGACAAAGAAACCTTCTGAACTATATCACTGCTTCAATGCCGACGTTCTAAACTCCAAGTAAGTCAACATTCAATGCTTTTTCGCCAATATCCAGACAACGTTCTTAAACAAATTAGAAACTCCAGCGTTTTCGAACTTGTTCTCTCCGCTTGTTCAACGGAAACACCACTAGTTAAATGGTGACAGCTCCATATCTGGTAATCTACGGCCCAAAAATGGTAATCTACTGACTACGTTAAATGGCGAACGACGTATACGACTCAATCGATCTACATGAATAAATCCTTGCGCCTTATTGATGACCTACGATATTAAATGATGACCTGAATATTTGGACCAAAACCCCCTTTCTCGTCAACAACACACATGCTCATCTTCTCGCCAACAGTAGCAAAACAACGAACTTTGACATTCCAACTCGCCAACCGCATACCAGCTATAATCCAATTTCCTGTGCCATTTATCCGGAATTGCTACTATGAACTAAATATAATATTGTTTATATCATAACAAAACAAGTATGACTGAACTGTTTTGAACAGTTCGACATATGAACTATTCTGAGCGATTCTGGGGAGTATTCAATATTTATGTTCATATTAATATCCAATATTTATGTTCATATATATATTATGTACCGCAATCTATCGTTGTAAACGGCATTGGGTGGCTTAATCGAAAGCCGAATTTTGTATTGTACATGCTTCTAACCCGCATCTATGCCACGCGCTTTTCAACTTACGACAAATGTATAGAATAATTAGTTTTGTTTTTTGTTCTATAAAAACCGAAAACTTATGTACATTTTATATAGGCAGGCTAGCTGAACACGATTTTTCATCGTGCACAACCTTTGTGACAAGACGACTCTTGCGCAATAACCGCATAGTCATCGTAAACAGGCTAGTTCATTAAAGTAAAACGGGACTGAAATTTTAAAACTGGTTTTTGGTGAACGTTTGTCTGGGCCGAAATTAAATTCTAAAATTGGAGTCATCCTCTCCTGTAATAGGATAGGTTGTTTGTGACGTCGCCTCCCGTTATTTCTGATACTGTTCCATCGGTCTTCTTTTCGTGAACGAATAGTATATATATATTACTCAGTGAAACCACGATTTACCATTTTACCGCATATAATGTCATTTTTCATTGTTCCCAAATAATTTCCTATACTTGTAATGTTAAAATATCCAGAATTTAACGTTATGACTTTGAAATGTTGGCCCCACCCCCACATTTAACGTCTTTTTTTTCGGGACGAAGTCACTGAAAGCAGAAATTCATTTTGAAAACAGTGAAAGCATTCATTTCGATGAGTATTTCAATTAGTGAAAATCAATAGAAAAATTTAAAAAAAGCCATATGTGTTAAGAATGCGATTTGGGAGGTAGCTAATAAAAACAAAACGCAATGTAGAATAATAGATTTGTTTAAAAAGTAATTTAGAAAATTGGTGTCTAAATCATTGTAAAGGTAAAAATGAACAATACGAAACCTGAATTACGCTTTGACTCATAATTTACTCATAATCCTGAATTACTCATGATCAGAGTTTTGTTTTCATCTTATCCCGCTTTAGCGTTTTCCCGCATATAGCATTATTTCTTTTCAGTTTCTTGAATGAGTTTATTGCGGGGTTTTACTTGAGTGTGTGTGTGTGTGTGTATATATAATCAATATATAATACGTACTTTTATATTATCATATGCTATTTGCCTAAATGAAATCATCAAATCTATAACGTTTAATTATATATTTGCCGTTTGAACGATTTTGTTTTTACTTATATACAAGTTGAAATTCAATCTTTCATAAAATACATTAATTTTGAAACCCGCCTCCATTTGATAAAACACATATAAAACCTAAAAAAAACGAAGTGACACCTTTTTTAGTTAAAATTTTATATGCAGTTGCATATATAATCATCGTAAGTTATCAGTTTTTATCGTAATTGTTATTTCTGGGTGTTGTTATGGCTATATAATAATTTCTCTATTTTATATAAAAATAAAATCACCATACAGAGCCTTCTGAAAAACATTATCGTGTGAATTTTATTTAAGGAAATAATACGCAACATCTTCAAATGTAATAAAAATGTGCATATATGTATTGGAATTCAAGAGTGTACACTATAGTAAATAAATACAAAAAATTCAACAATAGAACAACATTTTAATATCAGAGTAAAAATTAACAACAAATATGATTTATCACAAATAGATTAAAAACATTAAATACAGGGCAAGTCAAGAAGAGTCATTTTATTAGAAACGGTTGCAGCAAACGATGTATTTGACATGTAATCATCCGTGTTGTATCAAATTGAACACCAACGCACCAAATTTCTTTTCACCCTTTACAGATGCTCTATTTGAGGTCTTTTTGTTACCTTTTATTTATTTTTTTATTTGAGGTCTTTTGTCCACACACGATAAAGTATATCCTCTGTGACAAGTGCAGCGGCATTAATAATGTGAATTTTGAATTCATCAAGTTCAAATGGCAACGGTAGACAAAAGCAATATCTTTAAGACACCATAACACAAAGTCACAATGGGAAGAATTTGACAAATCTGAATGGCATGCATTGCCGTATGCTTCTGTACGGCCAATTCAACGTCTTAACAGTACTTCATTCAGGTGATTACGGACATCTAAAGGAGGTGCTCCTCCTGGTAGAATATGTAGTCAATGGAATTCGTTTCCATTTTAAGAAACAGCCAAATTTGCATCATATCCAAGTTCAGGCATTATACTAACAGTAGGCTCGGAGAAAAAAGATTCAAACACTTCCTCCTTTGAAACTGCTTAAAAGATACTTCCCTTTGGATGAATGGCACATTTTCGTCACGTATTTATGTGAGATTTCGTCCCCACATTCGTGATTCATGACAAATCATAGTTCCACTTAGAACACCCTCTGTATCGATAAAGGGCAGGACAATATACGCAACATGCGGTCGGGCATTGTCGTGTGGAAAGGTAACGCGACAGTCGCCTCGAAGAAAGAGTACAGCCACGGACCTTTACATATCAGAAATGTGACGGCGGCTGTTCAAATTACCGGTTATAGGGACAAGAGGTGATCAGCATGTGTACCAACGGCACCCCATGGCACCTCCTGGTGCTGGGCCCCGTGGTGATAACGATTGCAAGCTAGTAATGTTTATTCCCCTAGATTCCTCCACACACGGATACTGCCATCATGATACTGTGCTCAGAACCAGGATTTGTCAGAGCAGAAGACGTGACGCACGCATGCGTTCATATTCGTCGTTGAAGACACCACAGTCTGTTTCTGATGCAGCATCAAGGGAAGCCGCAGCAAGGATCGCCGTGCTGATAATCCGTAGTGCTGCTGCAGATGTCATAGTACTGTCCATGCAAACAACTGTTTCCTTGAAAATGACCTGAATAGCTAACTCCTGAGCTGTAGGATCTCGCAAATCCATGCCGATAATATGTCTGTCTTGTTGAATATTAATAACCGGTGGCCACTTAGATCCCCCAAAGTGTACCTATATGGCCCCTCTGGACCCATCAATTCCATGTTCTCTGGACAGTCTTAGGATCTCGAATAACGTAAGCCGCCGTGGTCAGCATGAATTGATTAAACGTAGTCTCTGTAGGCTGCAATTCTTTGTTTTACAGTTGTCCCTTAACTACGAGGGAGGATCAGAAAGTCTTTGCCCCTATTTTTTATTTGAAAAATAAGGTATATACAGGTAATTACAAATATGCTATTTTTCCACATAGTCCCCACACCGGTTCAGACATTTGTCCCATCGCAGCACTAAATTTGAGATGCTCTTGTGGTAGAATCCGTCCAGCGGACTGTAGAACCACTGTCGGACTGCTGTCTTGACTTCATCCTTACACGTGAATCGCTGTCCTGCCAGGAACTTCCTCAGTGGATCGAAAACATGGAAATCACTAGGGGGAGGTCCGAACTTCCCCAGTGAAATGATCGGAGCTTGTCGGCGGTTCTGATTGCGCGCCGTCCGTACCTCGCCCCTAGTGATTTTCACGTTTTCGGTCAGCGAAAGAAGTTCCTGGCAGGACAGCGATTCACGTGCAACGATGATGCCAAGACAGCAGTCCGACGGTGATTCTACAGTCAGCCGGGCGAATTCTGCAACAGGGGCATCTCAAATTTAGTACTGCGTGGAACAAATGTCTGAATCGGTGTGCGGACTATGTGGAAAAATAGTGTAAGGTACGTAGAATAGTACGTATATTTGTAATTACCTGTATTTACCTTATTTTGGTTAATAAAAAATAGGGGCAAAGACTTTCTGATTCGCCCTCGTAGCTAAAAATTTATTACAACAAACAAAATAATTGCTAACAGCAAATGCAACATGAGCGCAGAGACCTTTTGATGCTCCTCCATTTTCTCCTGACCCATGTTGCAAACCTTGGAGATGTAGAAACATCTTCGAGAAGGCTTTTGCCATCTTCTACTGCTCAGTGCACAGACTTTGAGTTGAATAAGTTTCTTGAGCAGTTTCTGTTGCATTTTGTTCCTCTTGAGGAACTTTCAATGTAGTTGTGGACTTTCTCTCAAAGCAAACGAACGAATCCTCGAATGCGAAAATCTGATTCGCGTTTGACAAATTGTCAGATGGAACTTGACTTTTCCATGGATCGCCTTGAAGATGTGTAGCTGAATTGTCAGATTTAATTAAATTTTCAGCTCCACTTGAAGAGTTAACTTTGGTTTCATCTTCCTTTCTCTTTCCAGTGCCAGAACTCTCAAAAACCACTATTATCTCTTCAAGTGGAAGCTTATCCCCAGCCTCCATGGAGTTCTCAGCTTCGACTGCTATTTGAAAGCAGTTATTGCTAACTGGAGCCTCACTCAGAAAAACTGCAATTAAATGAAATTTATTAAACATAAAATTCATTAGTTTCCAATTGATAAATCAAATTAAAACAGTCTTGCTAATAATTGTATATAATAACCCTTAAAATAATCCTAATATTATATGAATGTTTGGCAGTGCTGAATTTAAATATTTTCGGAATATGTCTGGGACTGTAGTTTTCCGCTTTTAGGGCCATCCGGAGGCTTTGAAGGGACTTGATGCTGTTTAAGTTTAAACTATATTTAAACTTAAATAACTTAGCCGTAAAAGCGCGGGACTATAGGCCGGGGCCCACTTAGCCTATACATAAATCCGGAACTGAAATAACCTCATATATTCTTTAAATTATTTTGAAAGCCTCTACTTAATTTAAGTTCGATCGTATTTATATTTACAAATGTCCGAGGCTATTTTATTGTTGATAAGCTTGGATGCTAAAAACAATAAACTTTGAATAATTTATGGATTAAATATCTCCAGGGTCACATTCTTCACGGGTCCATTCTATTTGCCTAGCGTAGAACCCATGAGAACTTTAATGTAGCAGTGAGTCTTTTGGGAATTGCTTAATTATTAAACGACAGAGGGAAAAAAATAACAACGTATAATAATAAGATCTGTGAATTTTTGCAACAATAACACTAATATGATTGTAGTATTTGATTTACACGTTTTTTCGATAATGTTATCTCAATTAATAATATTTTCTCCATATCTCAATAATATTTTTTTAATATCTCAATAATATTTCCTCACTATCTTCTCACTATCTCAATTAATAATTATCTTACCTGAATAAGAATTTTACCTCAATAATAATTTTATCTCAATAATAATTTTACCTCAATTAAAAATGACCTTACCTCAATAATAATTTTACCTCAGTTAAGAGTATCTCAATAATATTTTCTCAATATCTCAATTAATAATTATCTTACCTCAATAATAATTTTACCTCAATTAATAATATCTCAATAATCATATTATCTCAATAATACCATCTCAATATCTCAATAATACCATCTCAATATCTCAATAATACCATCTCAATATCTCAATGATAATATTATCTTAATAATAAAATATAATGATAATATTATCTTAATAATAAAATGTAATGATAATAATATCTTAATAATAAAATATAATGATAATATTATCTTAATAATATTATCTCTTAATAGTATTATCTCTCTGTATCTCAATAATATTATCTCAATATTGCCTCAGTAATATTATCTCAATATTGCCTCACTAATATTATCTCAATAATATGTCCATATTAATTAATAATATTATCACAATTAATAATAATGTTATCTTAATATCCCAATAATACCATCTCAATACTCACAGATAATATTACCTCAATTAATATTATCTCAATGTCTCAATATTATCTCAATGTCTCAATATTATCTCAATTAATATTATCTCAATATTACCTCAATTAATATTATCTCAATATTACCTCAATTAATATTATCTCAATTAATATCCTTTCAATGTCTCAATATTATCTCATTTAATAATTATTCTTTAATACTATCTCAATAACATTATCACAATTAATAGTAATTTTGTATTAATGTTATCTTAATATTATGTCGATAACATTATCGTAATTAATAAAAAACGTTATCTCAATTAATAGTAATGTTATCTTAATTAATAATAATATCTCGATAATTCATTCTTAGTTAATTATAATAACTCTTTGTATCGTAAACTCCTATCTACTATAATCGCACCATCTTGGAATATCACTAAGCGGACTATTTTCCATTATAAATGGATACTTACAATCACTCCTTTTACTGCTTCCATCCCCTTCTGAAGCAGTAAAATATGAGCTATTGCTCACCTCTTCCGAATCTGAATTGCTCATAATTCCCCTTTTTCAATATAACTTGAAAAAATACTAAAAGTACTTCAATAGTCTACTAAGAAAGTAAAAATTACTCAAAAAAGTAAAACACGATATTTTCGTAAGAATAAATTTAATAGCAAAATATTTTTGTACTTTGTAGAAGATTGCGCTCGTGCATTGTTGACTTACTTTGTTGTAATTAATTTAATTGCTTTCATTTGAATCTCAGATTTAAAATGTAAAAGTATTGTTGAAGTATATGAAAAATATTTTGCAATAGCAACATTATTTGAATAGCATGCAAAATAGCCATTCTTTATCAAAAACTCCTGCACGAACTTTACATTACATCAAATGTGTAAAAAAATTCCATATTGTAACAAATTCAAAAATCAATAAATTTATTAAATTCTAATGAGTCACAAATTGCTAAATTCAGTGGGCAAATAAATACTCTTGAGAATTCTGATTATTTTATATTAATAATAAAATAAATGATAATAATAATAATAATAATGTACCTTCATATACGTATGTGTACTTACTTTTTATTGTGAAGCATCATTAAAATTCGCTGTGTATCAAGATATTAAAAGTTCGTTAAACAAATTAATGCATCAGAATATAGTCTAATCCACATAAGCATGCATCGCATAATCCACAAAGCGCATATTTGCATTAAATATTAACTCTAAAATGTTACCAATCGCTTTAAGGCTATCTAAACCCACTTAAAAGCATAACTACGCAAATTATATGTATACGTATTTTTTAAGTCAAACTGATCTTTTATTATGGAATTTCAATCTGACAAATGCACACAAAAAAATGTCAAAGACGTATTTATACTAATGTGTCGTGGGCAGGCAAGTCGCCATTTTGAGTATCGCATTGAAAATGAGTCACGTGATACGTCGTATACTTTCTCACAGTTTCAGTTATTCGCAAGTAGTTGTTAACCAGTAGACATCTTTGCTTGTTAAGAATAATTAATTTTATGTCCAAGCTATGTTTACTCATAGTAGATGGAAAAAAATACTTACGCATTTTAAGAGGTTGGAGATATTAAATCCTTTTAAACCAAGCTTATATATTACTATACTTTTTGTCTTGAAAAATATAATAGTGATATTGTATAATTATCAAAATAAATAAATAAATACTGTATATCCATTAAAATAAATTATGTAAAATTATTAAAATAAATAAATACTGCATAATTGTTAAATAAATACTCGTATTTATTGCAATAAACACTGTGTAATAATTAAATAAATATTGCATATGTATTTCAATAAATAGTGTGTAATTATTTAAATAGGTAAGTACTACGTAATTATTATGAACGATAAATTTTGTGTAATTATTAAAATAAGTAAGCACTGTGTAATTATTAAAATAAGTAAGCACTGTGTAATTATTAAAATAAGTAAGCACTGTGTAATTATTAAAATAAATAAATACTATACATAATTTTTAAAATTCGAAATAAGAATATGTAATTTAATAACATGGACAAAATATTATAAAATTATAGCAACAGCTACTTCATGCCCAGCATTTGATAGAAATCCGCTGAAGTAATAAATCACTTAAAAATGTGAAATTCTTTTACCATGCCGATGTGTACTTTCGTGGTTTTAACTGCACTACATAAATATGAATTTTCAAGAGATGTTCATCTCAAACATTTTTCTCGCCCGTTAATTTTTTTTAATTCTTATATGAACATAACTAGCGCATAATGTGATTCATATTTACTTGTTTATAAAGAATGACTTGTTGAGTAAAAAATGTGGCCCTAAATATAATAAACTACGCAACAGGATAGACACAACAGTAAACCACAGTCCACAATGGGAACGGCGTCTCTTTTCTCCGAAAACAAAAAACTCTAGTTTGAGCTACATATACGTAGGTGGCAAAATTTTTGTATACACAACACATTGTACATGCTTCTAACGCGCATCTGTGCCACGAGCTTTTCAAACTACGACAAATATATAGTAAATAATTAGCTTTGTTTTTTGTTTTATAAAAACCGAAAACTTATGTACATTTTATATAGGCAGGCTAGCTAAGCACGATTTTTCATCGTGCACAACCTCTGTGACAAGACGACTATTGCACAATAACCGCACAAACATTATAAACAGCGTAGTTCATTAAAGTAAAGGAGGACTGTAATTTTAGAACTGGTTTTTGGTGAACGTTTGTCTGGGCCAATATAAAGTTCTAAAATTGGAGTCATCCTCTTCTGTAATAGAATAGGTAGGTTTTGATGTCGCCTCCCGTTATTTCTAACTGTTCCATCGGACTTCTTTTCGTGAACGAACTATATATATATTTATATACTGAACAGATTTAATACTGGAAGTGATCATCGAATGGTGAGATGTAAAGTGCACTTAAATACTAAATTAGAAAGAGAGAAGCTCGTTAAGAAACAATTATGTAAGAGGGTGGACTTAAAGGAACTGAAAGTAAATACCCAATCATTCAAGTTTGAATTAAAAAATCGCTTTTCTACACTGGAAGGACTTATTGAAGAAATTGATATCTCAGAAGCAAATGAAAACATTGTTAAGACAATAGTTGAAACTGCTGTGGAAATTGGTGGTGTAACCTGTAAAAAGCACAATAGCAAATTATCTGAGAAGACGAAACAGCTCATGAAAAGGCGAAGAGATATGAAGGTGGACAATCGAAATACCAGTTCCAGGATTGAGTACATAGAACTTTGTAAAACTCTGCGCAAAAGCATGAAAGAAGACATAAGAAAATTCAACTGTGAGCTAGTAAGGAAAGCCATTGAAAATAACAAGAGCCTTAGGGTTGTTAAAGGAAGTTTATCTGTTGGGAAGAAACACATCATTGCATTAAAAGGAGAGGATGGCACCGTAACAAGAAATAGGGAAGAAATACTTAGAAGAGTTGAAGAATTCTACAGAAAACTATATGAAGGAAACAGTGGATTAAACGAAGACTCTGAGATAGTCGAAGGAACAGCTCCTAAAATCTTAAAAGAAGAAGTAGCATTTGCAATAAAAAGTATGAAGAAAGGAAGAGCCCCTGGCGATGATGGCATTACATTAGATATCTTAAAAGAAGCTGGAGAACATGTAGAAGACATACTTGCAAAATTCTTTACCAAATGTCTTAACAGTGGTAACATACCAAACCAATGGGATTCTGCAACAGTAATTCTTTTGCATAAAAAAGGTGATAAAGAGGATTTGAAAAATTACCGACCAATTAGCTTGTTACCTGCTATTTATAAAATCTTCACAAAAGTGCTAACACATCGCCTGCAGAAAAAATTAGATGCAGCTCAACCAAGAGAACAAGCTGGATTTCGAAGTGGATTCAGTACAGTGGACCATATTCAAGTATTAAGAGAATTAATTGAAAGAACACATGAATATGAACTTCCATTGTGTGTTGCATTTATTGACTATGAGAAGGCCTTTGACTCTATTAAAACATCAGCAGTCATCAACTCTTTAAGATCAACAGACATTGAGGATGTGTACATTGACATGGTGAAACGTGTGTATAAAAATGCAAGTGCAAAATTTCGGTTACATAAAGATACCAAAACTATCAAAATTGGTAAAGGTGTGAGGCAGGGAGATACCATTTCTCCAAAACTTTTTACTTCAGCTTTACAGATGATTTTTCAGCAGATAAATTGGAATGACAAGGGAATAAAAATAAATGGTGAATATTTAAATCATTTGCGGTTTGCTGATGACATTGTTATTTTTTCAACGAACCCATCAGAACTCCAAGACATGGTACAGGAGCTCTCAACTAGAAGTAAAGAAGTTGGACTCAAGATGAACCTACAAAAAACTAAGATCATGTTCAATAATTTCGTAGAGGAAACAAAAATACAAGTTGACAACATTGAGCTAGAAATTGCTGATTCATATATTTACCTTGGCCAGCTGATTTCAATGGATGGCAACATTATGAAAGAACTCAACAGACGTATTAAACTTGGCTGGAGTGCATTTGGAAGAAACAGTTTTATCCTGAAGGGGAAATTGCCTTTGTGTCTAAAAAGAAAGGTCTTCAACCCATGTGTACTGCTAGTCCTCTCTTATGGATCAGAGACATGGAGTCTAACAGTTGGAGCAATACGCAAGTTACAGACAACCCAAAGGAGCATGTAGAGGTGCAATCTTGGAATAACTAGGAGAGATCGAAAATGGAACACTTGGGTGAGGGAGAAAACTAGAATAGAGGACATCATTGTTAAAGTAAAAGGGCTAAAATGGCGAGTTGGCAGTTGAATTTTCTTATGTCTTCTTTTATGCTTTTCAGCAGAGTTTTGCAAAGTTCTATGCACTCAATCCTGGAGCTGGTATTTCAATTGTCCACCTTCATATCTCTTCGCCATTTCATGAGCTGCTTCGTCTTCTCAGATAATTTGCTATTGTGCTTTTTACAGGTTACACCACCAATTTCCCCAGCAGTTTCAACTATTGTCTTAACAATGTTTTCATTTGCTTCTGAGATATCAATTTCTTCAATAAGTCCTTCCAGTGCAGAAAAGCGATTTTTTAATTCCAACTTGAATGCCTCGGTATTTTCTTTTAATTTCTTTAAATCCACCCTCTTACATACTTGTTTCCTAATGAGCTTCTGTCTTTCTAATTTAGTATTTAAGTGCACTTTACATCTCACCATTCGATGATCACTTCCAGTATTAAATCTGTTCAGTACGCTGCAATCTTCAATAATTGATTTCTTGTTTGCCAGGATATAGTCAATTTCACTAGTTCCCCCATTTGGGTGTTTCCATGTCCATTTTCTTTGCGGTTTCTTCTTAAAAAATGAATTCATGATGCTAAGGTTTTCAGCTTCTGCAAATTCGATGAGTTGATCGCCACGTTCATTCCTTTCCCCATATCCGTATTTACCAACCGATGTCTCTCCTTGTTCCTGTTGTCCAATTCTTGCATTGAAATCCCCCATGATGAGCTTGATATGTTGTTTCCCTTTGGTGTGTAACTCTTTGATTTCTTCATAAAATTCTTCAACCTCTTCGTCGGTATGGCTTGATGTTGGTGCATATACCTGTACTATTTGAAGTTGGTATCGCTGGGTTAGTTGAACAACAAGCCTCGCTGCTCGATCTGATGTACTTTCAACTTCCAGAAGACAGTCTTTAATTCTTTTGTTGATTAAGAAGCCAACACCACTTGTTCTTCCAGTTTCCGTTCCTCTATAATAAAACAAATGTCCGCTTTTCAGTTCCACCAACTCTTCACCTTTTCTTCTAACTTCACTGAGTCCTACAATGTCCCATTTGATCTTGTCTAGTTCCTCTTCCAATTCCTGAAGTTTTGCTTCAGAAGCAAGGGATCGTCCATTAAACGTAGCCAAGGTCAATAACAAACGGCAGCCTGGGCCATTCCAGTGATTCTTAGCACCCCCTGCTTTCATGCCACACTGACCGCTGCCTTGATCAGGAGCACTCCAGCACCTGGAGACTAGGGGCCATGGTTTCTGGTGTGTCAACATAATGGAGGAATTAGCCATAATTTCACCACGCTGGCTAAACGGGTTGGTGAATTAGCCCTCCCCTTCCGCCTTTCTATCCGTGTAGCAAATATTAATTTGCCACATAAATAGAAAGCTCAGCCTGCACCACTTGAAGGCGGGGTAGGACACTAGGTTACTGGCCTGGCCGGTTCCACACATCGTCACATACGTTCAGCGTGTGGGTCTCCTTCCAGTTAGATACCAGCAACCCTTTTGCAGGCCATATATATATATATATATATATATAGGAGAGGATTTTGCACAATTTTGTGAAGTGTTAATCTAGGTATGTCGAGTTCACGACTGGCAATACAGATTGATTTGTTTGGGCTCTTAACACATGCCTCCTACAACACATC
>QLNU02015270.1:89403527-89458267 GCA_006491805.2 Dysdera silvatica
AAATCACACGATTTATTGATTGGGTATTACGGGGGTCGCGTTCCTCAGGGGGCCCATTCTATCCTAGATTCCCAGGGCCCATAAGTCTTAATCCGGCACTGACAACAGACCACAAAATTTTTAAAATAGGGATGAGATATCCTTAAGAAGCCCCGGCTCCGTAGTGACAGAGGCGACGAAAAAACGAAGTTTTAAAGCTGCCTTCCCCCCCCCGGGGGGGGGCAGCTTTAAAAGCAAGTGAACTAAATTTACGCGGACACCCTGCAAATCCTAAATCAATCTTCGAACTTTTCATTTCTAACATACGCAGTTTGGTTTTGGTGTAATATACGAACTCCTGTTTGATTAATAGGGCTTGGGCAACGGAGTAAATAAAGACTTGGTCAGAACATGGGGTTTTGTTTGCACATGCGGTTTTTCTCGGCTAGTTGGAGCTAATCCAAACCGAATTCTGGAAAATAACGACTAACGAAAGCTTATTGTCATGAACATACGTATAGCAGAACCCCGACAATCCGAAAAAGGGCGGCAAACACGATTTTCGATAATCTGGAAATTCATTTTTCAGTGCGAAGGCGTAACAAAAATTACATTCATGAAAATACAGTGACGTCACCCGATCACTGCAAAGGGTCACAAGTACGATTCCGACGTGGAGATGTTTTTATTTATTTTTTTTAATAAAGAAAGAAATTTCGTTCTTGGAAGCGACACTTGAAAAGGAAAAACGTTTATGAGCAGGCACAAGGCACATCCCCCACACTTTTGGCGCTGTGGGTGGGGAATCTTTTCACGTTGGAAGGTCGAATTAAGTTAGTTATAATCGAAGGCGGCCACACTCAAGAAGCTTCAATTATATACAGGGGCGTAACAATTAAAAAATTATGAGGGGTCTGAAGCAGGGACAGATTAGGTACTCTCAAAGTGGGGGTGGGGTAAGTCCCGTCGCCCATAAGAGCGCACCGGTTCGGTCCGCCCGTGTTTGGTTGTATAACTATACATAATAAACCGGGTTTTTTTTGTTTGTTTTTTTGCCCAACTAATGTGTCCACCCTGTGTAAAAAACAAATATGAGCCATAATATTCATAATACTAAACAACTTCCATAGAGATGCTTATATCGACCCTAGATTGGAAGAATAGAGGGGGTCCTTGAACAATGTACGCATCCTGATATTTAAACAAATAATGAGTAGTTTTTTTAAGTTAATTATCTTCGATATTCAGGTTTATTAGTAAGGAAAACTTCTCGGGCATATGTGAACAAATTAAAATGCTTGAATTTTAATAATGCAGTGCCCTTGTGGGGCTCCAAAATCACGAGGCCGTAGGTCCGGACCAACTTACGACTGCACGTAAATCCGCTACTGCTTTCCAAAAAATCAGCAATTTTCGTTTTGACATTTCGTAATAGTTTCCTATTTTAGCTATCTTTCGCTAAAAACTAGCTGCGATCCCAAACGGGGAATGACTAATCGTTCAAAAGCGATTCTTGACCCCATTGGAAACACTGTTTCGTGAACCTTTTTTTCTTAAGGAGTCAGTTGTTGAGGCCTTCCTAAAAACCAATTAAATTGCGCTTGAGCAATTTTTCACTCACTTTCAGCTGTCGATTTCCACTGACCTAATAATCATGACCTAGTATTTATATAAATATCTACGTCATAACATCGGCGCTGGTATCACTACGCCAATAAACGTCGAATCACATTGTTGTTTGAATGACCTAGGAATTGCGTAGGCTTAATGAAAAGTTTGGGAAACAAAGACGAGTCAGGGCCATAATAGGAAGAGCAACAGCCAAGGGTAAGTCTCCTAAAAAAGGGAGCTGCTGCATCCGCCATTTTGATGCTATCGTATCACGTGATCTTATTCGCCGCTGGGTTAAAGTCGGGTGATTTACAAGAGTGTTATTTAAAAAAAATAGGGTGAAATGTGTGGGTGTGCCACTAAGTTCGAGTGGTTTGACCAACTTAGTGGCACACCCACCCATTTCACCCTATTTTAGTGTAGTGGTGGTGTTCCTCGTGTGGTCAAACCACTCGAGGAATAAACACAGAATATTCAGACTTGCAACAGATCCTGTTAGAACAGTGGTTCCCAACTGTTGGTTCGTGAAGGAGTCCCAAGTGGTTCACGAGACCGGTCATTATTTAAAAAAAAATAATCGAAAACAAAAATACTTATAAAATTTATTATTAGTATTAAAATTAATTATAAAAATGAAATTGATGGTATATTTGTAGTATTTTACAATATGGCGAAACTGCAGGAAAAGTTCATTAAAGTAATTCGTCCTCAGCGTGTTCGTCTTAACGAGGTTCAATTGTATTATCATTAGATCTTTTTTTTTCTGTTTGTTATTATTATTTATTTATTATTATTTTTTTCCAAAGACCGATTTTACAAATATATTTCCGCCCAAAAAGACCAGGCTCCCGTTTTATTAATTATTAAGGTCTAGCAGTGCACCCGCGAGAATTTTTCGAAGTGGTCCGCGGATACAATTAGAGGTGGAAAAGTGGTCCACGGCTTAAATTTGGTTAGGAAACACTGTGTTAGAAGAATTAAACGGATTATGAATTTTCCAATGGTAAATATTATGTTATGAAACCGGAAGTGTACAACAAAATGACGGCTGATACGTCCACCCAGATTTCTAGGGGGTCAAACCAAGGGGGGATTGTAAAATGGCTTGCAACTGGGAGTTTGGAAGGCCATATCCGAGGAGATATTATTTGCACACTACATACGGAAATATTTTTTACGGCGCAAGGACAAGAAAGGTCATGCTGAGCCGTGACCTGCAATTCTCCGAGGAATCCGAACCTCTCAAGGCCCAGGGAACTAATCCCCCGGCCTACGGTATGCGTTCTATTTTGGCACAGTTGGGAATCGAACTCGGATTAAGGGCATGCTAAGAGAGGGCCTTACCATTGCACCACCTCAGGGCCAGGTGTTTTCACAACTCTATTGCACGATACGATGAAATTTCTGACGATTCATTTTCTTACATGGCTCTTGTTAAAACTTGTTCTAAGTACAGGAAGAGGTAATGTATACCGCACTCGGACTGGAGTCGAACCAGCGTTCTCTGATTCACCACCGCATTGCCTTGACTGCTAAGCCATAGAGTACAGCCCTATGTGATTTTTTACATACGTATGCTAACTAAAAGGAGGTCGGAGGTTCCTTAAAGGGCGGGGTGGAATTATCCAATAGGATTAAAGTTTTTAGAGCCCACTCTGCTTTATTCGTTCCTCTACCCAGCACCGTAGCTAGACCTTGCGCCACTGGAAGAACTGTTCAGATGCGCCCCCTAGACACGGACATATTCTCCCCTGTGGATTATTTCAGCCAATTTTACGCTCTTCATCGCCTGCTCCACGGTCGGGGCCCTCCACGCCATCCCCTAGCTACGGCCCTGCCTCTACCCAAAACAGGTTCAAAGTTGATTTATTGCATTTTTATGTCTCAATGACAGGAAGGGTCATTCTGCGCCACTGGTTCGAGTATGAACCATATCAAAAACTCTTAATGGTATTGAATTATCCCTTTATCAATAAGTTCAACCTTAGGTTAATTCTATTAATTATTAATAACAATGATTATTAATTCCTACTATACTCGTGGCAAAGCTAACGTGATATACTGATAAGGCACAGAGCAGTATGATTTCGCCAGTGCAATATAGTTCGCCCTTTCTTACGTTAAGAGAGTTAATAGAAGATACATTTCCTATATAAAACATTAAAATAATGCTCAAATACATAAAACATAGGCATGTGTGTGCAATTAAAATCTGGTATTTATTAAATTTAGAAAAAAGACTCATTATAGCAAGCGCTGACGTCATTCAAGTAACTGACCACTCAGAGGACTTCGTTCGCTTGGCGGGAAATTTGGCGCCTGGAATTTTGGCAACCGCGTTTTTCTGCATTCCAAATTAGGCGATAAATAGCCTAATAACGTTGAGGGCTATCTCATTTTTCGCCAATTTGCGAATGAATACTTGTTGCACGGGCGTGAATAAGTCGTCGCAGCCTGAACGGTGTACCAGGTAGTTTGGCCGCGAGTATAATTGTAAGATGGTGAGCATTTCTCAGTGATTTTTAAGGCACTAAGACGTCTTATTGCGACGGATTAACAATAAATTTCATTGAAGCACAGGAACTTTACTCCCTTGAGGGCCCCCATTCGTAAGACAATTCAACGAAGATAACCATTAACATTGGCGGTGATCACGGGAATTTTTCGAGAATCTGGCGACTAATAAATAATAATGTATGATGGATGCAATACGTGAATTAGCCATCTGTATAAGTAATGACGCACAGTCAGCACCACTCAAGGCAATCACCTTCGACTTGAGTCAAATTAACAAACGGGCGAAACATCATCGGCTGTGCCAAACCATACAAATTGCGCAGCGTTTGGCGATGACATCAGCAAAATCGCAATGCCATGAAACATCAATTCCACCTAAAGCAGTGGTTCCCAACTCAATTTAAGCCGCGGACCACTTTTCCACTTCAATTGGACTCGCGGACCACTTTGAAAAATTCTTACGAGTTGGCTGCAAGACCTTTAATAAAAAGGGGAGCTGGGTCTTTTTTTGGGGGGGGGAAATGTGTTTGTGCAATCGCTCTTCGATCAAAAAAAAAAATAATAAAATCTATTGAATTAAATATCTCTAAAATCTATCAGATAATACAGTCAAACCTCGTTAAGACGAACACGCTTAAGACGAATTACTTTTAATACGAACCGTTTTCTGAAGTTCCGTCAGATTGTAAAATACTACAAATATGCAATCAATTTCATTTTTATATTTAATTTTAATATTTAATAAATAATTTTATAAGCGTTTTTATTAATTATTATTTCTTTTTAAATAATGACCCGTCTCGCGGACCATTTGGGACTCTTTGGCGGACCACCAGTTGGGAACCACTGACCTAAACAAAGAGTTGTTGTTCCACGTTCTCAGTACTTCGCTCAAGGATAAACCCACGCGAAGTCGCACCTTTTTACCTTCGTTTTCTCTATCGAAAATGATTGGTTGGTCGTAGTTCTGTGGCGGAAGGCCAGTGCCGACGAAAGGAGGGGGGCAGCAGGGGCTGCACCCCGGGGGTCAGGATGAAGTTCAGGGGTCCGCGCCGGTAAGGACATTTGCTGGGGGTGGGCGGCTCAGGGAAAGGCTCAATGGGGCCGATTGAATGGGGGCCTGTCCCCCCATGGTTCTCGGCACCCCTGCGGAAGGGTGGGGGGGGGGTCAATTCACGCCAAGCAAGGTAACTATTGAAAAAAGGATGATGATTGCTAAATCCTTTTATTCTCCAAAACCGAAAATTCTTCTTGGGCCTTCCTCAATATATTCGTCTTCTAAAATGCACTGTCGATTTTCACCACTAGCACAATATCTAGATGATCTTGCACCCATGGCAGAGCAATCTAGATTGCGCGCCCCCGCTAGCCATGGACACATCTCTCCCCCTGTGGACTATTTCAGTCAATGTTACGCGTCTGGCGAGGAGACTTCCATGCCGCCCCTATCTGCGGCCCTGCTCACCACAAAATAATGGACTAGAGTATGTTGTAGGATGAAAGAACGGCTGTGGCCCTGCTGCGCCGAAACTTAAATTTTCCAAACGTCTTATCTAGGGGTACAACCCTCGGACAACGGTGGAGGAAAAAAAAAATTACACGCATTTTACGGATATCGCTAGAATCGGAGCCAGGATAACACGACCGATGAAGGCTGTGCCACTAAGCTAGAGCAGTGACGCACGCAGGAGGTATTAATGGGAGGTTGTAACTCCCCGCCCCCCATTGATCCTATAACCCCCTCATATGAACTTGCTGCGTAAGCCAATGAACTAGGGCTAATTAATTAAAAGAGAATTAATGCACCGAAGTATTTAAAATATAATTTGGCTGACATTTGTTAATATTTTGTTAATAGCAACAATCCAGTTCAAGGACAGAAAAGAAAAATTATCCTACACCCACGTCTCTGTAAAGGAGGACACGTGACAATTCAAACGAGCCCCTCTATCGGACATACTTCCTTCACAGGGAAGCTTGTTTGTTTGGCTTTTTTATGGCGCAAGAGCATCTGGGCTATACTGCGCCAATTTCACATGGAAGTTATTCAAGGCACCATTTTGTTTGCGCAACAAAGTGAACAATGCACAGATCTTCAAAACGAAGACCTGGAAGAACATTTGATGATTACCAGATGGGACCGACAACTAAACAGGATCTTAGAAACATTGCGCGCTCACAAAAAGCCATGGTTCTTGAGGATTAAGCCTAGTTTCGTGGCTGCCTAAACGATCACAACTTTTTGCATTCTTGAATCATCAATTCTTTGTGCGAGTTTTACGACGTAAGGGTGGCAAAGGGAATGCTGCCCCGGGACCTACAACTTTCCGATGATTCAGAACCTTTTAAGGTCTTGGGAACCAACCCCCAGATTACGGTAAGCAGTTAGTCGATAAGCATTGTTTTAGCACAGTTGACAGTCGAACAGAAGATAATCGCACTCTAGCGAATGCGTTACCACAGCAAGGCCTTCTCCTAAGCGATCAGGGGCGTAGTTGGTCTTAAGGAAAAGAGCGAAGGGGGGGGCGGGCAAATGCCCCTACATCTGCAATGCTTTCTTCGCATATGCCATTCATTCGCAATTGTTTTTATGGGGGAGCAGTAGGGTACAGAAGTGGTATCGAGCCCTCCCCAGACTGGATATAAAACACACTGTTTTCTCACATTCAGGGTATCCAGCAGAATTGCTGGCAAAAAATCAAGCATATTTCAAGAATTTCAAGGCTTATTTCTATAAATTTCAAGCATCTCTTTCCCGACAAGAGCGGGGGGGGGGCAACCAGCATCAAGTGCTGCATATTGAAGTATTAAATTTATTGGAGGTAAAGGTAAAACGCTTGAAAACCGCAATTGAATTTGCTAAAAAATCTTTCTAAAAAAATATATATAATCCCAACTGACAAAAAGAAAATGAAAAAACGATCTTCACCAAAACATTTTTTTCCTTTAAAAAAAAAACACAGAGACCCTGTAATAATATTCTTCAAACTGGCCAATCTAGTGGAAAATCATTAAATCCAGCGGATTGTAGTTAGTTTTGGCAGTTTCCGTGCTAAATCCTCCGTCAAATATGGCGGAAAATTAGCAACACTGTCTCATGTACTAGTGACCAGATCACTTGAACGGATTGCACGTGTCCCAAAATCCGAATATCGTGTTGTTTTGTGCAACTTTCAAATTTCCCTGACGTTAACTTGATAATTCCTTGTTCTCAAGGCTTGTGGTGGTTGGGGGAGGGGATGCTGGCCATCCTGTAAATAAAAGCTCAGCCATCCAAATCTCGGTCCTTCCCCTAGGAAAACGCACGTTATAAACATAACAAACGATTGTGCTACGTTTATGCCCACAGATTGCAACCAGATGCCCATAAAACACGGTAGGGATCGTTCACAAATTAAAATACGAAAATATGCACAACAGCGTCAGTTTGCACATTTACCGTAATTTTAAAATAAGATTGTCAGTAATGGCGTAATGGGGGCTAAATATCCGTAATAGTTGATATCTCAGTCATGTTTATCGAAATTCAGATTTGAGTTACGATGTATCATTTAAATGCGTTTTCATTTAATTCGATTTGAAAAATCTCGTTTGCTTTTATCTATTCATAATGGATATTTCGCAGTGTGGTCAACCAAAACAAAAAAAAGAGAAAAATTTCAGGAAGCGTGGACAATAAAATGAAATATTAAACACGAAATTTTCAAGTATATTTCCCGCAAGCTGGACACCCCGCATATTTATTTCATCACACAATCTTTAAAGCCATTTGAGCCTCCCTCCACAATTTTTGAACTGCTACCGGACTGGAGGGAAGCAAACCATGTGTTGTAACTCCTCCCTCATTACGTCAACACGTACAAGATAATTTTTTAGATGATGCGAATATCGTATTTGTGATAAACGCTACAAAAAGTTGCCACCCACTACCGAAATCCGACAACTAAACGAAACCTCCCTCTTCCGTTTCCGAAAATTTCTCGGAAAATTATTAAACTTCCGATTTCCTACAATATTGTACATCCCACATAGGAAACCAAAAGCCTTTGGAGAAAAATATCAAGTCTTCACGAATTCTTGTTTTGCGTTCCACATGGACGTGCTTTTATATATCGATATTAAAAAAAATTGTTTATTATTTTACGGAAGGTAGTGATTTCCGTATAAGAAAACTTGCTAATCTGGAGCCTCTGGGCCAGGGCCCCAACTATCTACCCGTTGCGAAGGCATACATTGTACAATTGCAGTAACTCTTCGCATTAACTGCTCTCAAAGGGTCAGAAAAAAACCTTAAACAAAAATAACCATGAATTACAACGTTTTTGACACAAAGTAGAAACTGAGTACCTTTAGGACTGGACTGAAATGGTCAACACGACAGACTTTGAAATTGGCATGACTGAGTCCCTACTAGTTAGTTCTCTCTTATAAAAAAAAATGATCACTTTATTCAAGTGATTGATTTACCGAGGTGGTCACTTTCCCCAAGTTCCACAGTATAAGGGAAAAGAGATCGGTATGATCAAAATCCCTTACAGATTAGATAATTTAGTTAAAACACTTTTTTTTAAAGTTTTAGTTATGTATTTGGCAAACATTTTCTCCTGAAAAATATATGGGCTTAATAATTTTATATAAATTATATTAGTTTTGGTGCAAAAGGGTAATTTTTGGAAGAGGTTTAGTCAAGAGTATAAGTTTCTCAAAATTTTCAGTATGCAATGTGGTACGAAAAGCACAGCTCAAAAATTTTTTTTTAATTTATTAAAAATTCTTTCCTTAAATAGTGAAAATTAGTGATGAAACACTAGAAATAAATACATATGATGCAAATTTCGGGCTTTAAACTTTGAGTTAATTCTTGGGGGTCCGCGAGAGCAAGTGATCTCTGAAGTGTGGGGGAGGAGTCTACTGTCTAGGAAAGTTAAAGAACAGCTGGTGTGGAGCAAAATGACATGTAGAGTGGTTGTAAAAACGAGGTTGTCAAATTGGGTTTCTTGTGTACAGTAGAACCTCGATGACTTGATTGGTTGTTTGAATTTTTATAGAGCAAGGACAATTGGTCCTTCTGCGCCAAGCAAGGCGAAGTCTCGGAAATATGCTTGATTTTTTTCGGAAGCTCCGGATAAATCGAAGCTATTCTAATTCCCCTTGATAAGCATTCAGCCTGAAATAAAACCGCCTTCCCTCGAGTTGCGAGGTATGCCACTGTATTTAAATTCTAAAAGTATGCCCTTTTAGTCCCTAAAAGACAATGTGCTGCAAAAAGAAAACCAAAGAACTTGAAACAGAAAAAATTACTTCCCCACAAAGCATAGAAAGTATCCAACTGAGCCACTAAAAAAGTGCTGAACAGCTGCCAAAATATGAGAGTCGAAGGTTACATTAAAAATTAGCAGAAAATACCCTACTTGACACAAAAAGTGCCAGACTGGCAACACAGTCTTGCGTTTCCGGAAAAAAAAAATCAGATTAATTTTAGAGAGGGCAGGAGCGTTTCTTCTGTGGTCGCTGATTATATGTATTCGCCCATAAGGTAGGTGATGTCAAGGGCAAGATAAAAAGGCGGCGACGGTATCAAAGCAAAGAAAATATTTAAAAAATAGGGTTGGCGGTCAAATAGGAAACACGTGGGCAAACGATGATGTAAGCACATGATGATAAAATCGGTAGCCGAGAGGCAAGAGGTGGTGACGTCATATGTGATGACGCAACAGGCTTTCACAAGACTTTCCCTTTCGTAGGCTGTGGTTCTCGGAACGTAGTGCTGCAAGCCTTGATTTTCAAATAAACAGCAAAATATGCAAGCATCTAAATCCGTCTTCACACCGAAATTCCAATCAACTAAGGGATGAGGCATAACGAACGTTCCATGTTTCAAGGACGTGCTTTTTGAACTTCCACGCATGCGCGCGGGGTGTTTCGCACTCTCCAACTTACAATTTGTGAAAAAGAACCGTCCGCCCTTGCTTCTGAAACTGGCCAAACTCTTTCCTGTTGCCTTCAAAGTCACAATCTTTGGGGTAGGGTAACAAAGTGGAAATGCCACTTATTGTTCCCTGTAAAATTGGACGTTTTTAATGAAATAATGCTATATAATCAGATGGGGTGCCAAGCACCCCGCGCGCGTTCTAGCGAGTTAAGAGTGCTCGTTTTAACAAGGTTCGACTGTATGGTACATCGAATGAAAATTACTTAAAGCGTCATCTACACCATTTATAATATATCATCAACAACAACAACAAGCATTTTCAACACATTGCAAGATGGCGGTCTCTGTTATCACACATACATGTAATACGGTGAAAGAAATATATAGGAAGCGACCTCACGTTCATCACGTTGGCCAGACGGGTTGTCAAGCTGAACCTACAGTTTAACGAAGATTCCGAACTTCGGTCACCACAGCCAGAGTCATCCGCTAAGACGGGGCTCGTTGTGTCACCCTCCTATGGAGTGACCGCTACCTGGACTGCTTCTTTTGAAGCGGTGCTCAGACGAGTGCTTTTTTTGCCGCTACAGCCCTTGAAGGACCGGGGCCTCCTAACCGATCGTCGCCCATTCATCTCTATCCAATGGCTTTCTTTGCCGTTCTCTTACCCCTGTAAGATGTACCCTACTGGGTAGAATTTTAAAGGTTTGCTTTAGGGGACGGAGGAGAGAGAAATGCACCATGTGTGACTGGGCTTCGAACTTCCGGTTACTTCCGTATTCATGTACACAAGGGAAGTTTACCGAAAACAGCTACGGTACAAACGAAAACCCCTATTCAAGTGATTCAATTATTTGATTAAGCTATGATTATTATTATTATAACTGATTATTATTTGATTTAGCTATGTGACGGTTTTCTGACGTTAAACGCTGGTTCGGATTTTATTCTTCGCGTATTTGGTTCGACAAGCTGGTGATGTCTTCAACGCGTGTATTCTCTGGTACTGATGCCGACGTCGCCAACTCGCCAATTCGACCATCCATCACCCTTCGAATCTAGTTCAGTGGAACCCACAGACCACACCACTGCCTCCTAATAATAGCTAACCACCAAACGATAAAAAACAAAAATACACGGGGAAAAAACTGGCAACAAGTCGCACACGAAGCAAGACCGTTGTTTACAAAGAGCCTTCCTTCTAGAGGGCAATTGGAGTGAAACCAGCTTAGGAAAAATTCGAATCACGCCGAATCTTTAGGGAAATTATTAGGTCAGCGAAACCTACATTTTTCACTGAATTTGGAATTATTTATGTATTAAGTCCTTCACGGTTTTAACATCGGGATTAACCGCGTAAAGGAGTGAAACTAACAAAGGATTGAGGGAGTATCTTTCGTATCAAGGGCTACTATCCAAATGCTCAGGGGTCGATCGTTTTTTGTGGCCCTTCTTTACACTAACTCTTAAATTTCCAAACGTTTGCAGTAATACAAGTTCGAATCTAATATGTTCTATATCTGTCGGGAGGAGGCGAGATACCGTTATAGAAATAACACTGCATATGAAGTAACGCTATGAAGTCGCTATGAAGATATCGCTATGAAGTAACACTGTATATCGTTATAAAATAACACTGTATATATATGCATCGTTATGAAATAATACTGTATATCATTATGAAATAACTCTGTATATCAGGGTTCGAAATTAGCGGGTGCACTGTGCACATGAAATTTTATCCGTGCACGTAAATTTTTAATTTGGGTGCACACAGTGCACCTAACTATTCAAAACTATGGCTACTTACGTTTATTTTTCAAGAACAGGGACATTTATATTTTACCCTTTTTTTTAATGTTGAGGTTTACTTTCTATTCTGTTAGTTACTTATACACCTAACTAGTATTTGGTGCACCTAAGTTACAAGAGTTGGGTGCACTTTGCACCTGATTTAAGAAGTTAATTTCGACCCCTGCTCTGTATATCGTTATGAAATGTGAATTATGAAATAACACTACATCGTTATGAAATGTGAATTATGAAATAACACTGTACATCGTTATGAAATGTGAATTATGAAATAACACTGTACATCGTTATGAAATGTGAATTATGAAATAACACTGTACATCGTTATAAATTTGTGAATTATGAAATAACACTGTACATCGTTATGAAATGCGAATTATGAAATGTACATCGTTATGACATAGCATTGCATACCTATTGTGTATCTACTTTTCACTGGGTTAGTTCTAATCTAAGTCCGGTATTAACGAGTTCGGATCTGAAATTGATCATGGGCATACGAAAATAGAAAGCCAATTTGTCAATAAATGGCGGAGAAAGTAGCTTCTTCCCACTCCAAAAAAAAAATCCTCAACGTTTTAAATGTAAACCCAAAACACACCAAAAATTATATCTAATGTGGATCAGAACCACATACGGACCAACCTGCCTACACGTCACACAATCCACCCGCGAAGATTCGAAGAAATGTTAATATAGTGAAACCTCCACAATATTAAATTCCAAGAGAAAGGATTGGTTGTATTTTCTGGCGCAAGGATAGCAAAGATCGAGGGGAAAGGGCTTTCACTCGAGTTACCTACCTTTCCGAGTTACCGAGGTTCAGGGGGTAACTCGGGGGGGATGAAAATCAATTTGGTTTACCGAAAACTTCGGAGTTATCAAGGTCTACCGAGTTCAAATTATCAAGGTCCCCACTCTATGCATAAAAAAAAACAAATGACAAAAACCAAAGAGCCTAGGTTACTTCGCCCCCCAAATTAAAGATGAATGGCATAACGTATAAAATACATTGTTTACGTGCAGTCTCTGATTCACTTAAGTGCACGTGAGAGTTCTTTCATCGAGGAACCCTTTCCACTGCCGTCATACTTACTTTCTCAAAAAAAGGGAACCTGCGTCGTCTTCACTTCGGAAGCATGGATATACATGCATGAAATTATTGGTTTGCGATGGATAGTGTAAAGCGGTCAGCTTACCTATTTATATCCCATGGCAACCATGGATATAGACACAACTAATAACCATGGAAACCTAATACATCAGGGTCAAACCTCATTTCCTGAAGGAAAGTGGGAATGGGGGGGGAGATTCCCCAAGAGATCGAAATAGAGTAAAAATGTACGTGAAATGGATCAACTTCAAAAACACAGCAGCAATAAACGATTTTATCCGACGCTAACCCTAATAATCTCCATTCGCAGATTCGGGGCGAAACTGATCAGGAAAATATGTCCATTGCAAACACCGAAAAGTGCAGGAAAGATGGCTGATCCAATAGCTCAGCGGTTCTGTAACTTTCTTGAATCTCGGACCCTCCTCAGAGGTCACTTGACCCTCGCGGACCCCCAAGAATTAACTCAAAGTTTAAAGCCCCAAATTTGCATCGCACATATTTATTTCTAGTGTTTCATCACTGATTTTCACCATTTGGGGAAGGAATTTTTCGTTCCCTCGTAATTTATTTTTAGCATTAAAGAGTAAATGCTCGTGTCTTAGTACTTTTCCGAACTTTTGTGGGGCACTGGGAGGATCTCGCGGAGGCCCCCCTGATGTGGTCCGCGGACTACAATTGAAGAACAGCTGCAATAGCTTACGTGAGAGGCACAATAATTCAAATCGAATAGTACGGAAGTTAAATATTGCACGTACATCGTAATAAATACTAGCCAAGAATTACTCAGTGGAACCTGATAAAGTGACCACCTTGGTAAATGGACCACCTGCATAAATTGGCCACTTTTTACAAAAGAGAATTAGTATGGACTTTAGTCATACCTATACCGAAGTCTGTCGCGTATAGTGACCACTGTAGTCCAGTCCTAAAGGTGTCAATTTAAGCAGATACTACTGTATGAAACTAAGTATTTTCCAAATTTAAAGTTATTACTTAACACATGAAGTATGGCAATTAATATGGGCCTATAAAAATGTTTGAGGTTTTAAAACGAGAGTATTTTTCTTTTAGTTTGTCGCCAATATGTGTGGGGAAGGAGTCAGGCCTGCGCGGTGCTCGTCCTTGTCGTTAGGAATCCACCCCTGTACGACCAGCTTTGAACAAACTAATCTCGTTTCACAGGAAGAGTATAATGGCCGCTATTGTCAGCAGGCTTTGCCCGACTTCATTAGAAATGCAGAGCCATTATTCACGGACAACCTTTCAATAGGGCTTGTTTGTATTTTGCGGCGCAAGGAAAGCAAAAAAGTCATGCTGCGACGGAACCTATAATTTGCCGAGGAACCCGAACTTTTTAAAGGCACCCCCACTCCGGTGCTATAGTAAGCGGTTAACTAAACTAAGTTGCCCATACTGACCTGCACAACATGCAGTCAGAAAATTACTAAATCGCTCACAGTACTGTTTCGAAAACACAAGCCAACTTCTTCAGAAGAAATAAAAAAATTTTAGCCTGATGCCATCCATGATAACTAAAACAATCTTGTTAAGGGAATAAGTATACAGCTAAACTGATACCTACCTAAGTCTGTCTTTTGACAAAATTAAATTTTAAAAGAAGTACACCCACTTCCAGTTTTAGGATATTTTCAAAACATAGTTTAAGATTTTAAATATAATGCTGAAGACATTTAGAAAAATATCGCCAAATTTTATTATTAAAAAAAATCATGCGCCATTAAAACCTGGAATTAGTACAGCAATTATGGGTCAAAGAACGCAAAAAAAAACGCCTTCAAAATTGATCCACAATTCCGTGGTATTATCTACATTTAACTAATGAAGTACTTTCCAAAAACTGGCAACTGAAGTGGACAGCTTGAACACGTTTTGTTACAAAAAAATATGAGAATGGTAAAAATTTGGCGTGCTTCCATATCCTCGCCCGAAATTTTGGCGCCCATCCTCAGCAAAATTAAAAGTATTTCTTTTTCAAACAATGGCAACGATAACTCATCCAAACTTTTAGAAGGAGCGCGGGAAGTTTCCTTTAATTAATGGATCGACGAACAAGAGCTGGGTAAACATTTCAACTCGCCAACGAAGGAAACTAAAAATTACTTAACATACGAATTCTGAAATGGCAACCAGGGTCTGGTTACCAACTAAGTCCGGGGCTAGGGCCCCCAATTTTTTTTTTAAAGTTGACTTTTGTTTACTCACTTTTGATCGACATCTAGAAAATTTTTAGGTAAAAGCTTACTTTTTTTGGGCTATTTTAGATAGTTTACCAGAAATTTGAAGAGTTTTATAATGAGTATACGTAAGTACTTACTTTTTTACTTTCAGATCCTCTTTTGGCGCCTGCAACAGCGCCAACTAATATTGTGCCTACAGTCCCCACATGTCTTAATCAGGCCCTGATGGCAATACCAGTTTTTTTTCATTTTTTAAATTATGACGTGAAGCCTTTTTTTCCCGCCTAAATTTACAATAGCGGAAGGACAACGCCCCCTATAATGTACGGGGTGTTAGGAAAGACCGCTACTTTCCAGTACTTGATGGGGCAGGGTCCTTACGTTCTTTAATATATCTCATAACACATTTGTGACCGCCATATAGATTTATGTAAATTAGGAACCACTAACTTTTTTTTTTTTTTTGCGTTACCTGTGATTTAAATATATATAATAAAAAAGCATCTAAATTTATGACTACACCTAACTTACGTCCTACGTTTGTTGGGTGAGGGGCTACCGACTTACAACACTGAAACGTAAAAATACGTCAGTGGCCGTGGAAGTACTAAAATATTGGGGAAGAACAGGGGGTGTATCTAAGTTGCATTAGCGCTGAAGTTCATGATCCCATCTACTCCCCACCCCCTCGAGTGCGTACCCCACTGCCAGGCGGGCATATGCATCTAGAAAATCATTTTCGCCAATATTACGAATTGTAAAATTTTATTAGTGTAAAATGGGCGATGTACACCCCTAATTAATTTCCGTGTACGAAGAGGGAGACTTGCCATAGGCGCAGAGTTATACATCGGCTCTTGCCCCACATCCCCGATTTTAAAAACTCTACACCAGTGGTTCCCAACTCAATTTAAGCCGCGGACCACTTTTCCACTTCAATTGTACCCGCTGACCACTTCGAAAAATTCTCACGAGCTGATTGCAAGACCTTAATTAAAAAGGGAACCGGGTCTTTTTTTTTTGGGGGGATGCGTTTGTAAAATCGTTCTTTGGAGGAAAAAAAACAAAACAAAATCTAATGATAATACAGTCGAACCTCGTTAAGACGAATTACTTTTAATACGATCCGTTTTCTGAAGTTCCGTCAGATTGTAAAATACTACAAATATACCAATTTTTAATATTTAATAAATAATTTTATAATTATTTTTTTCAATTATTTTAAATAATGACCCATCTCGCGGACCACTTAGGACTACTTCACGGACCACCAGTTGGGAACCACTGCTCTACACCTATACGGACTTGCAAAATAAATATTTTGGACAGTTCTATTAACTTAATTTCGTGTATATGTACCGAGTGGATGTTCATTTGATCGTTGTAAGCCTTCAGAACAACAACCAAAAGGAAGAAAAGTAGAAGGCGCTTTTTGAGGTTACCATATATATCGCCAAGGCCACTAAACTGTTCTACCACATATATCGCCAAGGCCACTAAACTGTTCTACCACATATATCGCCAAGGCCACTAAACTGTTCTACCACATATATCACTAAGGCCACTAAACTATTCAATCACAAACCAAAACTTAGCACGCTTCCTGGACTGGCACCAACATCGAACCAAAACCCAAACGTTTAATAATTTTAGAAAATTGCATGTTGTCGCTTACGTTGTAAAGAAAATTAACACACATGTAACTATTGTGCGTTCGCGCAGACCTGACGCCTGATACCGTTAGCAGACGGGTTAGTCCATTGCAGTTTAGGGAAGGGCATCTTGCCGAAACTGGTTTTTCGCGCGGGAAAAACCAGTTCCTCCAAGACGGCCTTCCCTAAACTGCAATGGACTAACCGCTGATATCACAGAACTGAGCTCACTTGCACAGAAATGCATAGATCAGGGGTAGAGGAACCCGCGGCTGTATGGCCACATGCGGACTTCGAGGCCCTTAGGTTTAGCCGCTTGACCGAATTAAAATTTTGCTGCAAAATCCTTCTATTTTTGTTGATATACTCCTGTTTGTAAAAATTGCAACACCATGAAGGACTCGTCCGAATTGAATGAAATTTAATGTACAAACGACCTGTGTTGATACAAATAAACGATTAAAATTACAAAAAAACAATATTACATGTCGAAAATCAGTATTTGGTGAAGCCACCACGCGCTGCAATAAGTGATGCTATACGACGTGGCATGGAATCAAACAGATGTTGAATGTGTGCCTGAGGAAGAGCATTCCAGATTGCTTGTATGCGACCCCAAAGTTCATCTGTAGTAGCTATGGGACGAGGATCACGAGCGAGACGCCGACCAACGAAATCCCACACATGTTCAATCGGCGACATATCCGGCGAATAGGCAGGCCAAGGAAGAAGCTGTATCTGTTGTGAAGGCAGGCCAAGGAAGAAGCTATATCTGTTGTGATGAAAAGAAGTTTTGAACATTCCTGGCAATATGTGGGCGGGCATTGTCCTGTTGAAATACAGCTCCGGGAATGCCTTGAAGGAAGGGAACAACTTCGGGCTCCAGAACTTCATTGATGTACCGGTTGCTGTTAAGATTACCCACAATTCGTAGCAGCTAAGATGGTCTATGATGGTCCCATGATGTTGCTGTTAAGATTATCCACAATTCCTAGCAGCTAAGATGGTCCATGAGGCAGGGAGAAGAGAGAAAAATAGCCCTTGTGTATGTTGAAAATCCGTGGGTTTTGTGGTCTTTGCTATCATCTCAAGCAGGATCGAAAAACGATTCTTTTAGCCTCAACAGGAAATGACGGAGCGGGAAAACCTGAGTGTGTGTGTGTGTGTGTGTGTGTGTGTGTGGACACACACAGGGAAAATCTAAAATAAATCGGCATGTGTAGTCGCCTTTTATTTTTCCTATCCCAATTCACCCTAAAGAACAGGAACACTTAACACCTGTTGCAAAATGGGCGGTTCATTTCGGATGATACGGGGAGAATTCCATTTTATTATCCCTTATCTCTACCAGTCATCAACTGAAGTATGTTTCTACTGGAACAAAACTAGCGTTTACACTATTGCATGGAAATTGCAGTAAAGCTGGAAAAAATTTCTTGTTGGACTGTAACGAAAAAATTCTTTTTAAAAATCTGAAAACGCATTGTTCGAAATTTTATACTGGTAAAAAGTTGAAGGATAAATCCACTTCAAATGTAAATGTTTTAGATTTATTTTAAAAAAAAAGGTGGGGAGATCTTTTAAACACAAGAGAAGGAACACGTGACATATTAGAAAATAGTAAACAGAAAACTAATGAGAAAATCGATACCAATTTGCCGCATAATTCGAACAACGAATCCCCTTCGTCTTCAAGAAAACGCAAAATATCCGATATCTCTGAAGGCGGACCAGAAAGCGAAGACAATTCTACACTTGAGCAATTATTGCATACCGTAACGAGAAACTAAAATTTTGTTTTTACATACATATATAGTCAAATCTCATTAACACGCATAGCCATAACTTGGCCTACTTTTGATTAAATATTCACGTAAAATAAGGTTTTTGGTTTAAAAAAAAGATTTAATTATTTCTTCTATTTTAAAGAGGGAAGTGAGAAGTAAGGGGCTAATTAACAAATTTTGGCAAGGCAGACATCGAAATCACATCGTCCGCTCCGACCTTGAACTAGTGTACATGGCCGGAGTCTAGAAATAGATCTTAAAATGAGATAAGAGGGAGAGAGAGTTTGGTTCTGGTTTCAGTTTGCAGTTCACTTATTTTTCAATCTATTAAAGTATTGGGAATGCTAAGTTGTCTTGATTATGGATTGCGTATTTAGAGATTCAGGGGTTATTGTCAGGGCTGTCCTGAAGAAAATTGTTGAGAGTTTGCGGTGCTGTCTTAATTGAAGAGTATTGAAATTGCGGAGGTTACTGGACTCTGTGCCGCCGCGCTGACTAGCATATATCTGTTCGTCTATCCAAGCCCAAGGTGGCAGTTACCACTGTCATCAGTTTTTCATTCCTCACCTAGCCGTACGCAGGATATTATTTTGAGGCTTGGGGGAGTTCAGGATGTTTTTCCTCATTTGTTTCCATTCAAGTTTGTAAATGACTGAAAAAAAAAAAATAAATAAATAAAGACTGAACTTTTTTGAAAGTTGCCCCAAAACCAATAAATACAAAAACTTTGAGACCTTGAGAATATGCAACGCGTACTCGGTATTTTGCAAAATTTCTTGGACAGTACGCGGCGCACACAGCGCGTACCCTTTGGAGGACAGCCCTGGTTGTTGTGAACAATGTGAACCCCGCAAATTCGGGGATGGATCCAGGGTTCCGTAAAGAGGGTCGTCTTTTCCCCCAACCTTCACTTTAAGATAATGCGAAACTGATTTGAATTTGAGCTGATGCTATTGCTAATTCGCAACATTTCACATAACTAAGCGCATTTTAATTGCATTTAACATGCAATGCATATGGCAGGAAAAAGTTTAAATCATGGGGGGGGGGGATTTGAATTTCTCTCTAGGTCACTTCAAATTAAGTACAAAAATAAAGGTATTCTAGTACTTTCATGAACTTTTTTATATATATATATTTCTGTCATAACACTTATTTAACAAAAATAAAGCATTCTTAGCTATATTTTAATTAAAAGGAATTTGAATGAAGTGCTGGCTTGCTGTTAGGTTGGCTGGCTTGCTGAGTTATGTTAACTTTGAGCTGTCTTTCTTGACAGTTTTTGCCCATTAAATGAAAATATATGGGAGAGGGTTCGAAGTTGGATAATGCCTGTATCCTTCGTTTTTGGTGGAAATTCCAAGGAGTTGGTTGTACGTGTGACTCATTGCCAAATGTCCATGAGAATGGAATTTTGGCGCGAAACAGAGTTAGAATGAGCCTGTGGAGGAACCGCCACATTTATTTTTTGGGGAAAGTGTAATTTTCACGGCATTCAATGCTTAATTACGAACGTAAAATCTTAGTTACAATTTTTTTCAATAAAAATTAAGTGTTGCAGTAGTAAGCTATATGATTATTTTCTTAATATTGTATAATGATATTTTAACAATATATGTTATAAAAATTAAAAAAAATTAAAATACAATATTAAATATTTTAGTTTTAATATTTATTATATTTTTTCAAATTTCTATGTTTATGAAAAACTAAGAAATTTTTAATAAAATTATGCATAAGCTGCCTGTGTATTTTATGCAAACTTCAAAAAAAAAAATAATAATTATGCTGCAGATTATTTTCAGATAACAGAAACAGTGTCGCAGACGGGCAAAAATGTTTCTGATACTGGGTCCATGATCGGCAATCGCACCCCAGACTATAACGCTGGGAGTTCGTCCACTATGACGTTGGATAATGCACTCCGGAAGGTGGCGTTCACCGGTATAGCGTCTAACACGGATGCGGCCATCACTGTACCCCAAATTAAAGCGGGATTCATCAGAAAACACCACTTGTTGCCAATCAGCACGCCAGTCTCTATGTCCATGAGCCCATTGTAGCCGCAGGCGCCGGTAGTTTTGCGTCAGGAGGATCCTGTATAAAGGAACTCTTGCACGCAGTCCACGGTGCAGTAGACGCCGACGAATTGATGAAGCACACAATGATACACCTGTAGCAGTGCACCAACGTTCTGCCAACTGTCCAGATGAAGCAAAACGGTCCGTCACCGCCATGCGGACCAGGTGTCTATCATCCCGTGCTGACGTCACCTTTCGGCGTCCACTCCCGGATTTCCGAGTTGTCTGGTTCTCTTGAACCCACTGCTTCCACACTCGCATCACTGTGCTGCTGTTACGCCCCATACGAGCTGCTATTGCACGATAAGAAAACCCTCCTTCACGAAGGCCGATCATTCGTCCCCGTTCAAACTCCGTAACTTGCTGAAATGTCGCCCTCTTTCGTCGTAGAGGCATAGTGACGTCTCATGTAACGTTTACCACTAACCGATAACCATACACGCCCCGCTACAGCCCTCTATTTATACGGATCCATCAGCAGTTCAGAGGGCGCTGCTCAGCCCACGCATGCGTGATGACTCTGAAATTCTAATCATTTGAATAGCATACCCTAATTTGCATTTCCTGAAAGTTTCAGCTCAATCAAGTGATTCCTTCATGGTGTTGCAATTTTTCTAAACAGGGGTTTATAATCCCGTTCGACTTTTTTATTTGTATTATAATCTTAAAATCTACCTAAGTAAAGTATAAGGGAGTAAAAGATTCAACGAAATGATCTTTCTTGACTGACACAAAATACATGCGCTCTTCGTACATTACAGCTAACTTAATGCGGCCTTCTAACACCAACAGCTAAGTGAATGCGGCCTTCTAACATCAACAGGTAACTTAATGCGGCCTTTTAACATCAACAGGTAACTTAATGCGGCCTTTTAACATCAACAGCTAACTTAATGCGGCCTTCTAATATTAACAGCTAATTTAATTGGCCTTCCAAAGAAACGAAAAGGTTCCCCCAACCCTGGCATAGGCTATTAAAAAATCTATACTTTTACATATACATGACAGTATCATTTTCTGTTGACATTGAAAATGTTTTTAATGAGCCTTTGGGTCTATGGAACTCTAGAACCTTTTTCGACCCTCCCCACCCCAACGTTGCGGCGTAATTCGCATCATGCAGGGACGGCGGAAGTGGGGGCAAGGAGGGCGACGCCCCTCCAGAAAAAATCTTGCTGTGATATAATATGGTTTGTTTTATTTCAGATGGTTGTCTTTCGTATTCAGCATTTCCAGTATTCTGGTAAGGTCTCTCAATAAAATGAAAATACCCATTTTTATGTTTAATAAACCTTTCGTTTTGGGGAAACTTATTCTTTCTTATCTTTTTACTCTACACTAACCCTTGAACTTAGTTTCCTAATCTTCTTGGTTTAAACAAGTTTCTTGTTTTTATTCATTATCTTCTAATTCTATTGCTATTCTGGTCATATGAGAATGTAGGTAATCGATCTCTGGAGTCTCCAAGACAATAGCGAAAAAAAATTTAAATTATCATTTATTTGCCGATAATTAGTTAATAAATGTGTCCCCCCCCCCGGATCAAAGCAACTTCCGCGGCCCTGGCGGAGTAGGGCATATCAAAGCCACGTGCAAAAGGATTATTTTGGCGTTTAACATGACATAGGCTGGTTTATTTTTAAATCATGCCTTGCTCCATCTCCTGGGGCAACAGGCAGCTGCCAAGCTTGCGCCTAAATTTGTCACTAGCATACGCAAACAGGGTATTGATGGGGTCACAATCTCCGGACTGCAATACAATTTTGCATATACAGTAGAGTCGTTAACCCAAACCATGCTAATCCGGTTAATTTGAACTTATTTTTTTCAACGGCAGCCTACTGATAAGATGTAAACAAACAGCGCTGAAATCTCTACTGTAAAATCTCTCTCTAGGACTACTGTTGAAAACGGCCAAGGGCAACCATATAGGGGACAGGAAGTCTTGAGCCGCCCCCCCCCCAGCCGTTGCTAAAAATCTGATTTCCCCAATTTTTCTGCATTTTTACTTTCAAAAGTTTTAGTCATTGGGAACAGAGCAGTTTAAAACCCTGTCGCCAAATCTAAGTCTATACTCTTAAAACGAGAAGAACTGATTTTTGGAGGCGTCGGATGTGCGCATGCGCCGGGAAGCCCACGTTAGGAAGGGTCAGTTCACCATCTAAATTTTTGAGTGTGTTACAGTATAGGAAAATGAGCGAGTTTTGTTTTTTTGCGTATCAGTATTTTTCATGAATCAGTGTAAGCCTAATGGAGGGTGCCTCACCGCACCCCCACTAGGCGTCGATGACCCCCCCCCCCCCCGGTACCAAAAAACCATCAGTAAAGAAAGGAATAGTACTCTCCCGAAAATCGTAAGCTTGCAATAATAAAAAAAAACAAGCCTCTGCATATGCGACGGCCGTTAACATCGATCGTAGGATAGCAAGACGTTTACGAAAAAAAAAACCACTAACGGTCATGTTACGACTTTAGAAAACTCCACGGTAAAACATCGGTGGGGTTGTTGTTGTTGTTTTTTTTTTTTTTTTTGCAACTTGTGAACGCTAAACTGTCATGGCGACTGGAAAGGAAGTGAACGTCGTGAACAGCGATGCAACCCGATGAGGAAGTAAACGCGCCTTTGGCGACAAAACAAGGTTTTCGTCTGCTCTGATGCCCAGTCATATTTTAAGATAAAGTACTTTCTGGTTTTGGTTCATTACTAATTACCCATTTTTAATAGTATTTTAGTATCTTGTATATTTACTAAAATGTTCAACAGCCTTAGAGGGGATTTTTCTCAGCCCCTCCCCCCCGGGACTACTCATATGGGCGCCACTGGAAACGACCGCTATAAGAAGTGGTCGTGGAATAAAGAAATCACATTTTAATACTTCTACGTTAAGTTTCAAATGTTTTTAAAATGCTCTGCTGCTTGCTTCGCTTGTGTTTTTATGCCTTATGGTCGGCAACGGTCGTGCCACGCAGAAACCTATAGTTTCAGGAATCGGAACCACTTGAGGCCTTCCAAAGCGTGGTTCACCTACTATTAAACTAAGAATTTCATTGGCGCAATACTTTTTTTTTTTAAATATCATCACAATAGTTCACATAACATCGAAAAAAAGATTTTTTTTTTTTTCAAACCAATTTTCTCCAGCCGTAAGACGGCGCTAAAGGTCACGGAAAACAGGACCAACAAATCAGCATGACCTCCAAAGCTGTAGCACAGCTACCCAAAACTTATGGAAGGGGGGAGCTCAAGTGGCTAAAAAAGATTATGCATATAGATACAGCCTTCAAGGACATGTGTTTTGATATACAATGAGGGAGGACTCAAGTGGCTAAAAAGATAATGTGATAGGGCCTTAAAGGAAATTCGTTTTGATATCTAATGGGGGAGGGCTCAAGTGGCTAAAAAAATTGTGTGATGCAATCTTACAGAAAATGTGTTTTTTCCCCATGTTAGCCAATGTTAACTTGTGCTTACCAGGTGTGGGGGGGGGGAGGTATAAAATGGCCAAAATATTGCTTACGTAATACTTGAACGCTTCCATATATTAAAAAGCTACATTAGAAATTTGCTTCGGTAAACTCATTACCATTGGCGTACGCAGGGGGTGTTGATGGGGGTTGTAACCCCCCATTGCAATGAAATTTTGTATATTTAACATAGGAATATATGAGTCGTAGCTCTGTAACCGCCCCCCCCCCTTACGAACTTTCTGGGTACGCGTATGCTCATCACCAACGTACAAATTTGTAAACAGACCATTGGCAAACGCAGGAAGTTCATAAAAGGGGGGGGGGGGTATAGAGCTATACCTCCATACGTATATAAATATATACAAAATTCCATCGAAGTGGGGGGCTGATCCCCTTCAACACCCTCCTGGGTACGCCCGTGATATAAGACCCTTCCTCCTACGAAATCACTCCTCAAAATTGAAATTTTATACATCTTCCTCATCCTCCCCCAAAAAAGAAAAATTATAAGCCATGCAAAAATATACCACAAGAAAAGCAACAAAAGCTATATGCCTACAGACCGGCAAACAAAGACACTATAAAGAATGTGACAAAGAAAGAAAACTTACCCAAAAAATAAAATTGATAAGTGTCACTAAATACTTAATGCACGCTAAACATCCTCGTACAGCCATGGTGTAAAAAAGTAGGTAAAAAAAGTCTACACACACAAAAACACTGCAAGTTCTGGAATACGAAACGTAACTTCTGGCAACAAAAACGCGTTTACTTGAATCCGCTAAAAATGGTTGAGCATATTAGTTAACACGCACGTGACAACATCCGCTAGAAATCTCTTTCAAAGTGACGTTACGGGAAGGGCATTCTCATGAACGAAAAAGCAAACCCATTTCATGGAAAAGGAGGAAGGACGGAAGATCCATCCATACTGCAATATGATTGGCTGAGGGGAGGCGAAGTCCAACCCTTATTTAATGACGTCACAATGCAGCTCAGTACAGATAACAGCGTCATCTATATTTCAAAATTCGAAGTAATGTTTATATGGGAAGGATGTAATGAGGAAATAATGGGGCCTTCTACAATCTGCAAAAATTCACTCCAAAGGAAGGCGCTATGCCAAACGACAGGGATCTTCAACTCGCTGCCCGCCAGCTCATGAAAAAATACAAATTGTTTCACACAAAAATAAGGTCCCTTGTTCCCTCTGAGTTTTAAATCCATGTACAGTGGAAATCGTTTAGAATATTGTTTACTAGTATTTAATGTATTTTACTTAGTGTTTCCAAGATTTCACGCTTATACAGTTAGTTTTTAACTACTTGTACTAGCATAATTAGCTAAATATTAAGAATTATAGATAAATGATATTGACTTCATTCAAATCAATAACTACAACACATAAATCAACCATGGTTTATTCAAAAGTATGTACACACATGTAGATGGCAGTTTGAGCTGAAAGTGATCGACCATCACTTCAACATAATTTGGTAATACATGACGTAAAAAGCATATTTAAAACAAAAAAACAAATTGATCGAACAATATTGATTTTTAGAAGCATATCAAAACTGATGAATAAACTTGTAAATGACTTTAAAATGACCTACGATGGTGTATAACTATTAAAAATGTCTCCCTATTTTTATTTAATAAGTAGATTCATAAACATAATGGTAATCAATGGTGTATAACAAAATATCACCGGTAGCTGCGATCACAAGTATTACCTATGGAACATAGTTTATGAGGATTCTTCTAACGATTCATTGGAGGGAGGGGGGGGGGGTCTATATATATATTTTTTTTTTTTTTTTTTTTTTCCAAATATCATAGTGTAAATTTGCATTTCAATTAGTACTGTGGCAATGAATTCCTGTTGTATGATACATAATAATAATAAAATAATTGTCATATTGGCTTTAGTGCGGATGAAAATAGTAGCATTACATGAATTTATTAACACCGGGAAAATAAATGTCACCGTTAAACTCTCAGAAGAGTTAACACTAAAATGTTATTAACTTTGAGACAAATATTTTGAACAATCAACTTTTAAAGACAGAAGTTGTTTCTCAAATTAAAGGTTAAAATAGTTAATAGGGGCTGCTTGAGGGCAGGGTGAGCCATGCGGGTCCCTGTTCGGGTGAGGGAGCCAAACTAAAGACAATTTTAAATTTATTTAATTGACTCAATAGCAGAAAATCGCTAAAAAGTGACAGGGTTGAGGAAATTTTTAGAGACATCTTTAGAGAAATTCTTTCAGAGACTTTTGGCCACTTTTCTAAGTTATATGGCTCACTGTGCATCTGAGAAAATCTCCTGTTTTCTTCGGAGAAGGGGGTGCCAAAAAGCAATCCGCGCCAGGCTGCTTGGGTTCAAAATCAACCTCGAGCTGCCCCTGATTGTTAACAAGCGAATGCCTTTAACTTTAAAGCTTAAACTACGATCTCCAATTTATGAAATTGGCCATTTTCTAATTGCTTTATGGCACTTTTTTGTAGCTGCAAATAGCCAGCTGGTATAATCTGTACATGGCAACCTTCGGTAGATTGCATAATTTAGCCATTTATGGTCAATCGGTCATGAGCTGGAAGATCACAAATACAGATACATTCATTTCCAATGGCACAAAGTAATACAATAAAGGTAATTTACAAAAACAAATACAATACATGTATCGAAGAGCTCACTGAGACCTATGAATTTGACTATTTTGTCATCGTTACATAAAAAAATATACAACATTATTAAAGATATATTTTTTTACACCATATGTACTTCAGATGACTTAAAGAAACATCTGTCTGTGTTACCATAACAATATTTCACATTTCAGGGTCAAATGAAGGTGTGCAATTTGACTCCTCTAGGTGCCAAATGAATGACTCTGACCATCATTAGACAGAAATCATTCATTGGTTCATGGAGGGAGTCGTACCATCCACCTCTAGAGTTAAGTGTTATATAACAGCACTGTTACAGTCAGAATGTGGGATCCGAAATAACCGGGCAGCGACAAAACACTAAAAACTTGGCAGTTTAAAAAATAAAAACAAAACAAAAAAGATTACAAATTAAATTGCTATTGAAGTAAATATTAAAAAAGAATGTAATTTATAATGATTCTGAAAAACTTTAATTATATTCAAATTTCTAATTACATTTACAATTGGGGTATGTACACAGGGGCAAATTTAGAGGTCATTACGGGTGGGGGTGATTTGATACCTCAAATCGCTCCCCCACTTGAAATGATACCTCATTGGACCTTGTATATTTTTTCAATGTTAAATTTTGATTCAAGGGGGTGGCGATTGCCCCACCCAATTCCGCCCTCGTATGGGCATATGCAGGAGGGGTGATGAGGTTAAAATTAGGGCAGTATTTTTATGGCAGAGCAAATTTCTGTGACATTTTCTGCAAATTTTAACGTTTTTCTTACTATTGTTGCCCACTTTTTATTATAATTTTTATATTTAAATAATTTTAATACTGCCATCACCAGAGAATGTTTTGAATGAAATTTGAAAAAACAATGTATTTAAACTATGTATGTACAAGGTATTTTACATTGCCATACTGTAACCTTGAAGGTTAAGCTAAAAAGTTCAAATCCCGTTCATTCGAGAAAAAGAGTATTAGAATAATAAAGTAAGGGCAAAAACACAGTAAATGATCTATATGGAGATGTTTCTCTCTCTAAATATTGAGTGAAACTCTTTTCTCAAACTTTTGCATAATTTTACTGCTTTGGGTGCCGATATAAGTTTATATTGCTTCCTTTTCATGCAAACAAATGACAATATAATTTTGCATAACAATAAAATATATTATGTATACTGTTATTACTTAATATTGATAATGGATTATTGTGTGTAGTCTATCAATTAAACTTTATCGTAAGCATATATGTTAGCAAAACACAACTAATTTTGCTACACTGCCTGGTAGGTTAGGGTGATCGTACTGTAAAATGCCTATGTTACAACGCAATAGTTATTTGCATTACTATTATAAAACTTTAAACATTACACTTCTTCCATGAATTTTTAAATAATTTGCATGAAATTCAACACTTTTCATGTGATCATCCCACAAATTTTGCAATTGTTTTTTCTTATGCAAAACAATTACTGCCATTGTTATAATCTCTATTAGTATGAATATATTATATATATATACAATGGTTTTGTATATACGTATAAAATTATAGTGCCATAACCTCCCTTATAAACTTTCTGCATATGCTTGTGAATTGAGACAAGGCTGGCTGTACACATGTGAGAGGAGGGGTGACTCGCCATTTAAAAAAAAATTATGAGCTGTAAATTAAAATTTACGTGGGAGAAAATTTTGCTTTTATCAACCTTCTTCTTCCCCACTTTGAAATACTCTGCACCAGGGTTGGCAAGTTTCTGCCAAGGCGGTTAAAACCGGCATGGAGGAAAAACCCAAAAAATAATTATTTTGTGAGTAAATCAAAATACCCTAAAGTGCAAAAAAGAATGTATTTTAAAGTAAAATAGGTTTAGTTACAATGTGTATAGTATTTATTCAAAGGTTACATCATAGCAAATTCACTAGCATTTAAGTTCAGGCTGATCTTTTCGATAAAGCAGTCTATAGCAAAAGATCAGTTTTCCTGCTATTTCCTAATTCAAATAATTTCTTAATTTATTATGAATAGATGAAAAGCTCAAGAGGCAGATTGTACCAAGTCCATCAGTACTGCAGGCAATATCACTGCATACTAGAGTTACAAATCTTCATTTATAGTTTCCTTTAAACTAGACCACCATATAGAAACTGGGACATTTTCCAAGATTTTATTATAGTAATATGTTTTAGGAAAAGGAATTGATTTTGCTCAAAAAGCTATAACGTAAAGCATAAAATTAAGATTAATGGATACTAGGAATTCCCTACAATTTTCATCCTGCTCATGTGACAATTTAGATTACATGTACTTTGGATGAAGTATATAAACTGGCATATATATGATGTTGAGTTATTACCTGATTATATTTACTTCTTACCCTTATTTGATTAATTTCTATGAGACTATTGTCATCCATTAGAGCCAACTGAATTTCACATGCATCTGCAATAGAAAAGTTACCTTTTCAAATCTTATAAAGGGGAACAGCAATAGGTTTTAAGAGCTGTACCAAGTCTTTTACATCTTTATTAATCATCTTATTATTTATGACTTGAACAGCTCTTTCATATAATTTTCACGGTTTGCAAGTAATATAGATGATTCTTTATGAACGATTCCAAGCAATCTACCTAACTTTTCCACCTTATATTGTTGGGTATTTGTGGCTTTACAGTGTTTATGTATTCCTTTAGCCAAGCACCTTCGAACATTTCTGAACAGATACCACATGCTTTACAACAGACTTAAAAGGAAAAGTTGTTCATTGGCTGTAATACAGCTTATCTGATTGGTTATAAACCACTAAGGCTGTTCTTACAGCCAGTCTGTCAATGTTGTTGCTTTTTTATATTACAGTCACAGGTCTAATTTGGCAGAGGAAATAAATAAAGTGCAATACAGGGCTTAAGTTAAATAATATTATGGTCTTCAAAAGATGGTTTTTGTAACAAACCTTTGATTTACTCTTGAATACATTTAATTATTTTAAAATACTTTATTAAAATAATTAATATGTTAAATTATTGTAATAAAAATATATTTTGTAATCTTTCATTTACTAAATAATACAATACTGTTTTCAGTACTTTTATTAGTTTCTGCCAGTTTCTCCCACTTTCTGCCCGCGGAAAGCCAACCCTGCTCTGCACATACCCAGACTGGGGATACCAATATAAATGTTTCAGATTCAAACACATTACACCATTACACGATATAGCACACTACTTTTCAAACACATGTGTCATTAATTAAAAATAAATGAGTACATATGTCACTGACAGTTTCGTTCATGTTCACAGTTTTATGAAGTCGGTGTTAAAATATTTAGTTAACCTATTAACAAACAAATTTATACATTCAAGGGCTAAAAACTTATATATACACAACAGAATCTGCCTAAAGTGACCACCTCTGGGACTGGATTGCAATGGTTACCATAAACAGGTGATAACTATACAACAGATTACAGTATAGGCATGGCTAAGTCCTCACCATTTTTTGTTTCTTATAAAAAGTGATCATTTTACCAGATTCTGCTGTACTATGTTAACAATACGTAATTGAAAAGCAGATGATTTTAAAAAATTCTTAAATTGTTAAAAACAAGGGATCTCATAGATCAAGATCATTTATGAAACTAAGCATGGTTCATTTTTTTTTTATAAAGAGATGTGCAAAACGATTCATGTTGGCGAATGCATTCATTTATTCTCGTTCTATTGAGTCATTCACAGATTGGAAACAATCGTTCTTTTAGGTATAAATGGTTCTTTGCATTATATGGCACAAGAACAGAGGTGGTCATATTGCAGCAGGACCTAAAGCTTTTCAAAGAATCAGAACGAGTCCTCTTGGGAATCAAACACCAGACTACAAATCAGTAGAAGTGTGAATAAGTCACTATTCTCATTGCCTTTATTTACTCAAAAGATTTGCTTAAAAACTTGGAAATAAATCCCTACAAATGGCGGGAATTTGAAAATGCTTCATATTCAGATGTAAACGATAAAACAATTTGATGTTAAGTGCTACGAAACACAAATGTAAATGTGTGGATATACATAACAAAGAAGATTAAAAAAAAGGAACAATGTCATGAAAGAACTTTAATAAATAACTGAAATGAAAAGAAAATATAATGCAAGGTAGTATTACCCCTCTTAAAGATAACACAATTGCCAAATAATGGTCAACACACAAAGCCACCGGGGTGAGTTTTTCATAGGCGATTTTTATTAATCAATTATATTATATAATCAATATATCAATAAATTATTATTAATAAAAAAATGTAATTTATCAGATGAGATTCCAAGCAAAATTCTAAAAACCATAATACACTCCAAATATACAAAATCAGACGTTTTCCCAGGTTTAATGCTATACAAAAATCCAGAACCTTATTTGGTTGCTTTTGAAATATTTGGAACAGCATGACCATGGATTGTAAAGCAGTCTTTTGAAATAGCTTCACTCTAAAAGAATGCTCGCGTTGTTGAAGAACGTAAAGGTAAATACATAAATGCAGATCTGGGTTTGCACATAGTACCACTCTTCTCCAAATAAGAAGTTCCCAAGAAAGTTAACAAACAATAAGATGTTCTGGTTCAACATAAGGACTCATTTTTAGGTGTCCTTATTTCAGTGACATTTTGACTTGACGACTGTGAAAGGCGGAGTATGTATGACTATTTTTATGCCTTAGCCTAAAGCTACGCGTCTTCTGAGATAGAACCACTGGTTTTAACCAATGGCAGATGCGGACTTTCATTTTGGAGGGGAGGAGTCAGACAGACAGAATTTGCCATGGTCTTGGAATAACACCCTTCATTTATCATGCAAGTTGGAATTTTTTGCAGTGAAAAAATATATTGGGAGGGGGTTATGGCCCCTGTGACCTCCCCCCCTATGTCCACCCTTGGCTTTAACATAACCTCCAACCCACAAAGGGCTTCCATGTAACCAACTCTGCTGATAGTCGAACTCAGCCCAGAAATGAACTCAGAATAAAGAATTTCCAAATCCACATACAAACCAAAAGATAAAGAATACGAATACTAAAGAAATCATCTTTTTGTACTTTAACTAGAGGTGATCCAAATGATTCATTGACTGATTTTGCTCATCAATTTGTCCAAGGTGGAATCATTCATTATTTTAACCCTTTTTTTCATAGTGAAATGACTCGATATACTGTCGTGCAAAAATGATGTCTTCGTTGCAACCTACAAATAGTAATTTTTTGTAATTTGCTAATCAGCATATTCAATCAAAAAACAAAGCACCCTTGAAAGTGAAAAAAAACTGTAAAAAGGCCGTAAGTGTAGTTACATGGGTCTGTAGGGCCCCACTCCCAATAAATAATTTGAAATAAATTGCAATTTTACATATACTGTAATGTATAAATGTACATAATATGTGCTTCCCCCCCACCCCTCCTCTTGCCAATAATTTTGAAAGAGCCACGTAGATGAAAAAGGCACTTTCACAAACATAAATCTGACCTTAGATCCCATGGGTGCAAATTATCTTCACAATTCAGACCCTGTTGCACACACTGTGGTGAGGTGGCAGGGGATCTTATAGTAAATAAACCAACTCTTGTCATCGGTGAAAGTACGTCAAGCATTTTAGCTGAAATATATTGATAAAATACTTATAAATACCAACATAGCCCTTTTTACGGTTGTCAACCAGTTTGTGAGACATCCATTTTGCAAAAATTTTTCAGAAGTGCAAATGTTCATGAATTATGATTTCAACACCGCCAACTGAAATATTGATTAGTTGACAGAGCGTCTGCAGTAATTTTTTTTTTTTTAACAGTGAAAGGGTGTTGTTGCGCTGAGTCCTACAATTCTCCGAGGAATTCGAACCTCTTACGGCTTAGTGAACCAATCACCAGACCACAGTATGAATTAGTCTATAAGCATGTTTTTTTTTGTACTGTTAGGAGTTAAACACAAGGTAAAAAACAGTGCACTAGGCGAACGCTTTACCGTTACATCACACGTTAAATATAGACATGAAACAAAACCTGTCCAGAATTGAATGGGGTAGCATATTTTTTTATTAGAAACACATTACTGATAAATAGATGCCATATTAAACAGAAAATTAAACCCATAATTAAAATACATTGTTTAATTAAATTATTAAAATGGCAACATGTACTAGAATCTATGAAAAAATAGTGTAATACTAAAATTGCTATAAAACCGAAAGTACTTCTTATTATTCGTTTTTTTTCTTTTTACTTTAACTGTTCATAAATTGATAATTTAGTCACTGAAAAAATCTATAATATTTTCCCTTGCTCTCACTCCCACCTTAAAAATGCAACGAAGTGGGAAATTACTTTTTGTTTCTGGAAAAATTAAATAAAATCATATTTTACGATTCATTTGTATATTTTCTACAAAAACGTACGATTTTACCGATTATCTGCATAATCTTTCAATTTAGCCAAAATCTCTACATCGTATGGCCAAATCGTATAAGTTGGCAGGTATGAAAGATAATTAAGAAGAGCCACTTCGAAGTCGATATTAATTATGGATGTTAAAATGTAATGACTTTAAAAGCAATGTGATGAAATTATTAATTTCACCATATTGCTTTTTTATATTATCATTATTGATAAAGAACAATTATGTTCAACTGTACCAAAATGACAAATTAAAACATTTTTATGAGCTTAAAATACTAAATGCATACAAATGCAACACTGAGAATGCAAATTCATGCAAAGTACAAATACATGCATGCTTTGCGCTGAATAATGAATTAATATTATCCAAAATAAGAACAGAAATGGGAAGATGCAACATAAATTACATAGGACCTAAATATTAGAATGGAATACCAAATGAGTTAAAGAGATTAAGTAATATAAAAAATTAAAAAAAAATTTTAAAAATACTTGATACTTGTAGTGTCTAATAATATAGAGATAATTATAGAAATAATTTACATAATGAGGGCATTACATATAAGTAAGCATTGGAAGAGAGTGTGGGTTGATGAAATATGTGGAAATAGCCTGGTGTTCGCACATATATTGCTTGTGTGATTTGTTATTTTTAACTAGTATGAGGTCTCAGACCTGTTATATCATTTAGATATTTTTATGGGGTTCTTTCTTTGTTTAGTCATGTAATGTCGTAACGACTGTACAAAAGAAGAATACAAAGTATTATCATCAAACATACTAAAGACTTGATAGAAGTCACTAAATGAGCAATAAATACACTGTGCGACAATATATCCAAAATGAAATTAACATAAGATAAAGTTGACACATCAGCGATGCGTCATTTATAATTTTTGCAGAAAAGACAGGTTTTTTTATCATCGTCAGAATATGAATTTCAGCTTGTAAATTTTCCCATAATTAATACAAATCCACAAAGGTAAAAAGTTTGAGTATCAATGTATTTTAGGAAACGTCAATTGAGTCATTCACTCGTTGGGATCAATCAATCTTTTGCCATTTGCATTCCCATTGCATACCTCTAGTACCAGTGGCGGATTTCCTCATAGGCTATAGTTTAAGGCGGCAAATTTTCAATAAAAAGTTTGCCAAAGAGGAATTTGCAAAGGCAGGGCTGAATGTTTGGGTGGCTAGTTGAATTAATTTCAAACTGTTACGTTCAGAACCGTAACTAGACATTGGCAAAGAGAGAGAGCTGACAATGGCAACACCTCGAGACGGGCTCCAATGGTGCCAAATTTATGAATACTTGCAAAAAGACGAATTTAAAATAACCGCAAAGGGTGTCAAATTAAGGATTTTCCGTCAAAATAAGAAAGCACTAAAATCTTTGTTATATCTTTAGTTACATTTAAGACTAGGCAGCAAAGTATTTCAGCCGCAGGCGGCAAAATTGTAAATCCACCTCTGTCCAGTACCCTGCACTGGCAGATAGTATTCTGCACGTTCTGCTAAGGTTCCTTCTAAATTGTGTATGCGAGAATGCATGGATATACAGAAATTAAAATGATATTGTGCACACTAAATTGCAGCTGTGCAACTAAATTTTCCTTTTCTAATTTGCCAGTAACACAAAATTTCTTGTTCAGAGCAATACATATGGTACAAATTTAGAACAAATGCTGAGTAGCTTTAAAAACAAATTAGCACCATTGTGAGTAAAAAATTGATGTCTTGCCAGCCTTATTTCCATTCACCACAACTAGTATTTTAAAAAAAAATAAATCTTGAGCAATAATCAAATACGTACCGTGTTGTTTCGCTTGTGTTTTTACAGAACAAAAATAGCAAAAGCCATTTAGAACCATGACCGGCAGTTTTCTAGTCATCCAAACCTGTGCCACAAAGGGAACCAAACCCTGGATTATGGTGAGCAGAAAAATGACACGCATTCCACGCTAACATTGGGAGTCAAATCCGGGTCGATGGCACAATAAACGTGTTACAACTACGCCACCAAAGAGTGGTAGATTTGCACTTCCTTGGTGAATTCGAACCACTGGAGGTCTAGGGAACCAACCCATGGACAACAGTGAGCAGTTAATCGGCAAGTTTTATTTATTTTTTTTATTTTTTGGGAGGGGGGCACCATTGGAAGTTGTTTATTTATTTTACAAAACAAAGACAGTAAAGGTTGTAGGTGATAACTGTGTTGCGATCTACAGTTTTACGAGGAATCTTATTTCTTATGCGCCAGGATATCAACCCCTAGACTATGAGCAGTTTGTCGTTAAGCATTCTATTTTGATACGGGTGGTAGTCAAACCCATATTAACGGCATGCTAGATAAATGCACCATCACTGCACCACCGTAGTACCTCCATTGGCAATTGAACCCAGATTAACAGCACACTAAATGAATGTATTATCACTGCACCACCATAGAGCATCTATTCGGAATTGAACCCAGATTAATGGCACACTACGTGAATGTGTTAACACTGCGCCACCACAGGGCCCATTTTTACATATTAAGTCATGAGATGTATACCAGGCCTAATTTAGCCAACCCATATATATATATACAGGGTTTGTCCCAGAAGTTCCCGGAATGATTTTTTGTAGTTGGCAACGCTGGCTGACGGGGCGGAGCTTCGGGCGGAGAAGTTGGTGGGGGATCTGAGCTTGGAAACGAGACCGGTATCAGTCGCCTGCGGGCAGTTGTTGAGGCAGGGTCACGCTCCGCGCAGAGGTATCTACTGCACCCTCGTCGATCAAAAAATGGACCAGTTTTTGGAGCAGCGTTATGCAATCAAATTTTGTGTGAAACTGGGTAAAAACGGGGCGGAGACACTCGAAATGCTTCGGAAAGCCTACGGTGACGGGGCGATGAAAAAAAGCCAAACTTTCATGTGGCACAAGCGGTTCCGGGAAGGTCGGGAGTCCGTCAACGACGACGACCGCTCTGGACGCCCGTCGACATCACAAACGGACGACTCGGTGCAAAAAGTGCGTCAAGTTTTGGACAATGACCGACGATTAAGTGTTCGGGTGATTGCAGAGGAGTGTGGAATACCCAAAACAATCGTTCATCGCATTTTAACGGAGGATCTTCAAATGAGGAAAGTCTGCTCGAAAATGGTGCCAAAAGTCCTGACGAGTGAGATGAAGGAGCAGCGTTTGTTGAAGTGCCAGGAATTGCATGAACGCTACGAAACGGACCCAGAATTTTTGGACAGAGTGATCACAGGGGACGAGACGTGGATTTTTCAGTACGATCCCGAATCAAAGCGCCAGAGCAGCGAGTGGCACACCAAGGAGTCTCCTCGCCCGAAAAAAGCAAGGATGAGCAAATCGCGAATCAAGGCAATGCTCATTGTGTTTTTTGACAGAAAAGGTGTAGTTCACAGTGAATTCGTGCCACAAGGACAAACAGTCAACAAGGAGTTTTACTGTGAAGTGCTCAAACGGTTGCGCAACAGGGTTCGACGCGTCCGAAACGAAATTCGCGACAATTGGATCTTGCACCATGACAACGCGTCAACCCACACCGCGCTCATTGTCTCCGAGTTGCTGGCCAAAATGGGTGTGGCAACGCTGCCCCAGCCGCCGTACAGCCCCGATCTGGCACCAGCGGATTTCTTTTTGTTCCCAAGGATCAAAAGAACCCTGAAAGGAACTCGGCATGGGACGCTGGAGGCGGTAAAAGCAGCCGCGACGACCTCACTGAAGGAGATTCCCGTTGACGACTTCCAGGGCGCCTTCAATGATTGGGTGAAGCGTTGGCAACGGTGCATCGAAGCAGGGGGAGAATACTTTGAAAAGTTCTGAAAAGATTGTAAACTGATATTGAATAAATGATTTTAAAAAAATCATTTCGGGAACTTTTGGGACAAACCCTGTATATCTTTGAATGAACAGATGCTGACTAGGCAAGTGGGGGTAGAATTTATTTACTAGTACATATGTCTCTGTATTGCAAACTATTAAGGCTATCATCAGCAGTAGTAGTGCAGTATTTCTCAAACTTTGGTCGCTCATGGACCACTTTAAGCATATCTTTATTTATTGAGGACCATTGGGGGAATTTCTCTCTCTCTCCCTCCAAAATAATTAACTCCATAATAAATAATTAAACTCCAAAAAAGTATATTGCCTGAAATTAAGGTTTCCAACTATGGCTAATAATATTAAGCCCTACTTAGTCACCGTCATACTGATTCACACACCCCTGCCTCTTCCAAGGAAAGACATATCCAAAGTAACCCTCGACTTATGTAATTTATTGGCAGGATTATATACGTATATAGGAGCTCCGGGAGGAAAGATTTACTCCTCCCTTGAAATATAATTTGTAGTTAATTCAAACTCCTTTTGTGGTAAATTTTAAGTTTTTTAGTTTTTTTTGTTTTTTTTTTTACTTTAAAAAAGTAATAGTTTTTGTCAAAAAATCTCCGATCAAGTTCTTAAAAAAATATGGGTTGGTTGCCAAACTCACCTGAAACAAAATAATTTTTAGACTAATGCTATTTGATGAAAAGAGTGTCAGCTACGATCGTATTTTGTCAAATTTACAATGAAAATGACATCATTAATTTAATTAAATAATAATAAGCAATGTAGACAGCAAGGGTGTATTTAGAGGATTCAAATCTTTCACGAATCGCCGAAAGGTAAGGTTTATAACAAGTAATATTTATGAGAAATTCCTTAAATCTCGCACGAACCTAAATTCTAGCGACGCCTGCAATTTCTAGTTCAATTTTTTTTTCCTAAAATTTGGTGATAATACTGCGGACTACTTAATAAGCTGTCACGGACCACACTTTGAGAAACACTGTAGTAAAGTAATCATAATAATGCGAAAGGGTAGTAACATTTTCTACATGACAAAAGTATAGGTAAGACCAGAGCCATACTTATGGCATTAGCGGCCCTAGGCAAAAAAAATTTTAGCGGCCCTTAAAAATATTTTGACATAACAGAACGATAAAAAGATTTACACGGGTTTAGCATTAAATCCTTCATAAAGCGTAAGTCTTTTACTGGTCTAAACGCTGTAGGTAAAAATAAAGAGCAGATAATGAAGTTAAATTGAAAATAGGGGATAAAAATTAAATAAAATACGAATAATTTTCATTTATTATTACTCTAATTATTATAATTATAACGAATTAATGAAAAGCTAATTCAACGAACAAAGCCGCTTTTTTATCCTATTAGAACTTAAAAAGTAATTTTTCTAGTTTTTTGTGCTGCCACGAGTCTCTGCAGTGGCCATATGGCCACCACAATAAACATGATAACGTACATAGGCTCCTGATGATAACACATTTGACTAATAACACGTGTATTTATTCTGACCACCATTTAGAGGTTGCATTATGGGAAGTATGACGTCACACACACAAAAGGTGAGTTGACCAAATACTCTGTCGAAAGTATATGGGGTTGCTAAAAACTGATTTCTTGTATTTGCACTACACTTTCTGGTGGCCGCCCAGTTCGCACCCACCTAAGCACAGCCCTGGGTAAGACAAAAATTCATGTTAAAACGTTTGTTCAATGGGCCATTTCTCATGAGATGAACAGTTTCAAATGACCTCTGATCCATTTACCATGGCCTATAAATTCAGTCAAATTCAACAGCACTGCAGAGTGTGTGCAAATATGTGAAACTCATCTGCTGAGGTGTTGGTAATTGGAACCTAACGCAGAACATGCAAAATATTGTATATCTTAAACAATCCTTACACTCATACCGCATTCCTGTACTTTAAGAGGTAAATCGGATAAAAGTGAGGTTTTACTTGTGGTGGTAAATCCTATATTATATGACATAGGACTCGTGTTGCTTTTACAGTTCTTAAAATGTCAAACAGGTTCTTTAAATGTACATTTACCATATGATAACGAAAGTGAAAAAAGCAGCACGTTCTCCACTTTAACCATCATGCCAGATACGACAAGTTGGTCAAATTCGAAAATATTAAAGCCCTGGAATTATCCTACATGCCACTTAATGTGAGAGAATATGGTATACATAACGAAACAATACAGAGTTTCACCAGGAGATTCCATAAAAACAGTTATTTCGACACTAGCGTAAGGTTTAAAAACACGATTTTTCGGGAGCCAACTGCTCCCTTTGTCAAGTGAAGGCAGAATGAAGAGTTCGTGAAAGTCCTAAGCTTATATACCCGCATGTTGGGAACCCCCCCCCACATCTGACTTCACTTAGTATGGGACAGTCCCAGCCGGGGCATCCCCCACATCCAATGAGCTTAGATGGCGACCACCCCCAACTCTTCTTTCTGGCTTCACTTGACAAAGCGAGTAATTGGCTTTCCAAACTTCATGTTTTTAAACCTTATTCCAGTGTTGAAATAACTGTAGTTATGGTATACATAATCTAACAAACATACAAATCGTTACCAGAGTACTGTTTTTTGTTTTTTTGTTTTTTTTAATTGAACAAAACAACAGTATATATATATATATATAAACAAAACGCATAAAATCAAGGTTTTTTCTTAACTAAACTTAATGAACACATAAATAACCATAATATGACGAGTAAAGCACAAGTAAATCGCCAATCGATCGACAACCCAAAACCATGACTATGTTACAAATGACAGTAACTTACAAAGTGGGAAAAAAACACACACAAAAACAAAGAATATGCAGATTCTGAACATAAATTCCAAAATGCTACGTATGGATTGAAATCGTATTAATACTTTAAGAAGAGGGAGGGGGAGAAATAATCTAAAGCTGCGAGTTGGTTAATATAATAAATTTTGACAAGTGGTTATCAACAGATGCATATTCAGATTGACTACTAATATGTGTTACTTTGGATGCAAAAAAAATATCAACCATTTTGAAAGCTCTGGTGAGATGAACATCCTAGTCCTTTGAATGACATCAGTTGCTAATTCGCCTTAGTCATTTACATGACATCAGTTGCTAATTTACCTTCGTCATTTGAATAACATCAGTCATTAATTCGCCTTAGTCATTTTAATGATATCAGTCGCTAATTCTACTGATGGGTGAAGTAGTCCCCTTAAATTTGGCATGGCTTGATTTGAGGTAGCGAAATAGAGGTGGCGATAAAAGGGATTGAAAAACGTTTCTGTACTTTGTGAAAGATTTTCAGGATTCATGTGATTCAGTTCACGTTCGTTGCAAGGCAGAGGTGCAAACAGTTCTTTCTTAATCATGTATCCTTCTGCATCACTGTTCACTTGCGGTGCGTCAATTTTTACTTCTGGTGGGATTGTGTAATGAGTAGTGGTAATGGGAGGAGGAGGTGGTGATGGCGATGACGTGGAACATACAGATGCATTGTTTAGTGAACAATTCAGAGGAACTTGGTTCGATGAATCAGAAGCATCGTCTTTTGAACAACTATGAAAAAAATGATCCGACTTTGCCAAAAATGAGCGGCCACACTTTGTACACATGAAGTTTGCACTGGCCTGATCGTGTCTCTTCAGGTGAAGGCTGAGATTGCGACGATTGCCGAAAGGTTTGCTGCATAACGGACAATCGAAACTTTTATGAAGCACATGGGTTGTTAAATGCTGACGAAGATTACTTTTGAGTGTAAATGTCTTATCGCACTGTTCACACTGGTATGGTTTGATACCGTTATGACTATTTAAGTGTCTCGTAATGTCGCCTTTTAATGAGAATTCTTTTTTGCAAACGTTGCATAGGTATCGTTTATTAGACAAGCGTGTCGACTGTTCATGAATTAATTGCACATGCTTTTGCAAGCTCTCTGGCGATGGAAACGTCCGAGAACAAGCTGAACAAAACGCTAACCCTGATGACTGAGGCTGAGGATTGCTTACATCATTGGATAGAGAGTTAAAGTCAGTATCATGGTGGCCATTCTCCAATGGTATTGATGCATGTTCGGGAGTACTGTCCATATCAGAAGGTAACTTGAATATTGGCAACAGATTATTTTGAAAGAGCTGCTTCTTTTGAAGCACACGTGAATATGATGCATCGGAAATCAATTGTGGTTCATCATAACTCTTCGACAGTGTTGGTAAGCAATCACTTTTCAGTTTACTATGAACTCTTATATGTTGCCTCAAGTTACCTTTAAGCGAGAAAGTCCTGCCACAGAACTTACACCCGTGGGGTTTTACGCCTGAATGGATCAGTACGTGCCGACTTAAATCACCCTTCAGTGTGAATCTTTTACCACAATGGTCGCACTGGAAAGGTTTGTCACCAAAATGTGCTCTTATATGACGGTGCAAACTATCCTTTTGTGCATAATTCTTTGAGCAAAGAGTACAGGCATATTGTTTTTCTGGCGTGTGGGTGCGAAAATGCTGCATGAGGTTCCCTTTCAAAGTAAATCGACGGTGACAAATTTCACATGCAAAAGGTTTTTCGCCGCTGTGAATTCGCACATGGCGTGTCAAATCACCTTTCAGCATGAAGGCTTTATTGCACTCTGGACAGTGAAATGATCGCAAGCCCGAATGTACAATCAAATGTCTGTGTAAACTCCGATTATCAGCAAATGACTTTCCACATTGATTGCATGGATATGTACCAAGCCGAACATTTTTTCCATATGTTTTCGAGCCTATTGCAACACACAAATTACGTTCTTGGGTGTAAAGTTCAGGTTTTATAACAGTGTTTTGTATTGAGGGGAGTTGCGGTTCATTTGGCATTGATGCTAGTAAAGATCCTTCATTGGCTTCACCCTTTGTTTGTTTCTCAGAGGAAACAGGAGACTCCTCCGAAGCAGGCTGATATGAAATATCATCCACCTGACAAGAGGCATCTTTCTTTGGTGTTAAAGACTCAATTTTTTTACTTTCTGATGAGTGTCCATATTTCATAGTCTGCTCTACAGCAGGAAACCAATGTTTACTTGGTGGCTGCTCTGTGCCGGTAGACCAACACTTGTTTTTATCATCGGCTATCTCTTCTACCTCTAACGAAGAATGCACTCTGGATAAAGCAAAATCATGAAAGGCTACATCATTCATGATGACATTGCCACGTTTCTGAGGAGAGTTGTTCTGCAATGATTCTGACCATGAGGGTTGATCATCAGAGAGTGTGCCCCCGTGCTCCTCCGGTGAAAGATCTAAATGGGGCATGGATCTAAAAGCCCCGCGTTCCCCATTTCCGCTTAAATTAATAGCATTCTGTGCTGCTAACTTACCTTCATCATGAACAAGATCACGAAATGAATGGGGCCAGGGTGCATTCGGCACTGGAACCCTTTCGCAGGTTACTGACTTAACCATAAAAGAATCGCAATTCGAAGACAAATTATCATGGTGTTCGTTTTCCCCTGCTGATGATTTCTGTGTATCACCCTGCCAAACAAGTTGTTTCTGTTCTTCATACTTCATGGATGAATTCAACCGTGATAACTGGAAGTTTTCAACAGAAGAGTCTATATTAGTGGTTTGCCGTAGCAATGCTTGGTTGACGTCGGAACTGGGACTCGTTAACTCGAAAACTTCTTTTAGATTTACAGGAAATGCTGTAGATTCCACATTTCCTTCCTGTATGCTATCACATATGGACAAATTCCTTTTAGAGTTTGACTGCAGGTGGCCTTCGCGGATCTCTGTTCTAAAATTGTCATTTATGTTGTTACTACTGCTGTTGCTATTATTACACACTTGGAAAGATTTGTTCTCATCCATTTCAGGGAAAGATGTACTTTAACAGGTGTAACATACTGACACGACACATTTATTACACATACTGATAATGCTACTCATGGATAGTAAGTAAGTAATAGCTCTCATAGATGAAAACATAACCTTAGCCACCATGTATTGCAACTGCTCACCCACAAGAATCTACAGAAAATAAATAGATTATATATAAAGCAGAAACAATTATTAGGGAAAATAAACATATATATAGCGATTACAACATGGAATCAGTTGCAACTAGAATCTGCAAATGCAAATTTATATACTGACAGGGTTCCCGCTTGCATTGGAGAAAAAAATTCCTGACTTTCCCCAAGTTTTTCCCCCGACTTTTCCAGCAATATTCTTTGACCAACCACAAACAAAACTTTCAACTGAACTTCAGTTATGGGGAAAAATGGCATCACGTTTGTAGGAGATTTAGCTATTCGAAATAGAATTTAAGAAGATTTTCTCCTAACTTTCATAGATTTGCGCAAAAAAAAAAAAAAGTATTTTCCCTTGACCTTTAGGGACAGTTTCAAATTCCCTGAAATTCCAGGTTCTCGAGGTGCATGGAAACTCAAGGTGTGAGTAAATTGAAACGCATACAAACATATCAGAAAAGATGAGAAAATGATACACATTATATATTACTATTAAAATCGTGGAATTGAACCTGAGGCCAGGGAGTAACCTGCCAAAAATATTTTTGTAGCTTTTCGGCTAACTTGTACCTAAAATTTCTAGACGAATCAAAAAAGCATGCAGCCGAATTGGCGTCATATACAACTGTTCGATGCAGTGAGCACTGATGTGATATGCCATTTTCTTTTTTGCGTTATGTTCACTGTGTTTTGTTCGATGCCAGAATTGTTGTTTTACGTTACTCCATGTTCCCTCAACCGTATTTTTATGTTGCCCTGCCTCGGGATCTTTGAAGTGTAGACTATGGTTTTTCCTTACTTCCTTCCTCATCTTTTCCATCCCTCTCTCCCTCCCTCCCCTATCATGAGCATTCTCCTCCCTTCCTTCTCTCATCCCCTACCCTTCTGTTCCTCCCTCCATCATGCACATTCTCACCTGTTTTCTTCCAACATCACTGGAAAGCGTCATCCAAACGAGGCCTAGCCCACAATCTCATACCAGAAGGAATTTAATTTCTCTTTCATAACCCACTCCAGCATACTTCTTTTTCCCTTGAACCGCAATTCCACAAGAAAAGACGTCAACCATTCAGACGTAATACAATTCACTGTAACAAACAAAGCACAGAATAAAAAGGGACGAAATATGTGAAAATGCCCTTATACGTTCCAAAGACAATGTATGTATGATGTCATTTGACGTAACAAGCCCATCTACAACATCTAGTGACTTTCCGACTCATTTCTAGAGGAGAGAAGCACTAGAGGACAGATTATGCAATGTCACCAGAAACTGTCCATAAAAGTGTATATAATCTTATTAATCTGGATTTACAGAACAATTTTTTCATCCTTCTGACTAATAGGAGGGACCAAGCCCCTCACAGCATAGGTCCTTGCAAGCATGGGCCCCTAGGCTTCATTCGGGCCCACAGGTTGCAGCTCTCACCCTCGTCAGCTCTGGCTATTGTCAGTCATTTTTTGACAATACTAGAAAAAAATTCAGTAGGTAAAGTGTTACGCAGTGACACCAATTTATTTTGTTGAAATTTATGTTTCCAAATTAATAAAAGAAATAAAATTCCAAAAATTAATAAAGGTTTATTGTTCTAGTTTACTTACCAATGCTACCAAGCCTCACTACATAGGCATTTTTCTTGCCTTACCTGCAGCAAAATCGTCGATTATATCCCCAAAATCAAGTTGATTAGTTAGATCATTTTCAATTGATAGGATAGATAAGCCTATTAGGTTTCCTTCAGAAAGTGAAGATCATAATCGTTTTTTATGCGATTAAGAACCGAAAAAGAATGCTCACTTGGACAATTTGAAATTGGAATAGACAATAGAATTCTCGGTTAAACTTCAACCTCTGGAAAAGTGTGGGCAATGCCAAGGGATTTTCTGAAAACTTTCAGAAATGCCCGAGCTGTTAGACAAGAACTCACTGAATTGCAAAAATTCATCAGAAAACTCTTCATCCACATCTTCACTATATATTTTTTGGAATTCTCAAGCAACACATTTTTGGGCATGTTTTTGGGACACAGAAAACCAAATCGAGACTCTAAGAATGAGTAGGCTGCTTTTCTTCTGTTAAGGTGAGAAATTAGGGAATCGCATATTACATAATGTGTTTGGTATAAAAACCTTTCCTAATCTGTCAGTTGCACACTCACACTATTGCTGTCATCTAGCATTTTGCTTTTTGCAACAATTTTTCTTCGAGTTAATGAATAAGCAACATCTTTAACTAATGGTATAGCTTCCTTCTCAATGTTAGTAAAATCATTTCTTACAGATTGTACAAAACCTTCTAGGGACTCATACAAAGGTAAAATTGCTGCCATGTTGCAACTAACAGATTGGATTGATTTACTCACATTGTTCATTCTTTGAAGTATAGCGTCCCAAATAATAGTCATTAGCGCAGTCTAAAATGTGTCGATTTTTAAAAGCAAGCATTTTGCGTCATGTCTGGTAGCAGCAGTTTCACCTGAACAGTTTGTTATGTCTGATATAACTTTTGTAATATAAACGTAGCCCTTTCTTAAGGATTTCACAGCATCTGCATTTGCTGACCATCTTGTGCCTAATAGAAACTTTAATGTAAGGGCATCAATCCTTTGCAACATCTCCCATCTATGAGGTGACGATGAAAAGAAATTGAACAAGCTTTGGATGAACCCGAAGTAAGTAATAGCAGAACGACAGCATTCCACAGCACCCACATTAACAAGATTTAAGGAATGTGCAGAACATGGCACATATTCAGCAAAAGGAAAATTTTTTTCAGCCTAGCTTACAATCCAGAATATGTTCCAGCCATATTACTTGCATTATCGTATGACTAACCACGACAGTATTTAAATTCTATTTCCAGTCTTTGAAACAACTGAATTATAACATCATGTAACTATTCCGAGCCATGGCTATGAATAGAGAGAAATGTGATAAATCGTTCCAAAGGTTTGTCATACTCATCAACATATCGAACTATTACAGTTAATTAGTCTATATGGCATATATCGGGTGTAGAATGCACAATAAGTCTAAAGTACTTGGCCTCTTTCACTTCTGTTATAATTTTCTTAAACACCTTCCCTGACACGACTGTAATGAAATCAGTTACAATTGTTGAGAAGAGATAATTAACATGTCCCTTACCTTTATTTCCATGACTAATAAGATGGTCAGCTAAGAAAGGGTCAAACTTACTTATGAGTTCTAATATGCCAAGAAAAGTACCATTCTGTACTGAATGCAATATATCTTTGTCGTCAAATAGTGAAGGCCTCGTTATGATATAAGCTTTATTACCTCAACAACTCTTTGTAGAACTGCCTTCCAATAACTTGTCTCAATTTTACACTCTTCAACCATACTACAGTCAATTCGAGCTTTATTTAAGGATCGCTGAGAAAGTGTGCACACGGATTCTCTATGTAAAGTGGAATTTTCATGAAATAAAAGTCTTTTATAGACATTTTGCCACTCTGAAAAACCATCTTGACAGACAGCTTGATCACTCAAACTATAAAGTTTGCAAACATTAAATACAGCACATTTGCTTGGCGAGTAAATAAGCCAGTCCCTTTTTACAATTTCCCTCTTTTTTTTTTAATGCAGAAAAAAAATTTTGAGAACATAATCTTTCTTTCTTTCCCGCCAATCGTTTCGAATTTGTAACCTGATCAATGTTTTGATTTGGCTTACTAGAAAAAAAAAAATGTTCATGAAGAGTTTCACTAATATCAGCCCAGGGCAGCATGACCACTGTAGTCTTGAGGCCGTAAAACAAACAAACTAATATCAGGCCACAGTGTTGGATCATTATGTGACCATATTGATCTTATTGCAAGTCTTGAAAACCTGCGTGTCCAGTTGAGTCATTGCAGGAAGCCTCAGTTTCATTCGGCCAATCTTTATTTTCAATTCAAATAGCAAGCTGTTGCTCAGAGTCATTAACAGTTGGTGCTTGAATGGGTTCTGCCCCTTTTGTTGGCAATGGATGTCGTGATGTTAAACTTTCACTGTTTATGTCTTGGTTCTCAGACACTTGGGGGCCAAGATCTTACGGGCCTCGTCTGTAATCAGGCCAGGTTCACACCTGCATGGTCTGTCCGCTCCCTCCCTATCCTGTGTCACCAGCAATTAACAGGAAAGGTGCACTAGATATCCTTCTGGCTAGCATTCTGATAAACAGATAATTTCACAAAAATTATCCAGGTGTGCATCGCATTTTTTTCAAATGAGGCCCATGAAAATCCCAAAAAATAATAATACTGCTTATTCATTAATTTGTAAAAACGACGCTCAGTCTGTTCTTAAGTTATTACAAGTTTTCCACGTCCCTCTGCTAAAGATATACAACAACTGAACTCTTTAAAATAAGCATAATTCAGAACCATAAAAATTCTACCTTTGTCTTGTCAACATTCCCGCATTCTCCTGGAAGAGAACCTCGCAATAAGATACGGCTTTATATTCTCTTCCATTTCTAACTTCAAAACTTAAAATAATTTAATATAGATCTTCTCTTACATTTCTATAACTTTTATACTGCTCAAGCTATGTATCACGAAATATTGTATATCGGGTTGAATAAAAATGTATTATTATTATTATTATATGTATATATTAATTAATTAATTGTGTGTGTGTATATATATATATATTAATTGTATATATACAAAATTTCATCACAATGGGAGGGGAATTAGAACACCCTCCATCAAGCCCTCCCTGCATATATATTAATAATATACATATATGATGATACTCATGATTCAATTCACATTTATTACACATTTCAATAAAATACTCTAACCTTTTATATCTTGACTCCATCTTTTCAGCCATTTTGTTCCGACAGGTCGTTTACGATCTGCCAGCAGTTGTTGAAAATGGTTCAGAACGGACAAGAAAGAGACCCGGCAGCTACAAATATCATAGAAATGGAATCAAAGGAAAAATAAGGAAAAGTTACTTTCTGAACAATTTGTTACCGATACTCACGAAATACTGATACATAAAAAGATACGTTTTTCACTAATGTTCACATACTCATGCAATGAGATACACAGAAAATTTATAAGGGAAAGATTATAAAAGTATAATTGTATATACAGTAGAACCTGCCTACAGTGACCACTTTCGAGACTGTAATGATTACCACAGATAGGTGGTCACTATACATGACAGACTTTGGTATAGTCATGACATAAGTCCCTACAGTTCTGTCTTATAAAAAATAATCACTATATTCAGATTGTCAATTTGCAAAGGTCGTAACTGTACCAGGTTTCACTGTATTTATGTTTAATGGAGGTTATGATCTCCATTACATCCCCCCCCCCATCCTTTCATATGCCCCTGGATTCATTTTTCTAATCCTTAACATCATTAACATACAGCGAAAGTTCATAAGGGAGGTTACAGAGCTACAACTTCACATATTCATACCATAGGCATATGCAGAAAGCTCATAAGGTGGACTATAGGCTCAATGTGAGGTTACAGAGCTACAACTCACATATTCCTATGTTAAATATACAAAATTTCATTGCAATGGGGAGCTAAACACCCCCCTGCATACACCAGTGGTTCATATGTAATATGCAAAATTGCATCGTAATGTGGTTATGACTCTCAGCAACACCCCCCACCTGCATATAGCAGTGTCCTACACTCCAATCAAAACAATATAATAAACTTTTTTCTCTTTTCCTTCATAACAGATCTCAGACAAATCTTCTCGCTTTTCGTAAATTTTGAAATTTTCTGAACAAGCAAATTAAAAATGCCAAAATTAATTATTTTCATAAACTTTTCAATACCAATAACCAAAAAACGATTTGGAGGAATCTAAACATACTTTTGGGTAGAACACAGAAAGTTTATTCTGGTATAAACGAAGTAAATATTAATGGTAATTTGGTCACTAATCAAAGAGATATCTCTTGTGCCTTCTTGAACTTTTTCACGAACTTCCCACTCACGTCATGACATTGGGTAGCTGATCAATATCAGAACTTGAAAAATTGTTTCGATTATGGGGTAGGGGAAACATTCTACCTGGAACCAACTACAGATACAGAATTTGTATGTACAATGAGGAACCTTGGGGAAGACAAGGGACCTGGATTTGACGGAGTTGCTCCTAGGGTGATCTGTGCAGTTGCTGACATACTCTCTCATCCATTTACACATATTTTTAATCTAATTTTCTCTACTCGTTACATTCCATCTTTACTTAAAACCTCAGTAATCCTACCTATTTTTAAGAAGGGTGATTCAATAAACTTATCAAGTTACCATCCTATTTCGATCCTTCCAATATTTTCAAAGATCCCTGAGCGAATAATATTTTCACGTTTGAACTCTTTTTTTTTTTTTCAATCACATAATATCATTCATGATAACCAATATGGTTTCTTGAAGGGATGTTCAACTAAAGATGCCCTACTAACATCAACTGATTTTATATATTCTTCTATTGATAACAGGGAATCGGTTTTAGGTTTATTTTTTGACTTAACCAAAGCCTTTGATACTATCTATCACCACAAATTAATACATAAATTTTCACCCGCAAGATTTAGGGGATTGGACCCGGAACTACTTAAAAGTTATCTTGCATGTACGGACCAAATGGCTACACTTAATGGTATAATTTCCCATACTAGACATTAGAGATGTGGTGTCCCTCAGGGGTCTATTCTTGGTCCATTGCTTTTTGTTTTTTACATCAATGACATTTTCAATTTAAATATCAACGCCAAAGTTATTTGTTATGGCGATGATACGTCGATATTCTTTAAACATGCTAACATTGATTCATTATATAATATGGTTACAATTAGCATTCCTATTATTACAGATTTTTTTTTACTGATAACTTTCTAACCTTAAACACAAAAAAGACAAAAATTGTTCTTTTCACAAAAAAAAAAGGCTTGATTTTTCCAATTTTGTCTTTAGAATAACTAATGATCTTATTTCTTTATCCAATGACGTAGACTATTTGGACATTAAACTTCAGTCGAACCTCAGCTGGGATGGTCACAACAGGAATATTGCTTTGAAAATAAGTAGGAGCATTGGTACAATTAACAAAATCAAATATCTTTTGATACCAAAAATCATTTGTCATCTATATCATGCATTAATTGAATCCCATCTACAATACTGTACTTCTATTTGGGCATCCAACTCCTTTTCCCAGCACAATAGACTATCTAGATTACAGAGAAAAGGCTTGAAACTTATCTATAATTCCATGCCATTTCGCTACAATTCAGACATACGCTTTGCTCTTAAGTTATTTAACATAAGCGAATTGTACACTTTCCAGGTTCTCCAAATTATGTTTTACAGAATTTTTCTCTAACCAATATGTTCAACTGATACCGTTAAGAACTCCTAATCATTGATTCCCTACTTCGGAACATTCTAAATGGATCTCGATACATATTCGTATTGAGCTCTCAAGAAGAGGATTGGGTTATTCTGTCCCTATCCTCTAGAATCTACTCACAATAGAAATCACAACTACTAGTTCTATATCAACCTTCAAAAATATGGTTCGTTCATCCTTACTTGATCAAAATCTTCCATAGGATGGTTAAATATGGATTGTTCTGTAGATTTCATTGAGGAATGTGTTTTTTGTTTATGTCCAATATGTTGATTTTGTTGTGTGAGGGGGTGTGGACCTTTCTTTAGCGCTATCCCACTATATGATCTTTCGTATTAACAATATTTCTCTCTTCATATAATATGTATTATATAACAGTGTTTTAAAACTGTTCTTTTGAATTACTATTAGATTTTATAATTGAAATTACTATTATAACTGATCATTATTGGCGATTGTACGATTCTCTTTCCTTCGAGTGTGGCATCAGCTCTGTCAAACTTACATTTTTTCTGATGTTGCACTGGCAAGATATCCTTTCGATCCATAATCATATATTGTCTTAATGTAATGCCTTTATATGATATCTCCCCAATTCATTAAATAAATAAATAAAATAAATAAAAATAATTTCTTACCAATTACTAAAAATATAGAAACACGAAAGTGTACTTTAGATGGGTGGGTGGAATGGAAAATATCAAAAAATAAGGGGGATGTTAGTTGTTAAAAATAGTGTATTTAGCAAGTAATGGCAAAAGGAAAAGACAATAATTTAGTGTAAGCAATGCTTTACTTAAAAATTCCGAGCAAAAATTACATATATTCTACATAATGGGTTGGTTTATCACACAAGAAGGGATTTAAAAACAGCAATAACTTCAGTCATAAAGCTTTATAATCACCAGCAGGAGAGTGTTTGCTAGATGTCCGAAGCTCAATGAATAAAGCATTTCTCCAGAAATGAAAAGGTTAAGAGATCATACATGCTTTACTTTGAGGATTCTCAATCAGAAATTTTATGGTTTTAAAGGGGAGGATGGGAGGCATTGTGGGCTCAAGTTGATAGACACAAACTGCAACAATACTAAGGTAACCAGACATCCCAGATTTTGACCCTTTTTTTCGAAGTCCCTTCGGGATGCCAATTTGTCCCGGATTTGGCAAAAATGTCATAATTTATCCTACTTTAAAGAATTTTTCTTGCTATAAGGTAATTTGCCACAGGGTAAAGATATTTTCTGTCATTCAAGTTTAGCGTCCCGGATTCAGGGCTTGGAAATCTGGCCACCTTAACAATACTTATGTTGTTGCTTAAAAAAAATCTTAGAAAGGATGGAATGACTTCCTGAGACAGGTTGAAAAGGATGCATAAGTAAAAAATTGTGAAAATACTGTTTTACTACTATTAACACAAGTCCTAAAATTGTGAAGAGATAATCAGTAATTGCACCACACAGTTGAACATAACCTTCGAATCATGGCACCTCCATGCAGGAATGGACTGGGTCCTCTTAAAGGGTGAATACCTTAGATTATCGAAGGGTGCGAGTCGTTGCCCACTCAATGGTGAGTCTCATCGCCCATGAAGGCATGTCAGCCCACTCTGCCCCTGTCTACCTCTATACATAAACATACTTATCAGCACACCCATGAATATAATTTCTAAACGGGTAATGGACGATAAAAATAGAGGATTGAAAATAATTTACCATTAAATATTTCTTCAGAAGCTGTTTAATTTTGGGATATAATTGATTTTTTTTAAACATGGAATAAAGGTTACCTTCTAACCCTCACTCCCCCACATGCATAGCCCTGCTTATTGAGAATCAAACACGGGCCAGGGAGTGTAAAGTGAATGACCAAATGGAATTTTTTACGTGTGTTTACATACTTATAAAGAAAACTATCAATTTTATGCTCACTAAATATAAATAATTATTGCCATTTGTTTGAAAATCTTACGGCGCAAGGGTCATGATGTGCAAGAATTTATATTTTCTCTGAGGACTCCGCACCTCTTACGTACTAGGGAACCAACCAAGGTGCAGTTGGCTGTGTGCAGCAACCAATGACCCCTACAATGTGCAGTTAGTCCGCAATAATTTTTTGACACCGTTAGACGCGGAACCTGGAATACCGCCGGTGCGCTAGGCAAAGACATTACCACTGCAACTACACAGGACCTAACAATTATTGTAATATTTGCGTTTTTAAATAAATATTAATAAATTTGGAGCATATTATATATCATGCAAGATGATTTTGTGATTATCATCATTTATATTACCTTAAATTCTCATACGTTCTCATCATTTATATTAGCATAGATTGTCAGCATTTATATTACTATTATAGTTTCTCATTATAGAGTACATTCGGAAGAGTTTAAGCGAGCCGGTTTAACTTTCTCAAAAACGTATTTACCGTCAAAGAAATTATAGTCTCTATTGTCACCATTTTTTTTTTTTTTTTTTAATAAAATAAAATTTGTTTTGTTTTCATTCCACTTTTAGGAAACAAACTTTGTAAGTAGAGATGGGTAGTTCATCAAAGAACGGTTCATTTTGAACTATTCACAAAAAGGAACGGTTCGCAAAGATCGCTGTTTTTGTGAACTATAGTTCACCGGTCTTAGTCCGTCGGTCATCGTACACCGGTCTAACTTCGCCGGGTATCGTTCCCGGTCACGACCATCATTTAGTTTGTGTGTGACTTTTAGTTCTCATTGTTCATATTTCAAGTTTCCATCATTTTTATCACATGAATGTATAAAGTTTTTGCTCATTTTAAAACAAAAACTTAATATGAACTTTAAGTAGTAATAATATTAATAATATATTTATTCGCATTTGTTATTTTATTATTATCAACGATAATAAATACGAAAAGGTTATGACGGATAATATTTCTTATGAGTAAATTTTGAATCGTAAATTATATGCATTATTCTTGTAAAAATTTTGAATATTATTCCTCTAAAACACTAATACAATGGACTCTTGATTTTACGAATTCGTACGGATCCTTAATTAATTAGTAAATTTTACTTAATTTTATTTATTTAATTTTTACATTAAATTGAAAGATCTTTTAAACGGAAATTAGTATTAGTTCCAGCGGCGGGCTGGGCACCGGCCAACAGGCTACCGGGCCGGTGCGCCCTCATGGGCTATAGGACTTGCGCTTTCCAATAATTCAAGGTATGCGCCCTTTGGGAGGACCCGGTCCGCCCCTGATTAGTTCCATAGAGTACTTTTCGGGGCCACCACAATAAATAGTTCGAAAAAGCTTGTCGTTCATAAACTGCAGGTTCGTAAAAATGCTATTTCTTCTGGACTTCCATGTTACTGTCACCTTAAAAAGGAAATTGTAACCTTTGGAAAAATTGTAAATAACAACAAATGAATATGCCGGTTTCTTACAAATTCTCCTCCAATGTAAATAATTCATTATTTAAATTGATCATCTAATAAAGCCAAGCTATTCGAAGGAGTGTTTTATGGTCTTAAGCTGTTTGCACCTGCTAGGAAAATATCTACCCTTCACCACCAACATATTGTGATACCCGAAAATGACTGACAGTAGGCAGGGGTTTTTGTTTTCGCCCCCAGTCTCGAGAGTGGGGTGGTGAAAGGTATATTCTCCACATACACTCACGCTATCGAGGAATACTACAGTATTAAGTTTTAACTTAAAAAATAACATTAAACATTGCCACTAATGTAGCAAAGCTGAAAGAACCTTGGATTCTAATTTCATTTTCTGTCAATAAATGTCGGTACTATACCATCAATAATCATACTTTGGTAGTCCCCATGGGGTATCTATTGTTAAAAAAATGCCGAAAGGCATGATTAGCCCCCCCCACCATTGAAGAATACTATTAAAATTTTAACCAAAAATATCATTAAGCATGGTCACTGATGTAGCAAAGCTAAAAGAACCGCGGATTATTTTATTTTCTGTCAATAGGTGTCATCACCATTTTGTGAAACTATTGATCATATAACCTGGTGTTTTTTAAAATCAGTAAAATTGTAAATCGTTCAAATGGTTGTTGTTTTGTAATCCAGTTTATTTTAACTATTTAATTATCTTATACTGATATTAGAAAGTAGCATTGCAGGGCAGAGAAAATATACCTAAATTCGAACGCTATAAAATAATACTTTAATCTCGTTTAATTTCTGTATTCTAAATACTTTAATCTCGTTT
>QLNU02015270.1:89465090-89490431 GCA_006491805.2 Dysdera silvatica
TATCCACTGCTGGATGAAGGTCTTTCCAAATGCTTTCCAAATAAGATATAGAATATATATGTGCATTCTGTGATTTCGTTTTTTCAGGAAAAAGGAATTCTCTTTTCTTCTTCTTCTTCTTCTTCTTCTTCTTCTTTTTGCAAGGGTTTCATTGGGAAGGGTGGCCGCCGGGGGCGGCGCTGTAATCCCAGACAGGACGCTTGAACAGCGTAATCAGCATCCGAGGCGGCTGAGGGGGAGATGGATTGCCGATCAACACGGCATTCATAGATGCACGTTCACGTAAAGTTCTCCTTTCTTTGTTTACTGATTCAGGCAGCGCACATCGAATGTGATCGAAACGGCACGAGCGGGGGTAGGGGTCTCCCCCTAGTTCGGTCTCTGTGATTCAGGTAAATGTACTAATTGCGTGAAAAATACAAATTGCAACATAATATCAATTCAGCCTTTTACTGAAACACACACACACAAAAATCACTAACTAAACACGAACTCCAACCAACACGAACTAAAAATTGTGAACTCCGGCTATTAAAGACTAACTAATGCATCCAAATTCTCTTCTCACCAAAAACCGCGTAAATCTCTGACTACACACCAAAACTGGAAAACACAAAACAAATCACTAACTAAACACAAACTCCAACCGCTAATTCCAATCAACACCAACTAAAAACCACGAACTGATACCCGCTATCGACTGACTATATGCTAGAAGATCTAGCTATTTTACATAGTGTTTCAACATTACTAGTACCTAAGAGGCGACGTGCTTGCGTTTACCATGCACATGCGCAGAAGTTTCCCTCAATTCTGGCAGCCTCATGATTCTCACGATCTCTCTCAGGTTGGTACTCCCTCTAGCGTCTTGTGGGGTGGTCGACCAAATCGTGGATGCACCGTTGTAGCCCCCGTACCTTTCCACTTCACGATAACATCATTAACTATGGAACAGGGCACTTGTAACATCATAGAAATCTCAGGAACAGATTTTCCACTGCGGGGACAACCAATAATTTCACCACGTTCAAAATCATTTAGCTCGCCCTTTCCTCCCATTTTACCTTTCTAGCTTTGAAATTATTAACTCGTCAGACTTCTTTTATACTTGTTTGAGAGCTAGAAATTTAACGTCACTAACAGAATTTACCACGTAGAGAGATGCCCGGATACTTTTGATCCTTGTTTACATAAATCTGGAATATTTAATTTTCAGAACAGGGGTGTTTGGTAATTTGGAATATGACAATTTGTGGAAAAAACCTTTATCATCTAGCTACTTTCAGAGAATTAGAGAAATACGGCTCACTATATTGTCGATAACTTTCTGAATTTTCAAGATACCCCACTTTTTTTCTTTTTTTTTGAAGTTGTCCTATATTATTGACTATAAAATTATGAAAGAAATTTATTCATATCTTTCGCGCATGCACAGTAAAAAATTATTTTCTTCAAATGCTCATATCTCATCATATATTCAATATATTAATTTCTAATTTAAGTATAATATTTTTCTTGTACGTTGACAAACGTTCTGTAAGTTCCGTGAAATTTGACTGAAAATTGTGGATATTATAAGCAAAAAACAAGTGACAAAGTTTGGATTTTCTTACAGAAATGTTTCTATCTTCATGAATAATATACGTTTGTTTGACGAAAATGCACACAGACATTAAGCATAGCTGGTTAAATATTTTCTGAAAGTTACAAATAATTTCCAGCTTTTTATGATACAGGGTGATCAAATATATTTTTTCACTTTGTCAATATGTGGGTGGTCCCCTAAATGCACAAGTCACTGAAATTTCCTTGGAAAGTGTGCATTCAAGCATGTTCTATATATCTCCAAAGTTAGAGAACAATTGGTCATGTAGTTTTTTAGAAATTCGAAAAAAAAAACAAAAAATCCAAAGTGTCCGGATACTTTTGGGCATATAGTGTATATACAGCCCAGGGTTTAAGCTGGTTCAAAAAAACGCTCCCGCAAAAATGCTAAAATGGGAAAAAAAGTTGTAGTAAAATGCTAAAAGATATTAGTTGTTTTCATCGCTTGAAAAATCGTACCAATAAAATTATTTACATCAACAATGCTTTGAATTACTGTAAGAAATATACTTTAAGGTTTAGAAAAAATAACAATAAAATATAAAGTAAAGTTATTGAAAAAAAGTCAAAGTTTATTGGCATTATATTAAACAACTGTTGCTATTTTGTGATGGACACAATTTTCTTTCTCGCATTTTAGATTAATTCATCGCATTTTGCGAAAAAAGCGACCGTAGCTTAAACCCTGATACAGCTTACGTGGTATGGATGCTAATTGTCCGCTTAGTAGGATTCATTTGCGTTCGAATCCCGAATAAGGCGTGTTTGTAAATGAATGTACTAATCCTGGCTAAGGTTTGATGAAAGACATGATATAAATGAATGTATGAACCCTGACTAAGGTTTAATGATGGGCATGATTATAAATGAATATGTGAATTTTGACTAAGGTTTGATGAAGGGCATGGTTGTACGAATTTTGACTAAGGTTTGATGATGGGCATGATTATAAAGGAATGTATGAATCTTGACTAACGTTTGATGAAGGGCATGATTATAAATGAATGTAAGAATCCTGACTAAGGTTTGATTAAGGGCATGATTATAAATGAATGTACGAATCTTGACTAAGGTTTGATGATGGGCATGATTATAAATGAATGTATGAATCCTGACTAAGGTTTGATGATGGGCATGATTATAAATAAATGTACGAATCCTGACTAAGGTTTGATGATGGGCATGATCATAAATGAATGTATGAATCTTGACTAACGTTTGGTGAAGGGCACGATTATAAATGAATGTACGAATCCTGACTAAGGTTTGATGAAGGGCATGATTATAAATGAATATAGGAATCGTAAGGCAGGGTGTTTGCCAGGATATTTGCTCGGGGAAAGGGGGTATCAAATTTACCTTAAAGATTTTAATTTTCGTTATAAATGTACTTGCCAGAAAAGAAACGAAATAAAATATTCAGTAGTAATGAAATAGTTCGTCTATATTTACACAAAAAAAAGGGCCATTTTTTTCATTCGGAGCAAAACAAAATTCAAGCATTTCTTCTTGGATATTTAACCCATTCACAAGCAGTTGATAATTTTTGAGGTGGCAGGATTTAACTTCATATGGTACCTTTCTTCCCTCTTGATATCATTCGTAGTTTTATTTGAAAAATTTCCATATATAAAAGATCATTACAAATTACATATGCAAAGAAAGTATATAAAAATAATTTGCCCATTTTTTTTTTATTTCTCGTACTATGAATATTTAGCGGATATATGAACTCTGAGTTTTAGAAGGTTACAAGAAATTTGAGGGCGCTGTGGCAGGGTGTATCGGATTTCCTGAACTAAGGTATGATGAAAGGTATGTTCGAATCCTGTATAAAGCAAGATTTTTAAAGGCGTAGTTTTTTTTAGTTCGCGTCAAGCTTTTGTCCCTAATTAGATTAATCATCCGAATGTAAGTACAATGTGCTGAAAAAAGTACTAGGAACGCATAGCTGCTAACTGCTTCGGAATGTCCGGAGTATCTCTTGAAATATGTGTCAATTTCGCACGCCCTACGTGGGTCTCCATTGGCTTCAGAAACGCTTCTGCGGTTTTATCAGAGACAAATTTAATGAAGGCAAAACAAGAAATATTAATCTTTAAAGGAGCAGAAAATACAGTAGGCTCGTGTTTTTACGAACCATTGCGTTGGTTTCAAAAAGTATCCCATAGAACTAACGTTTGTTCCTATTTACGAACGTCCGATTTTACAAATCTTTCTCGGGGTTCCTATGTGTTCGTAAAATCGAGAGTCCACTGTATAATGAATTGTACATGTATATTGAATTTTTTTAAAGATTGTGAAACTTAGACTTACTAAAATTATAACTGTTAAAAATACCATTGATTGTTGCCATATTTAATGCGTGTTAACTAAATAAACACTTAAAAAAAAACGTTTGCTTCTAAAGGGCAATTTTCCAGCATTTTTATGTGTTAACCATGGTTAAGACACGGGCGCAAATTTTATAATAATGACAAAACATTTACTTTACAAAACTTTTGATAATGACAAAACATTTAAATAATTTCCCAGTAAAAACGTGCTGTCCCAAAATACTTTGTGTGTGTGTGTATGCATTTGAATATATTGGAGAAAACAAATGCAAATATAGATTTTAACGGAAAATGATAGAAACATTTATGATTTCCGCAGAGAGAAATGTGAAACCCCATTAAACCAATCAAATTGGAGGTTTTGGAGTATAAATGAACCAAATGTTAAACGAAATGTTATTAACATTATCATATATGAAAATTATAAATTATAATAACATTAACACAATAAAAAATTACGTTTATTTTAAAATATTAACTTCACGTCATGTTGAAATAGTGCTCCTGAAATCTTCTGAAATTGCTCCTGAATTTTTTTTTCAATGTTGGCATATATGGGCACGGAAGTCATAGTTGCAGCATGACTAATAGCTCTAGGTTTGCAATGACTGACACAATCTTGTTTAATATCAAATTCATAAATAATGAGGAATTTTTAAAATATTGTTACTTTTCCTAAAGAAAATGGTTGCGTATTATACATACCCTTTCTTTAGAAGCAGTGCATGAAAATTGAACAGTCTCCAAGAGTCAATATTCTATATTGCAATTATTTCTCAAAATATATCTGGATCACCAATCACCATAGGCGTAGCCAGGGGGGAGTTTTGGGGGTTGTAACCCCCATTGCAATGAAATTTTGTATATTTAACATAGGAATCCATGAGTTGTAGCTCTGTAACCCCTACCATTGAGCATACAGCCTCCCCACTTACGGACTTTCCGCCCATGCTAATCATCACGAGTTTTTGTAATCAGTTTGCAAATAAGTAATATTTTGCTGATGAAACATAATTTATTATAAAGTTAGTGCAGTTATTAATGATTTTTTGCATATTGTTACCCAGACAATTATTAGGATAACAATGAGCTTGTTATAGAAAACGATCAAGGAAATTTGAATGTGATAAGCGAAACCGACAGCGAACATTCAAGCGATGAATTTGATGTTATTGTGGATTGTTACGAAGTTAATGAGGATGATATTGTCTTTAAAATTTGGGTCAGTGACGTTCGTTAGATTTTCCAGAAGGCCCGTCGAGAACCGTTAATTGAAGATGCTGTGCAAGAGGAATCAATCGTTAACAATATCTTTCAAGAGGAATCGGCTGATAACAATACCCGCCAACAGGGATCGTCGGTAAGCGATGCCACTGAATTGCAGTTGATTGGACAACAACAATTTACTCTCAATGATGCCTTTCAACAGGAATCAGTTAACGATGGCTTTCAAGAGAAATCAGTTAATGATGGCTTTCAAGAGGAATCAGTAAATAATGGTTTTCGAGAGGAATCACTTAAGGACAGTTTTCAAGAAGAAGTTGTTGGTGATAATATTCAAGAGCAATTAGTTAACGATGGGAAGTGAAACTTATTAGTGAAATGCCATTGAATTGCAATTTATTAAACAGGAATTTACTGTCAATGATGGTTTTCAAGAGCAATTGGTTAACGCTAGATTTCAAGAGGAATCTATTTATTATGATATTCAAGAAGAATTAGGTAACGATGAATTTCAAAAATAATCTGTTAATGATGATATTAAAGAAGAAAATGTTAATGATGATATTAAAGAAGAAAATGTTAATGATGATATTAAAGAAGAAAATGTTAATGATGATATTAAAGAAGAAAATGTTAATGATGATATTGACGAGGAAATTGTTGTGAATCCGTGCGCCTTTTGTCTTGCCCCAGTTGTTCCTTCATCCCGGGTACAGATCTTCTCCACTGTACATAATATTCGTAAATCTTTTGACGACAAATATAAAATAACTAATTTTACCTTCCTTTTTTTAGAGTCTTTGCATCAATTCAACATGGCTAAAAATACATTGCACATGACAATGGCTACCAGAATCAGACACGGCAAGGAGACATCTCATTGGTTTGTTAACCATTTTGGGAGTGTCCTGAGAGCACTCCCACTAGGATAGGGGCTCAAATTCACGAAACCTAACTTGGTGGGGTGCCCGTTACGTGCTGCAAGTAGTTCTTACCCGTACTATCTCTTGAAATTTCGTTGTAAAACGAGGATTATGTCATCTCCTGGAGATGAAACCGTATTCTAGTGGAACGAGATCGATCATTACACAGCATTCTTGTTCGAAGGAAACCAAAAACGTATCCTTCACGATGCCGCACATTTAGAATGTTTTCTTGAGCTTGACCTTTCTTTTGAACATCAGCTAAAGACATTAATAACTTTCGAAGTTTGTTTTTTTCCCACTGAAATTGCTTGAGTCTAAATTAGTGTCTTGAACTATTGAGTTCTTTAATCTGTTTTCTGATGTGAATTCTTTTTTAAATGTCTGCCATATCGTTCACTCAATGCATTCTCTTTAGAACTAAGAAATATATTTTTCCATGGGGGGCAGAGGATGCTCGAGCCCCCCCTCCTAATTGTTTAAAAATTTGATTCGCCCGAACCTGCTATGCATTTACTTTCAAAAGTTTTACAGTCACATTTTAAAATAAGGTACTTTTTAGCTCATTACTAATTGTCAAGCAATATCAATTATTTTTGTAGCGTTTTGGTATCTTGTACATTCATTAAAATTCTTGTCGGCTTTGAGAAGGAAGTAATAATTTTTCTAAGCCCCTCCCTAGAAATACTTGTTAATTTTTTCAACCTTCCCCTCCCCCCACACACTGTAGAAATACTCGTATGGGCGCCCATGCATTGTTCGCCATGATTTTACTTCAGAAGATATGATTGCTTTTAGCTTTGTCAAATTTGAACCGTTAGTTTTTTGTATTTTATTTTTGTTAGATATTTTAATGATTATTTTAATATTCTCAAAGCTTCATGAAGATAGTCAGTAGATAGTTGAGATAGTCAATAGATTAGTTGCGATAGTTACTCAGAGTTTTCTAAGAATTTGTGCTTAGTTAAAGTGATGTTTTTTAAAAAGTAATTTTTCATTTCAGTTTAATTAAAAGCATGTTCCTTTATTGTAGTGGCATGTAGCAGCAAGCTATCGACCAGTCATTAAAAATATAACAATGCTGTCATGAGAAGGACATCGAGTATTTTTTAATGAATAAGAATTTTTGATATGGAACAAGATTGTATTAGTTTTAGTCGTTCAAGATCATGTATTGATCTGGATAAACTTTGATTGTGTAAAATACGTGTTCCCACAGATCCCAAATTATATGTATCCCCAAACGTACGTAAAAATGATAATATCTTACCAAGGTGGATTAATTTTTTTTGGGGGGTGCGGAAAAGAAGGAGTGGATAAAGTGTTAACGTTCTATTAATGCTACACTGCTTTTAGTTCTACATTTAGTTCTGGTACACTGCTTTCAGAGTTCTACACTCAATTATGGCACAATGCTTTCAGAGTCCTACATTTAGTCATGCTACACTGCTTTCTGAGTCCTACACTCAATCATGCCACACTGTTTTCAAAGTCCTACACTAAATCATGCCACGCTGCTTTCAGAGTCCTACACTCAATCATGTATGCCACACTGTTTTCAGAGTCCTACACTCAATTATGCCACACTGTTTTCAGAGCCCTACACTCAATTATGCCACACTGCTTTCAGTTCCACGCTTTCTATATACAAGCATGATACATAACCTTTGGTTGTACACTCTAGCCTGCTACAATATAATTTTATCCAGTATACCGTACAGTTTTTTGGGGGGTTAAGTTCTGAGACCCCTTCCTTGGATTCGCTACTGTTCATTGGGAATTCTTAAATTTTTATTTTATGTTCTGGGAATACATGTAAAATCTTTTATCATTTGAATCTGACAAAAAAACCAAAAAAAAACCTAGTGTTGCCAGTTTTTTTATCACTTTAGCCTTTTCTGTAAGGGACAGGCCTAGGGGCGGACTGGGTTCTCCCAAAGGGTGCATACCTTGGATTTTCGGAGGGCGCGAGTCCTATCGCCCATGAGGGCGCACTGGTTCGGGGTGCAGGCCCAGTCCACCTCTGGATAAGTCTTGAATCTAACGTCCTATTCATTATGTATTTAAGGTTGTAATTTTTCATGCAATTATATTTGATAACAAAATTTAGAATTTTTGTTTACCTTTTCGTTTTGACTATTTATAGTCAATATTTGAAATAAATTGTCTCGCAATTTTTTTTATTTATATGGATCTTCTTGGCTATGTGACATATTTTGAAATAAAAATTAGTTAATAGTTTATTGACAATTTGGCTTTCATTAAAAAAACAAAACAAACAAACAAACAAAAAAGTAATGTATGCATGAAAAATGCGCGCCAAAAACCTATAATCAAAGCCTTTCAAATTAGGACCTTACGACGATTTTTTTTTACGAAAAAAACAGACAGATAGAAGGTACATTTGTACAAATGAACGAAACAATCATAAGAGAGGCTCACACAAAAACGAATTATAATGTATAAATGAATTTATTTACAACTACATTTAATAAAACAAATACAAAGGACATTAAACGTACTGTGCATTCGCGTTCAGTTGGCGCGTGCGTCCATTGCAGTTTAGGGAAGGCCACTTTGGAGGGACTGGTTTTTCCTGCTCGAAAAGCCAGTTTCGGCAAGACGCCCTTCCCTAAACTGCAATGGACTAACCCGTCTGCTAACGGTATCAGACATCAGGTCTGCGCGAACGCACAATATAAATTTTGTGGTATCTTCCGTTTTAACACGCGAAAATGATACGTATCATATATTGGATAGTTATAGAGTTATTCCATGCTATTTCAACAAAGGGTTGTTGCTGCACTATTTTTAATATTTTTTTTATGTTTTGCATAGGTATTTATATATACTTAGAGAGTTCAAAACCAATTTTAGAAAATGAAATGCCATATGACAATACGTGTTCTTACTTCTTACATACCTCTTCCTCTCTACGAACATGGAATACTGAACCTGGATTGTGCAATGAGCTTACGGAACTATTACAACGTAAGATAAAAAGAAACAAGCTGAAAAAAAAAAACTTGCTAAGTTTTTGTTTGTTCAATTTACAACATGTAATCAAGTAACATATTGCATTCCTTATAAATATAATGATAATTTTCTTGTATATATATATATATACATATAATTTCTGTTTGTTCAATTGTTTACAACATGTAAGCAGCAAGTAATATAACGCATTTTTGTAACTATAATGCTAATTTCCCTGTGTATACTTCTTATACAGATATTACATGCTTTTCAATTCCTTCTATTAGCTCACACTCTCCCTATATATTATATATCTTGTTCAAATTTTCAATCGTTAATAAAATACTTTCTATCCATCCAATCAAGTTCAAATAAATTTTTTTAAACTTGTAGTGGATGACACTTGATGTTAATACAGTTTTTTCAAATATTAATTCATTAATTAAATTTAAATGATTTTTTTTTTGCTTTCCTTTGGTGTATTTGGCGATTAATGCTTGCCGCCAAATGTCGCCAAAATTGCTTTTCGCAATTTTTCCCTTTCTTCCCTTTTATTTGAGCAGCGCATTGAAGGAATTGACTTTAAAAAAAAATTTTTTTATTATACTTGTTTGATATATATATTCATAGTTTGCTTTCACATGTTTTTTATTTTTACGGCATGCATAGTTCATTTACTATTTAAACATGGTTAAAAATTACTGTCCACGCAAATGGAAATATACTGGTTTTATTCACCACTTTGAACTAAAATATTTTTGTTACTATGCAAAACAAAGTGACCAAACTTTATTATGTTGTTGCTACCTAGTAGAAGCCTCAGTACTATTAATTTCAGATTTTTACTGTGAACCCCACTGGAGATACAGCTTCTGAAAAATCGGAAATTTTGGAAAATCCTCATTTTCAACAGGGAAAAACTGTTGGAAGACTTTAAAACACTCCAGTTTTCCCCCTTCATGTAAAATCTACTGTTACTATAGTACTTGCAAAAGAAATTTGGTTTGAGTGTATTGTCCCTTTCCCAGTGAAAAACAGGCTCGGAAAACGAGAAAATGCAAATTTCAACAGTACATTTTTACTTTCATTAAATTTGCAAAAATACATCAAATGATGAAACGAAGTCGAACCAGAATTATCAGCACTTTACTCAGAGCAAAACCTTTTTTTAAATTCTTCAATTTTCTCAAATAGAAGGAAAGTTATACCATTTTCCCCACATGCTTGTAATCACAAAATTGTACATGTTCCAAGCGCCATCTGGTGACATCTCCGCCACATGGTAAGAAAATTTTATTTTCTAAAATTGGTTTTGAGCCCTCTTAACATGTACAAAATATAAAAAATATTAAAAATGGTGCAGCAACCAATTTAAAAAACATTGTTGAAATGTTTTTTAAAATGGAATTACCTTAGACGATCGATCCTTTTAAACTATTTTCATGGGGGTTCCCTCACAATTCCAGTAGCACAGGGGCCTCAAAAGCTTTAATCCGTCAATGGGTGTAGTTATGATATATTACTTTTAAGACAACGTACAAAGGAATGGGCTGCTGTTAATTTCCCCTCTATATTTGAAAAAATAAGTCCAAATTATATAACTCAAAATAAAACAACTTCAAAATAATGTTTTTATCGAAACCTCCCCCTTTTTGGGATCCTGTGCAGAGTACGCATATGGAAGTATCATTAGGGCAGAGACAGTACTGTGTACCGTTTTCAAATTCAGTGAATAATGAAGTACCACAAATTTTGAGAAGGGATCTACGGCATTAACAGGGAACAACTGAACACGCCGCGTAACAGAAATCTAACCTGGGTTTATTCAAGGGGGTAGGGCAGGAATTTAAAATTATAGGGGGGGGGGTAAAATAGCCTTATGACAACTCACGTATCTTGCTGCCCCATGAAATGGGGGTGGGGGGTTGAGTCCCCCTTTCGTACGTTGCTGGATCTGTTATATATATATTTTTTTTTTAACTATAACTTGTTTGTTCACGAGGCTCACAATTAAAACATAACTATTATTTAACAGGAAAGTAAAAATATTATAAAAAATTTAAATATTTAATTAAATTTAAAATAAATTAAGTTTTATTTTTCCCGTTTGTCAAATTTGGAGACAAATTTTGCCAAACTTCTTCAGACTGGCGAAATTTGGCCTAAACGTAAAGGAATAAATCTCGCCAAAAAAACGTGACGCGATGAATTTTGTAGCTTCAAGCTCAGTAAAAACGTTTCTAGCATTAAAATTGTATTCTGAATCGACAGTTCCATAGCAAATCAAAACTCATGGTGGGGGGGGCCTTAAGTGGCTATTGGGGCCTCAAGCGCCTTTAAAGAAGATTTTGTGATGCGGACTATGAGAAAATACTGCTTTTATATTCAATGGGGGGAGGGGGAGCTTGAGCGCCCCCCCTTTCCTGCGCCATTGGCTCCAACAAAAATATGGCGTTACTTATTAAATTAATTGAATTTTGAAGTTGGTTTTGAACTTCAAAACCAACAAAACAGTATGTTTCGGATACAAACAATGTACTTTCATCTTAACAGAATTTTTAAACACAAAAATATGAATTTAAAGTTCATTTCATTTTATCCAGTCTTGGATGAGGGAGATGATTTTGTTTTTTATCTTTGATCAATTGATTACATTCGTATCTGTCCGCGTGCCACAGCGGTTGAGTCTTGTGTGCCACATGCGGCATGCGTATCGGAATTTACAGTCCTGGCTTGGAAGATATTTCTTCATACAAAGCACTTTTTCGTGAAAGTTTGTTCGACAATTTGATCACGTGATACCTTACATGTCAACTCTGTTCCTAACTGCCCAATCAGCTATGCATATGGCGTTCGATGAGCTGCGTCGTTGAGCATGGAATTGTGACGTCATACTTCCTTGCAAAGACAAATGGAGAACACCATACCAAGGATCTGGAAGTGAAATATACATGCGATGATCAACATATCATTCAATTACAAGAATTAATTAAACAAGATCAGATGCACCAATTTGAGGACAATATTGGGCCGGGGATGGGGGGGAGGAGGATGAAAAGAATCCTCATACGCAGTAAAGTGAGTCCAGTGACGTAGCATTCAAACAATTATAGCAGGGCAATTATCCAGTAGCCTAAAAACAAAAAAAGAATAACAGTGATTCGACGTTCAGGAGAACAGTGTATTTTGTTGTGTAATGGGGAGACTTGAACCCCCCCTGAACCCTTCCCTTTCCCACGCGGCTGAGTCAACCAGAGATGAGAAAACGTAATATATTTTATATGTTAGAGTCTTTCAACCTTCACTGCATTCCGAATTTTTTTCAATGTCCGTCAATTTGGGGGGGGGGGATGACTCCCAAACATATTTTTTGGGAGATGAAGGGTTATGGGTTCCTTGAAGTTGGCGCACCCAAGGGGGTTAACCCCCCCCAAATCTGATATTGAAAAAATAAAAAACCACATCGTTGTGTATAAAAACATCGTTCAGTTCGATTTTTCGTAAAAGTAATTTATTCCCTTCTAATTTATGGATGAACCTCCCCCCCCGAAAAAAAAATTCCTGGGTACGCCACTGCTCCTAAACAAGATTAACCATTTGGGCTCGATCGGCATCATACACATTACATCCCGAATTGCCCTCTAACATTGGGTGTCTATTATAAAGGCATGTCTTCCATTAGCATCTCTGAGACGAGGATGGAGGTTTAATTTGGATCGCTAGAGCATGGCGCTTGTTATCCGCTTGGCTGCTGGTTCTCCACAAGAATGAAAAGCGATTTCGTATTGTTGGGAAAGGCTTCATTAGTATAATAAACAAATTATGAAGGAGACGGTATCTCTTAGATGCCTTAAAGGTATGAAGAAATTTATGTATTTTATCTGGTAGATGCCTTAAAGGTTACGAAGAAATTTATGTATTTTATCTGGTAGATGCCTTAAAGGTTACGGAGAAATTTACGTATTTTATCTGGTAGATGCCTTAAAGGTTACGGAGAAATTTATGTATTTTATCTGGTAGATGCCTTAAAGGTTACGGAGAAATTTATGTATTTTATCTGGTAGATGCCTTAAAGGTTACGGAGAAATTTATGTATTTTATCTGGTAGATACCATTCGATTTGTAAGGCCATGATGTAACAACTGAGATAGAAGCAGTGGTGGATTAAGCGGCTGGCGGACCTGGCGGCCGCCAGGGGGCCCCAATCTCCAAAGGACCCCGAGTTTGAGAGATTCCTAGTTAAAAACTGCCACAACACAAAAAGCGAAAGATGCAATATTTACTCTTTTTATTACTATTTATATATTATTTATTACTCTTTTTCTCATAAAACAAAAATAGCTCTAGTTTGAGCTACTAATACGTGGGTGTCAAATTTATTTGTAATAAAAAATCCCCCACGAAAAACTCACAAAAATCTCGCCCCGGTGGCTTTGTGTGTTGACCAATATTTGGCAATTGTGTTATCCCTGTGAAGGGTAATAATATCTTCCCATGGGCGGATTTACCATTTTGCCGCCCCTAGGCTATTTTTTGTCGCCCCTTCCTATCCGTTCGCCACCCCCCTCCCCAATCAGTAGTAGGAACATAAAAATTGTTACATTCAATATACGCTAAAAACTTTTGTATTGACAATAAATATGTTGAAAAACAAACTCATAAATTGAAACATAAACATTAAACAATATTAACTTATATTGAAGTATTATCTCTTCTTGGTATATAATAAATCAAATTCAATTTTATTGAAATAAATTTTAATTTTAGCAAAAAATAAAAGCCTATCGAACACTGGTATTTAAATGGAAAGCATGACGTCTAGCTTTCTTCTCGGCAAAACATCTGATTATATCATCATATGGTATTGATTTTGTTATATCAGACTCAATACACAAAATTTTTTCGAGCTAGTCTATAGCCTATTGGGAAATATGGCACTGACCACCCCACAAAACGGTTAGTTTTCTAGAAGAAGAAGAACAAGTGGTGGTTGATTTAGACAAGTTTTATCGCATTATCTAGATCAGTGGTTCTCAACTTGGTCCACGATTATCTAGAGCAGAGGTCGCCAACCGGTAGTCCACGGACCACTGGTGGTTCGTGAGAAAATTTTGGTGGTCCGCAGAAAAATCTGGACATTATTTGTATTTTTAATGTTTTATTAATAATAAAACAAAAATAATATTCTAAGAAATTCTCATATTCTGAATGACAATTTTTGCCTTTATATTGCACTAAATTCACGAAATGTGGTCTCCAGGATTTAAAGTTATGAATTTAGTGGTCCGTGAGGTCCGAAAGGTTGGCGACCGTTGATCCAGAGTATCGGTATCTCTACCTATAGATACATCTCTCCCATATCTGATTTTAAAAAAAAATGGTTTTGTGTATGCTAAAATATGTACCTGAGATAATTTAATCGTGACATCAAGCTTTATACACCCAGTCTAAAGGTTAGTTTAAAAAACTTGATAAACAAGATGTATACAGTGTCAATTAAAATTTAAGGTTATAAATTATTTAAATATTTTTAACTAAATAGTCACATTAACTATTTAATTAAATAATTAAAATAATTATTTAATTAAATAATTAAAATAATTATTTGATTAAATAATTAAAATAATTATTTAATCAAATAATTTAAATAATTATTTGATAAATACTTAATAATTATTTGATAAATAATTTAAATAATTATTTGATTAAATAATTTAAATAATTATTTAATTAAATAAATTAATTAATTAATCAATTAATGTAATCATGATATTTTTTAATGTATTTTTTTTATTCTGCTGAAGTAATCTTTGCCCACCCCTACAAAAAAATTCTGCCAAAACCCATGGATCGATCTATTAAAACAGATCGAATCTGTTAACCACAGATCTGAGCTCAGAGGATTAATATAAAAATATTGGGGGGGTTGATATAAAAATATTCTCACTTCTAGAGCTGCGATTCCGCATCCCAGTCCTACTAAAAGGATGCTTGTCTTTTTAACAAAAGTTTCCAATTTGGTGATGCACCCCTGCAATTCAAAACAAACAAAATAATTATAATACGTTGTGTAACGAACAACATAATAAGAAAACTCTTGGGAAAAAAAATACTCCCGTCTGAAAAAATTATCGCAAAACGCACTTTGGCAGGAAAAGTAAAAATTTTTATCACGAAGTTACAAATAAGAGTTAAGTTTCGAAGCCCCTGAAAAATCAATTTCGGCGATGAATGGCAAGTATGGTCGGCGAAGCAGGTCGGTATACCCCATACATGTAATTCACATGAAGAGTTAATTACATAGAATAATTGAGCCACAATGATGTTGTCGCTGTTTTGTGTGCAATTGAAAAATTACTTAATTGAAAAAGTTGGCCACAATATCGACGCTGTATTTCCAAAAAAGGATGGGACGAAGTCCAGAAGTTAAAAGTAAGAGGTCAGAGTTCCATGTGGAAACTGAAATGGAGACTGAAATACTCTTGAAATGTGGTTGTAGACCCCTGACTAGGTTCGTCCCAGAACGTGTAGTGTGTTCTGTTCAATCTTTAATCTCACCAAAGATGTAATGTACTCCAAACCGTGGAAAGAGGAACATCTAGGGGCGCAGCGGTGCACCCCACGAACACGGTGTTTAGCGTTTTGAGAATTTAACATGGATATTATACACTGAAGTGCCAGAAAAACTGGTACAGGCGTGCGTATGCAAATAACGGAGCTTTGCAACCAATCAGCGTAACGCGATGCGGTCGGCAGCGCCTATATAAGAGATGTCTGGCAAAGCTGTTAGATCGGTTCTTGCCGCTACAATGGCAGGTTATCAAGATTTAAGTGATTTTGAACGTGGCGTTATAGTCGGCACAAGAGAGATGGGACATAGCATCTCCGAGATAGCGACAAAATTTGGATTTTCGCGTACGACCATTTCACGGATATACCGTGAATATCAGGAATCCGGTAAAACATCAAATCTCCGACAGCGGTGCGGCCGGAAAAAGACCTTGAAAGAACGGGACATTCGACGACTGACGAGAATCGTTAAACGAGATAGACGTGCAACACTTCCTCAAATTGCCGCGGATTTCAATGCTGGGGCATCAACAAGTGTCAGCGTGCGAACTGTTCAACGAACCATCATTAATATGGGCTTTCGGAACCGAAGGCCCACTCGTGTACCATTGTTGACTGCACGGCACAAAGCTTTACGCCTCGTCTGGGTCCGCCAACACCGCCATTGGACTGTTGATGACTGGAAACACGTTGCCTGGTCTGACGAGTCTCGTTTCCAATTGCATCAGGCGGATGGACGTGTACGGGTATGGAGACAACCTCATGAATCCATGGACCCTACATGTCAACAGGGGACTGTTCAAGCTGGTGGAGCTTCTGTGATGGTATGGGGCGTGTGCAGTTGGCGTGATATGGGACCCCTGATACGTCTAGAGACAACTCTGACAGGTGACACATACGTAAGCATCATGTCCGATCACCTACACCCATTCATGTCCATTGTGCATTCCGACGGACTTGGACAATTTCAGCATGATAATGCGACACCCCACACATCGAGAGTTGCTACCGAGTGGCTCCAGGAACACTCTTCTGACTTTAGACACTTCCATTGGCCACCTAAATCGCCAGACATGAACATTATCGAGCATATCTGGGATGCCTTGCAACGTGCTGTTCAGAAGAGATCTCCACCACCTCGCACCCCTATGGATTTGTGGACTGCCCTGCAGGATTCCTGGTGTGAATTGTCTCCAGGATACCTTCAGACATTAGTCGAGTCCATGCCACGTCGTGTTGCGACACTTCTGCGTGCGTGGACGAGGAGGCTACACGATATTAGGTAGGTGTACCAATTTTTCTGGCACTTCAGTGTATGTTTGATACAGATAGTTTGAGTTACTTTTTGACAAGGTGTAAAGAGCCACAATGTTTAAAACTGCCATAACTTTTTTTTTTTTTCAATTTTATTGGAGATTTTTCAACCGATAGATGATCCAGCTTCCATGCAGCCAGTCATTTTGTGAAGAGGCAATACAGTACAGTCTCATTAATCTGAACTAATTGTTAACCGCACGTGGGAAGGGTATTTAACCGATATTTAATTCTGAGGCAAAATTTTCTTAGTTACGTTTGTGTGTGATGGGTAAGGCTGCTGATATAAGCGAGTTTGATAGAGGGCAGATTGTAATGGCCGGATAGCTTGGAATGAGTATCTCCAAAACTGCACGACTCATCGGGTGTTCGCGAGCAGCCGTTGTTAGGACCATCAACGTAGAGTTTTCAAAATTATTTTGGGGGTTCGGGCCCCCATAGGCCCATATAACTCTACGCCTATGGTTATGACCTGTGCAAAGTGGATGAATGATGGCGAGATCAGTAGTAGAGGGTAAGGCGTCGGCTACGCGTCATCAACCAAACTGGGCGTCGGAGGATATCTTGCTTGGTGAAGCAAACTGACGACATCCAGTAGCTCAACTGACAACCTATTACAATAAAAAGTCCAAGTAGAAGTGTTTCGGAAAACACAGTTCAGCGAACTGTGTTCCATATGGGACTCAGTAGCAGACGGCCCTCTCGTGTGCCTCTATTCAGGGGCGGTTCGAGACCCGTGCGACCATACAGGGCGCCGCTTTACGGGAGCGGCAAATTTGGAGAAGAAGAAGAAGAAGACAGAAAATTAAACAATTGAGAAAAAAATTGGAAAAATCTCGTCTATAAAACTTAAGCAACAAATATCCCTGATAAGATAATTTAATGTCTTTTGTACAGTGCGCACCTCTATTAAGGTTCTATACGTTAGCATTTGAACATCTTCTATTTTCTATACACAGTACAAATTTATTCTGCTTCCCAGGGCCCGACTTAGAAATTCTGGGGCCCAAGGCAGACACACATGAAGGGGCCCCAACCCCTCCTGTACCCACGACAGATTTCTGATTGCTATGTTTATTATAGGTATGAGCGAATGACTTTTATTTATAAGACCAAGGTAAGTATTAAACAACATTGCCTAGCCAGCTAAGCTTGAGGCAATTCAAAATATTTTGTCCAGGGGCAGACTGAGTCACCGGCCCACCGGCCCTCATGGGTGACAGAACTAGCTAATGAGCAAAGACTCGCGTTTCTTTGAAAATATAAGGTAAGCACCCTTTGCGAGTACCCAGTTCACCCAATGGCCTAGCGATGCCAATGCAGTTGCATGGGGGGGGCTCTTGGAAGTCGATTCTCCTTAGATAGCATAAATGTGGGATTCTGGTATGGAGTAGGGTGGTCCCCTCTACCAGCGATTGCATTGGGGTTAAAATTCTATACCTACGCTACTGAGTCTGCCCCTACTTTTGCCATAGACCAGCGCCACTTATGACTAAGAAAGGGGGCTTTGCCTAGCCTCGACTGACTAGCTTGTTACGTCATCAATAGATTAACCAAAAAAATTTCATCACTTCCGTGGTGTACTTTTTACGAGTATCTTGAACTAAATTTAGAATTTAGGGCCCCTCTGAATTGGGGGCCAGCGGCAGCTGGCACGCGTGCCCCTGCGTAAATCAGGCACTGCTGCCTCCCCTGTACTGCACTTTCGAGAAGGGGAACGTGGATTCGTCCAAGTCGGGAATTCCCCAAGTCTGGTAATTGCGATTGCGGCCACATATCTGGACATGAGAAGGTCTCTAGACATGTGAAATCACTTGGATTGAATGTAGTAAGCGGCAACAGTTGGGTAAAACAGTTCATTCTGAAAATCAAAGAATCGTTGACAGTGAAACCGAACGATGGAAAGAAGTATTAAAGCGCATAGTGCTCATGATAGAATTTCTCGCCTCACGAAATCTATCGCTTCGTGATAGAGAACAATTGGAGATTACCGATTTCTAGACCACGGCTATATGTTAATGTGAAATATAACGACACTATGACATTTATCATTAGCATTAGAACACATTGAATTAAAATTGGCCCTGTTTACCTCCTGTTGCCGAAAATGCTCATTTTCTGATGATCTGTTTGACTGGCAAGCAGTGCTGTTGATAGGCCAAGGATCCAAGTGATCTTGATTTGAAAGAACGCAACACGTTTTACTAACTTCGTCACCCTTACCCAAATCTTTCGTCTTCCAAGCAGTTTTCTCGTAGTCCTCTGGCCCAAACACGCCGCAACAATTGAACTAGAAAAAAAAAGCATGATGAAAGGAACATTAGCTTTCGAAACGTTAGTAAAACTTTCGTTTTATAGTTTGAACAAACATTCCTCTTATTTTCATTTCTAAAGGCTCGCGTTTATTCCCTTTCATTTGTTTTCACTCTCTTAATGTATTTTTGGTATTAATGGGTCGTCAGCCCCACTAAATGCATGGACTGGAAAAAATCTTGAGTGATTGCAGTTTTCATCGTAATTTTTAGTAAAAAAAAAAAATTGTAAGTCTCATTATCGCAAGTCCGATCTATGAGTGTGTGACCTGTAGCGATGACGTCTTCACATTTCAACTATTCAGACTAGAATCCCTAGAATTATATTAATTATTCTTTTCCCCGAGAATTATATTAATTGTTCAGCACAAGTGCATGGTTCGTCACCTAGTTTTCTCTTCTCCTGAAATTGCTCCATAATTTCAGTAGACCGACTCCTGACGTAATTCTTTCTTTGACGTCATGCTTAGGCGTCTCCTTAGTGTTTGTAATGCCATTTGCACGATCTGTGTACTTCTATAGACTGTGTTGGGGGGCTTTGCAACGAAAATCATTATTATACAATAATTATGTTGGAATGATTGATATTGTCCTATTTTTTGTGGAATTGCGTTTGAAACGCAAATGAAGTATAATTGATTTATCGCGACAGTTACGAAAAACAGGCTGTTCTGATGCTTTTTTCCAAGTATTCAATAATTTTAAGATTCAGGCATAATTCGAATGTGATCCAAATGGACAACGAGGGCGAAGCCGGAAGCCGGGGTATGGGGATCTCCCCCACACCCACTAACCCTTAACTGAGTCAAGAAAATTACAAGGCCCAAAAGATACCGTAAACAGCATGGCGGCAGGTCAGTTGCTCTGTTGCCAGCTGATTTTAAAAATACTTCAAAAAATTTCAGTAGGTGACAGACTATGCACTTTTACCAATTATTCTTTACTAGGAGCTTTAATTCAGGCATAACTATCCAGGCAGTCTATCCAAGCGGACAACGAGGGGTTTACCCCGAAGTGGGAGGACCGGTTCGTGCCCGCTCTTTACCACTTTCCGGCGCTCTGCACCCGTTCAACGGTATACGGCGGGCTCCGGTAGGAGCATCGGCCCGCCCGGGGTGTTCTTCTGTGCCAAGAAAACTTTTATATATATGTATATAGCTTTCAAATGTGAACTTTTTTTTTTGAAGATGAACAGTGTCAATAGGGGCTGTGTGCTCTTTGATTTTGCTACGCTTAGAAGGTTTCTTTCGGAAACTTGCAATTGCATCCATTTGCACAGTGTCCTCTGATTAAGTAAGCTAAAGTAAAGTTCTAAACAGTAGTGTCGCAATTATCTGTTTTAATTCCCTTTTGTTTTCCAATTTTTTAAAATGAAGCCTGCTTGAGAAAAGGGGAATACTTCATCGTCTCGCCAAGTTAGTATTTTCGAGATAGTTCAAAATGCAAAACGGAAAAAACAACGATGCAGTTCAACAGAGACACGATGTGCACCGAATAGATACCCAGATGGTAAATGCGTGCTCTAGGCTCTAGGCGAAATAAATTTTAGCGGCCCTCAAAAATATTTTGACGTAATAAAAAAACAAAAAGAAAAAAATTGATCGTGATCGAGCATTACTAAATGATTTTCTTCACTTGTCTAAACGCCAAAGATAAAGAAAAGATAATGAAGTTAAATAGTAAGTATCTAAACAAAGTTAGCAAGGGATAGACTTGGCATTTCTTAAGTTCGATGTTATGGACAAATGAAAGGGTTTTATTTACTTCTACTGCAGCATTATAAACACAAAGAAAAACCAGCCCAATGTAATTATAAATTTCTACTTCTCAGAACTTTGCAATAAGTTCTTTTTTGTCGGAAACAGGCGGTCTCTGTAGTGGCTATAAGGCCACTACAAGATAGTAATAAACATGATAATGTGTATGGTCTACTGATGCTAACGCACTTGTCTAATAACGTGTATATTTATTTTGACAACCATTTAGAAACTTCATGAGCATTATAAGAAATATAATGTCACACGCCATAGGTCAATGAATGCTCTGGGAAAGTATATAAAGGCCGCTAAGAACTTATTTCTTTGTGCTTGTGTTGCATATTTTTAGCCGCCGCCCAGCTCGCACCATCACCGCAAGCGTGGCTGTAATAAAGAATCGCTCCATGTCGATGGGCTGAACACAAAAGCAGTGGAAAATAATGAAGAAATTTTCCAAATCACCATCCATTTTTCTGGCATTTGGTCAGTGGAAAGAGCGACAGGAAAAGACACCTTGGCCAGATGCGAGAAACGGTTTCCTTAGTTGCAAATCTTGTGGAAAAGCTAGGTGTTTGGGTACAAGTGCAACTCAAAGTATGTGTATGAGCACAGAATAAAATGCATTTAAAGTACCGTATAGTGGCAACATGTGTGGCAAACGATTGAAATCGTTTAAGAACTCAAATTTCCCTCTATCGATCTTCAGAAACGCATAAAAAAGTTGAACAAATTTTAAAATGTCGTAGTGAAGAAGTTTTTGAAAAAACAGTAAATTAGATAGTTAGCGATAAAAACGAAACTACTATAAAAGTCAAACAACAATATTAATCAACGTTTATTGGCGTAGTGATACCAGCGCCGATGTTATGGCATCAATTACGTTAAATGAGATTAAATGTGTCTTTTTGCAGCTCAATGCGGTGAGAGCTTCCGCCCAGCTAGTGGAAGGTCATTGAGTTAACTAAGCTGAATTAAACAGTTCAAAACTAGCTGCAGAAATATTTATTTTCTTTCGAACGTTTCACCATCTAATCACGCCATACCATCGGCGTTGGTATCACTACGCCAATAAACGTTGATTGACATTGTTGTTTGATTTAATCTGCGTAGTGTTCGATTTATTTAACTACTGTAAAAGTGTTCAATACTGCTTATTATATAACAAAATCTAATTGCCCTTACAGCAATCATTCAAATTTGATTGAATTACAAGCAAAAAGTGGAATAAATTTGGACATAACTCTGTATTCGAGAGTTAATTCTACGGCAATAATAAATCACATTGCAAACAAATTAAAAAAATAGGATATAAAATAGGAAAATAGAAATAAAAAAAAATAGGAGAGACGTTAGAGAAAAATGAAAATCTTACCCAAAACGTAAACCTTGTTTATTGTAGCTAAGTTAAAATTCCTGAATTCATTTCAGACGATGATAGCAGTTTAATGCCATTGAAATAGCTATAAGCAATGTTGTTATTATAACGTTTTATAAAATAACTGCACCACAAAATTTGTATAATTTTTGCTTCTCTCCTGAATTCGTGTTATAATAAATTACCGTGCCTATAAATAAATTAAATCGGCGGTCTGGAAACTACCGTCTGCGAACCGAATAGACACGCCCAGACTTTGACAAATTTTTGTTTCAGCCCAATATCTACTGGGCTCTTTTCTTTTTTTTTTCCTATCTTTTTCAACTGTTTTCTTACGTATGGGGGCTACAACGGTGCATCCACGACCTGGTCGACCACTCCGTGTAGTAGAAAGCGACCACAGTGTGATGAAGAGAGTTGTGAAAGAGTTGTTATTTTATTAAATCACTTCAGAGCTATAATCCAGGTTTGGTTCGACTTGGGTATTTGTGTTTGTACCACATTATTATTATTTTATGCTTATATGACCCGAAGCTATATGCTGTAGGCAGTGTCGGATCCAGAGGGTTATTTGAGCGAGGGTCTTGAAATGCCAGCTCAACAACACATACCCAATGATAATTTCTGTCCCCATCAGATTAATGGCTTATTTACTGGTTGGGGGGGTTCCTTGATTCCCCCCCCCCTTAGATCCACACCTGAGCGCTAGACTGCTTTTTTTTAGGACTACACCACTGGTAAGTACCGTATTTTTACTTTCATTTCTTCTGTCCGCTTCTCCCTTTCCTTAACTCTCTTCCTTTCATAAAGGGTCTAACTAACATTTTTAATCATCGTGGAATCATCGTGGTACCAATTCAAAACTTTGGCTCTCTTTGGTTGAATAAAATTATTATACTTATTATGGCGTCACTAATTTTATGAGCTCAAATTCAGTAAAACGTTTAAAATACTTTAGTTTGGACATAGTCAAAGGCTTCGGTAGTTGCTCCATTTATCCCATAATCCTCTTTCATTGTCGTCGATAATTTGTCCAAAGCAACCAGCATCTAAAAATCAAAATACGGAATCATATTTGGTGTTATAATTTGCCACATTTAATTGTTAAATATACAGCATTACAGTTGCGTACTATTTCTAGGGAGTGTAACATGTTTTGCTGTTTAATTTTCATAATATAATCTAACTTCGATGTCGTGATGCCTGATTTAACGAGTTCCTTGATTTAATGAATGTTTCTATTGGTCCATACTGATTAACGTTTAGTGTAGTGTCATATCACACTCGATTTAACGTTTGCTTTTTCTGGATTTTACGATAGCGTTTCGTCATTAGCTTGTAATTACGAGTGGAATTTCAGTTATAATGATGGTTCTTTCAAACCACATCTGTGCCATTTTTTATATTTTCAAAGAGGTCGCGTTTCTGGGAATTAAAACCTGAAGGGTATTGTCACACATGAAGAGAGCGGGTACTTATCAACAATTCTTATCACATTAAACAATTGAAGAAATTGACGAAGATCATATAGTTAAGGCGTTTGATTCAGACACTGAAACTGAACTAGAAATAAATATGAACTCATTTAAAGCGAATTATGGTTTACAACGTGTAAAGAAGTACACTATATGCCCAAAATATCCGCACACTTTGAATTTTCTAATTTTTTCGAATTTGTAACAAACTATTGGGCCAATTGTTCTCTAACTTTGGAAATATATAGAACATACTTGAGTGCGCACTTTCCAATAAAGTTTCGGTGATTTATGCATTTAGGGGACCACCCACATATTGACAGAATGAAAAAGTATATTTGATCACCCTGTATCATAAAAAGCTGGAAATTATTTGTAACTTTCAGAAAATATTTAACCAGCTATGCTTAATGCCTGTGTGCATTTTTGTAAAATAAACATGTATATTCATGAAGATAGAAACGTTTCTTTAAGAAAACCCAAATTTTGTCACATATTTTTTGCTTATAATATCCACAATTTTCAGTCAAATTTCACGAAACTTACAAAACATTTTTCAACGTATAATAAAAATATTATACTTAAATTAGAAATTAATATATTGAATACACGATGAGATATGAGCATTTGAAGAAAATAATTTTTTACTGCGCATGCGCGAAAGATATGAATAACTTTCTTTCATAATTTTGTAGTCAATAGTATAGGGCAACTTAAAAAAAATACCAGTGGGATATCTTGAAAATTCAGAAAGTTATCGATGATATAGTGAGCCGTATTTCTCTAATTCTCTGAAAGTAGCTAGATGATAAGGGTTTTTTCCACAAATTGTCATATTCCAAATTACCAAACACTCCTGTTCTGAAAATGAAATATTCCAGATTTATGCAAATAAGGATCAAAAGTATTCGGACACCCCTCTACGTGGTGGATTCTGTTAGTGACGTCAAATTTCTAGCTCTCAGACAAGTATAAAAGAAGTCTGACGAGTTAACAATTATAATTTCAAAGCTAGAAAAGTAAAATGGGAGGAAAGGGCGAGCTAAATGATTTTGAACGTGGTGAAGTCATTGGTTGTCACCGCTGTGGAAAATCTGTTCGTGAGATTTCTGTGATGTTACGAGTGCCCCGTTCCACCGTTAATGTTGTTATCGTAAAGTGGGAACATACGGGGACTACAACGGTGCATCCACGACCTGGTCGACCACTTCGTCTAGTAGACAGTGACCGCAGAGTGCTGAAGAGAGTTGTGAAAGCGAACCGCATGAATGTTTGGTAATTTGGAATATGACAATTTGTGGAAAACCCCCTTATCATCTAGCTACTTTCAGAGAATTAGAGAAATACGGCTCACTACACCTTCGATAACTTTCAGAATTTTCAAAATATCCCACTAGTATTTTTTTGAAATTGCCCTATGCTATTCACTACAAAATTATGAAACAAAGTTATTCATATCTTTCGCGCATGCGCA
>QLNU02015270.1:89490531-89511619 GCA_006491805.2 Dysdera silvatica
ATATAATAAAATAACTACGTATATACCTATATAAAATCTCTACACTTATAAACATAAAATAACTACTTATATACATATATAAATCACTACACCCATATACACGAAATGACTACTTATATACATATACAATAATTATTTGAATACATATTAAAAATGATTACAGAGTAATTACCAGAAACGTTTACCAAACTTTCAACAAAGATCGAACAAAATTTAATACTTATTGCCCTGCAGGATAATAGACACCTTGAGTAGTAGGAGGTGTCCGTGAGGCAAAGGGTTTTATCCAATCCAAATTCTATTCTATCATTTTTCAAACTTTGCTGGGAGATAGAGAACAACAAACCAAACTTTTTTCGGTAATGAACATACATCTGCAGACGTGAAACCTATAGTTGCTCGATAATCATTTAGTTATATGATGACCCAACTTGGATCTAATCTAGGAATTTATACAGTTATACAGTTTCCCATGAATTTGTCAATCTGTGGATCACGTATTGACCAATCAAGGATCAGAGATCACGTATTTACCAATCAAGGATCAGAGATCACGTATTTACCAATCAAGGATCAAAGATCACGTATTTACCAATCAAGGATCAAAGATCATGTATTTACCAATCAAAGGTCATTTAAATTAAAAATAAAAATAAGCCATGAGCTGCATCCTCTCCAGAAACGTTAGAAACCAATGAAGGTCCAAGCTCCTACGTCCCTCCACCATCCATATACCTTCCTGGAGGAAATATATTTATATTACAAGGGTTTTAAAGTTCTATTTTGCTGTCACCAAAGGAAAAGTTTGTTATTTTAATTTCTTCTTCATAGGCACTGAACTCATATCCAGGGACCTTCCATCCGCACTAACCAGGGAGGTACCCCAACTGCTACTTTAGATTTATTTATTTAGTCTAAATATTGCAAGGTTGCTTAAATATTATTGAAAAATCATCATTAATCCATGTCAACGATTTGCTACCAACTTTGAATAAGCAATAACTTCGCGAGTCGAAGGTTCAAGGAGAGATTTTTGTTAACGCTTTTTTCTTCACTGAATGCTTACAATAAGAAGACATGTTGCTGCGCACTTCTCGTACTTGTAAACGGAAGACACCAGGTGGATTGCGAAACAAAAACCCAGGAAATACTCTTCACCAAAAAAAAGAAAAGAAAAAAAAAAGAATATTGTTTTCTTTTGTACCCGTTAAGCAATTCTCATATCCAAAGCTCAAATAGAAAAGGAATGTTTTCATCGCGATTCTTAGGAACTGTTTGTCGAGAACAGGATTTGTTAATTTGAAAATCTGGAGCGGGGCTTAAACTTGTTTGGACTAAGGAGTTCTTTGCACTTTAAAAAATTATTAGGACACCATATAGTTTTTTTGTCCATATGGGTTACATTAATCGGTAGTTCACCTCTTTTTTTAAATTAAAGTTGATGAAACAGTTCTACTAATTTTGAGTTTACGGACGAGTGAAAACGTCTTATGGACGTCCAGGGGCTCGTAAATCACAATTTAAGAATCATTCGTGTAAAGTTATTTTAATAATCTAGATTTATTTAAAGTAACATGGAGTTATTTAAAGCAATCTAAAGTTATTTAAAATAATCTAGAGTTATAAAGCAATCTAAAGTTATTTAAAATAATATAGAGTTATTTAAAGTAATCTAGAGTTATTTGAAGATATCTATGTTTGCCCGAGTAATCTAAAGAAATCTGAATTAACCTGCGGGTAATCTAATATAATCTGAATGAAGTTATGGATAATCTAAAGCAATTTGAATAGCCTAGATTATCCTATGGGTAATGTGATCTAGAATAATCTATGGGCAATCTAGAGTGATCTATGAGAAGTCTAGAATAATCTATAGTAAACGCAAGAGTAACTAAAGTAATCGTAAGTAATTTATGGGGATTCTATAAGATATTACTTACGTAATCTAAAGTTACAAATAAATATTCAATATGAATACGAATTTTATTTGTCATAGACAGTTCCACATACGTGCAATACAAAAAGATGAAATACAGAATTTAAAAGCACATAATAATATTAATTGAATATTTTTCTATATATTATTGGTATGTACATTTTAGGAGTAAATTTAATGGGAAGAAAAATGCAATTGTATTTTTCTTCCCACCGTTTTTTAGCATTGCAATATATAAGTGCTACTGTATATGCATAACACTGGCTGGTCTTCGAAAAAAAAAAAAAAAGTTTAATTAGCCAAAGGCAATTTTTTCCGCATTCGTTTTTTGTTAATATATCCAGTAATAATAAGTAAGTAATCTGTATAATCTAAAGTAATTTGTATAATTTAAAGTAATCTGTATAGTTTAAAGTAATCCGCATAACCTAAAGTAATCTGTATATAATCTAAAGCAATCTGCATAATCTAAAGTAATTTAACACCTATGGGTAATTTAAAGTGATTTGTCTAATATCTATGGGTAATTTAATATGATATTTATATATAATTTATTATAATATTTGTAATTTACGCGTAATTTGAAGTAATTAGAAAGATCTAGAACAGGGCTGGACAAAATGCGGCTTTTCGGTTACGCATGTGAGGCTCTAAAGTAAAATTGAAAATGTGAAAATAAAACCATCACATAGTTTCATTTATAAAAATTTTAAAGGATTTTATTTTATGGTGATTTCATCCGTTTTATAGGTCTCGCAACCTTTGTGGCCCTAACTAAGATACGTGAAGTGCGACGTCAAAGAGGGGAAAGCGAGCGTGAAGAGGAGAGTATACAGAGGAAGCAGAGTGGATGGTTAAGCATAGGAAAAAGGGCAGTTGCAGAACTTCAAAAAAAAAATGTTGAACAATGAATCAGAACTTGATTTTTTAACATTTTTCTGAAGTTCAACCGAATTAAAATTATTGGAGACAGTCTGCCAATAATGTTAATATTGTAAGCCTCGGAGTGAGTCGGGAGATAGCTAAGAAACAAAAACCATTTGCAGGTGGTGAATATATAGAACGTGGTTTTGCCAATGCATCTAAACTTTTCCAGAATTTCAAAAACAAAGCAGAAATTTTAAATAAAATTAAAAGCATACCGTTATTTGTAAAAACAGTAGCTAATAGGACAGTTACAATGTCCTCGAATGTGACTAATTAACAATCGAAGACGTTAAATTAACTTGAGTTTCATCAATTTCGGTAGATGAGTCTTGCGACATCAAGGACACGGCCTAGGCTTTTCTTTTTGCGCGGCATATATTATCCGAGAAACGAACTTCTGGGATTTTTGCTACTCAAGGCCAGAGAGGACATAGCAAACGCCGACCTCGAATACGTGGAAAAATATCACATCCCATTCAATGAAATTGTGTTAATTGCAAGCGATGGTACAAAGAGTATGACGGAAGTGATGAAATGATACTGAGTATGATTTCTAATAAAATTTTCAATGGTGCTGTTCCCATTTTAAAGGGAAAAAGTGATTATGGAATGATTACTACTTTCCATGGTATATTCCACCAGGAAGCACTTCGTGACAAACATTTCCAGAAAAAAATCGGTAAAATTATGAGATTTGCAATTCAGCTTACCAACTTTATTACTTGCTTTACTACTGAGACTTGGCCACTGACAATTTAAAGAGCTGCTAAGTGAAACGGAGATCGGTATTTAGACCCTCTCTAGTACTTCAGGGTTAGATAGATTTCCATAGGTGACGTATTAAAACGTTTTTCATCCCGCATAAATGAAATCAAACTATTTCTCGACAAAAACGATGTCCAGTATTCAAAATTAGCAGATCAGTTGTTGCAAAAATTATGCTTTATGGTGGACATTACAACGGAATCAACTCAATCTGAAATTACAAGGCAAGGGAAATACTGCCTTTTCAATGGTAGAAGTAGTTATTTCGTTTGAAAAGAAACTGATCTTTTTCATTTTGGGAAAGGGACATTAATTAGTTCGTTCTCCAAACTTGTCTGAATATCACCACGAAAATGCCCTCATTAGCAAAGATTATTTCAAGACAGCAGTTTTAAACACGAAAGAATCTTTCTTTGAACCTTGTATATTTTTGACAGGAAGTCCATACAAAGTGAATATTAATATAAAATAGGAGCACAGGTGATTATACATTGCATTATAAAATTTGTGGACAATAATACAGAACTAAGTAGATATAACAGTGTTAAAATCAAGCAAGAACAATATTTTATCCCCTTCCCTAAACTTTTTAGTCAAATTGAAAATTTTCACGCAGTGCTAATCACCAAATGACTGCTATCGTATTAACATGACTTTAGAAGAAAAATATAAGAAACATCCTACCACGGTAGTGGAGAGAAAAGACTATGAGTCTGACAGAGCTCACCGCTGCTACGGGGTGTCGCTTTTAAAGGACAATTGAGACAGCACGCAGAAACAAAGCAAATGCAAGTTGTCATGTATTAGCAATAAATGAATAAAGTAAAATTTTAAATTAAGCTGTGGAGCTTGTTGATTTAATTTCCATTGGCAAGGTATTCCTTCAAAGGTTTCAGAAATTCGGAAATGACAAAGCAATTCTATCTGTTATTACATACAAATTCTCTTAATGCCAATGTGAGGGAATTGAATTTTTCTCCGTTTGATATTGACACGGTTAATTCTGAAATACAATTACTAGACTTGACAAGCAAAGACTTATGGAGTTTCAAATTCGTATATCTTGGTGTTGAAATAGAAGAACTGGAGAAAGTGTTCTAGTTAGAGACGCACATGTTCGAACAATTTCGGATTATGACATATTTATTGCATTACATACGTTTCTTGGTGACATATTTGCCATCAACTTATACGATCAACTTTTACATTATACGATCAACTTATACATCAACTTATACTGCTTCCAGAAGAGCAGCACAAAATTTAGTCAGGATTTTCAACCCGATGCAATGAACTTATAATGTTGCACTTGCCAATACTTCGTTCCTTTTTGGGGCGCAATTTTTTATAAAAATTTCAACGCTAATTTCAAAAGTTCAAACTATGACAACACAAATGAATTAAAATTAAAAACGGTTGCGCAACTTTCCCTCTTAGATTATAAACATATCTCGTTTTATATCATTTGGGCGTTCTCCTTATGATATACACCAATTTACACGTGTAAATTAAACTTACTTATTGTAAATTATATACATTGCTTCTAAAGTCGAGAATTAGATTTACCCATTACAGAGATCGCTTATAAAGTCCTTGTGAACATTTGAATGCTAATAACGCTTTAAATAAATGCCGTAAAATTGAAATGAATATAAGGTTGATATAGCTTAAATATAATATTTTTTATTTAAAATGCAGCTATAAGTAAAATTAGTGGACGTCGATACAATCCAAGAGGGGGTTTTCATGTTGAGATATTATACTTTCTAATATTCCAGTTTTGGGGAAAAAAAGAAAAAAAAGAAAAGAAAGGGAGGAAGAAAGAAAAGAAAGTTGGTTTTGATAGACCAAATTCAGAATAACTGAAAATGACTCAGGTTATATACGAAATTTTAATCAGAATATTGGAAAACATAATAGTTCAACATGAAAAACCCACTTTAGATTGCAAGAAAGATGGAGGGCATATGGGGGAGAGGTTCAATCAATTTCAGTTTAAAACTACATGTTGAGTGAAATTATAATGATTAAGCCATACACTGTAATGTTCAGTTTAATTCGATGGCATTCATTTAAAAAGCTAGTGACGTCTAAAAATTCCCAAAGACTTCATAAACATCCTGTATTTAAATATATCAATTTTCATGCAAATTACACTTACATTCATAAATTTACATGGTAATTCGACTTACCCAAAAACATAAGTTAAAAGTGACCAACAGGCCTTTGGCGCATTTGGCTCCGCAAGACACAGCCATTATTGACTAAATTTTAACAAGTGCTCTTGAGAGTGGCCGAATTAGTACCTAAAGAATTAAAGACAAAATTAAAATATAATACATAAGTACTTGATATGTAAAAGATAGTATGTATAATAATATACGTATATGTCAGTGGCGTAGGAAGGGGAGGGGCTGGGGGGGCTCAAGCAATACCACCTAAATTACATCTAGGTGGTATTGGCTCAAGGCCCCCCCCCCATTTTATATCAAACATTATTTTCTTACAGGCCGTATGACAAAATTTTCTTCAAAGGCGCTTGAGCCCCTCCCCATGAGCTTTGAATTGCTACACTACTGTATCTAGGTAATTGGAGGGAGGGAGGACGGACGGACGGACGGACGGACGGAAAGACAGACAGACAGAGAGAGAGAGGGGGAGGGAGGGAGGGATAGATAGATAGATAGATAGATAGATAGATAGATAGATAGATAGATAGATAGATAGATAGATAGATAGATAGATAGATAGATAGATAAAATTCTACAGAAGCGAATTTGAGAGGAACAGCAGCCCTTGAAACTATCTTTGATGGATATCCAATGATTCTTGGTTGTATGTCTACACAAAGTGCTCTGTCAAAGACGCAACAAGAAATGATGGAACTGGAGTTTATTCCGAATACTTTTCACTATATTGTGCAGTGAGAATCTATTGTAACAATTTTGGTGGAGAGGTGGTTGCGGTTGCTGCTCATTCTGAAGATAGTTATCTTCAAGTGACTCACAAGCAGCCATTACTGCACTTGCGTCTTAATGTTGCAATGATTCTCCAAGAGTACAGTGCTGTCGACGGCCCATAAGCCTTGCAGTTGATAGCGGCAAATCAATTACACTCCAATGGGTTCCAAGTCATTGCAATGCGTTTAGTAATGAAAAGGTAATCCAAACTGCCAATCAGAGATAATCTCTGTAACTATCCTAACCTTCCAGTCAAACTTCAAACAATTAAAGGAATTATTAAATGCAGTATAAACCAACAAAGACAATTAAAATACTCTGGTAAAATTACTGGCATGAGTTGAAATGGTCTGAAATACTTCACACCAAATGAGATACCAGGGAAAATTATGGCAGCTTGCCCCGAACTTATATGCTGGGCATGACAACCTACAACAGCATCTCCAACGAATTAATCTGACTAATTCACCTACATGCCCCTTGTGGGAACTTGATTTAATGACAGAGAACCACCTTCTTTCATGCCCAAGTCTCCAACATGTTCTAAATGACAAATCTGTGGAAAATTGTCGGAACCGATCTTCATCCCATCGCTTACCCTTGGATTTCTTCCCGCCAAAGCTACAGAAATAAGCTTTCAAAATATAACTTTATTGTATACATAGAATATAATTCCACTAATATGGATTGACTGAAACTTAGACAGATTCAAATAAAGGAAAATTCAGATTTATTTGATCCGGGACATGCCTGGATAGTAAGAGATCACGACCATGAGCCTAGATAGATCCGTATGACCAGAGATATGAGTCAATCGAAAATAAAGCAGGTCTGAGAAGCCGGAAACGTGGACTAATTGGAAGCGAAGCGGGTCGGATAATCGGGAATCTGTTGTTTTTAAGTTTACAAGAATTTTTGGTCAGAAACAACCAACCCCACACAATGGTATTTAATTATTTTTATACTTTGACTTGATTCTTCGATGCCGGTGTATATACCAGGCAAGATATACAGCCTCAAAATCAAATATCTTCGTCTCTGGCCCATTGATTAATATGTTCATCAAATGGCGTACATTGGTGAGATGGAGTTATTTTACATTCTATTACGAATATCTGTTTTTATGTTCATTTCACTAAATCTTTCACAATCTACAGTATGTACTAGAATTTACAATTCAAATTTACATATTATAGATATAGCAGTGTTCTCACATAGTAAACTTTATTCAGCAGCACAGTTCATTTTTGCAGCATGTTATTTGGAGTTACAAGCAACTGGGATTGAACGATAGGTAGGCACTCGTACTAGGAGCGTTTTGTCTTCTTGACTTGAGTGTACAATATTTCTGGGAGTTTTGGCCGCAACTAAGTAGCTCATTGTTCCCCCAGTAAGGGACCACCTCCGACGTCAAGAGAGGCATCAGGGTGTCTGCTGGAATATTTGCTCGGGGGAGGGGGGTGAAATTTACCTTCAAAATTTTAATTTTTTTTATAAAATGTACTTACCAGAAAAGAAACGAAATAAAATATTCAGTAGCAATGAAATAATTCGTCCATATTTACACAAAAAAAGTAATTTTTTTTTTATTCGGAAGACAATAAAATTCAAGCATCTTCTCTTAGGCATTTCACCCATTCACAGACATCTGATAATTTTTGAGGTAACAAGATTTTACTTCATAGCTCTCCTGGTAATCCTTATCTATACTTTTCTTCGAAAAATTGTTGCATATAAAAGATTATTACAATTTAGGTACATATGTAGAAAGGGTATAGAAAAATAATTTGCACATTTTCTTTCTTGTAATTTGAATATTTAGCGGGCATATGAACTTTGAGCTTAAGGAAGGTGTGTGCCAAGAAATTTGGGGTCGTTGGCGGGTGTAGCAAACTCCCTGGGCGGTATGATGTCTTTTCCCCTGACCGAACCCTTCCATGAAGTCGGGTGACCTCGCCATCACCACCTTTCCAATTTTAGTTGGATCTTTCCGGCGAATTGCTCAGCAGTTCCTTTAGACGAATTTTGCTTAACGTCTGCTTTCAGTGAAAAGGCTAGCGACAGGTTAATCCCTGGTCCGGATAACCTCAAATCTGGACAAATCGAAACCTGGGATTTATATACACACCCCCCCAGATTTTTGATACACCCCCTTAATGAAATCTAAACACATAATGTGTTTAATGAAAATAAATTAATGAAATCTAACCCACACCCCTTAAAATTTTGAACATCCCCAGTTTATGAATCCTGGAAAAAAAAACCCTGATCGAAACCGAGGCAAGTCCGGACAACCGTAATTATCCGACCAATTAGTTTCAACATAAAGTGAAAGCTGATAAAGAACCTTTATAACTAGTCTTTTCCAGGGGCGCCAAGAGCCAGCGCGGGCCTCTAAACTTCATCCGGGCCCTCAGGCTACAGCCCCCCCCCCTCGTCAGCTCTGGTCTTTTCTAATACGAGGTCAAACGACCTTCTACATGAAGAATTGAGATTCGAATGACCAAAATATAGATATTTAAATTTTACTTTAATAAATAGTAAATAACTGGTTTGATTGGTTACCTTCCAAAGCTGTTCCAAAGTCCAGTGAAACCGACAAGTACAAAAAAATTGACAAGCAGACAATCTAATATTAGTTGGGACTGTTTAAGAGAGCTTCAAGACAGCCTTAATCATTACTGAGAAGAAAAAAAATGCCGGCGTCGAAAATTTAGGGCAAGCGGTGGAGCTGTAATCCAAAAGACTTTACGTTCGATACCAGGTCGCGGTCGTTCACACTTTTTTTTTTCTGTTTCATTTTGAACTATTGTTAAGAGCAAGATTCTGAGAGATTGACCCATTTAACAGTAGGTAGTGATTCACACTATCTCCGATTTTTTCCAAAAAATTACCAGTTATTACTACGTATGGTGAAATCCAAGATTTTTTGTACCTGTTCACATTTTATGACCTGTTAAATGTCATCTTTACAAATGAAAAAATCTGTGTTTTTGAGATACGTTAAAAATGTTTCTGTCTATAGAGTGCTTCGCAAACAACTTGCCACCTGATTTTTTTTCAGTTACAGAGTGCGTTAACATGGATCTGTATAATACATAAAAAAAATTTCATGACAAGTTGAATGCGCAAGGTCATGCAAGGTCACGCAATGCCGTGTTTTTAGCCATTTTCAAACCTGAATTACATCTTGCTCAATCCATTTGCCGCTGCAGACAAGGTATCATTAGATAGAGCTATATTAGCACTCTTAAATAATGTATAAAAGGTTGAGGCAAGTTGAATACGCTGGTAGTTATTTGGGACCAAAATCTAAAAATTTCAAAATTTGGCATTTATTTGGACTCATATCTCACTGCGCGAACAGTATATTGAGACAATACTGTGATTATTGAAACACTCTTTTATTATATGTAATGGAAAAGTAAACTTTACTGAGGCAAGTTGTAAAAAATAAAATAATTTATTTGACCTATCTATACATAATTGAATATTTCAGTTTTTATGTTACGGTTTCAAATCAATTTACATAACCACTTTCGATAAGACTCCTGCATGTCTTTTAAGCAAGAAACCCTGAAAGGACCACTCCAGAAAGTTGTACAGGTCCAAAGAAGACACTGCTTCGGTGTACGGTATCGATATTATCGCGCAATGGCCACTGCAACTCCTCAGCTCCGTTCTGGTGAAGAAATTTCATTCGAATCGTGCCATCACTACAATCTTCTAGATCTTTACCAGTGCAAAACCGTTTGCCATTCAAAACAGCATGAAAAGAATGTGGCTGAAGTTTATAATCACAGTTTTGATAAGAAAACAGTTTGACCTCATTCAAACACATACGGTAGATAGTGATCTTAATCGCAGCTTTCAAGAATAGTGAAATAAACTGCTTTTTCTGCTTTTCCATTAATATGAGTGACAAATACATCAACATGCATTGATATACCCTTTCTGTGGCAGTACTTTTTGAGACCAGTCTTGCAACAAGAATGATGTTTCTTCGTCAGTCTGATCCAGTGCTAATCCCTTTGCCTTTTTTTTTTTTTTGCTGAAAACCGCTCACAATGTATCTCATATACTCTACAATATGCTTACAAGCGATGTTGAAATCGTATTCAATTTCATATTTCTCAGCAGATTCTTTTACATTTGTGATTATGATTGAAATTTCATCTAGAGATGATAAAAGTGACTGACATTGAGCTCTCCCATGGTGATCATGATCACATATGACCTATATCATCTGGTGAACTCAAAGAAAACTGAGCAAAATGATTTGCACCTATGCTGCTACTCTTACAATGAACTTTTTAAGTTGCTTTCAGGTATCTTTTACCCATGTCTAATTTTTCTATAAGATATTTTTGACTGGTATTTTCTATGTCTAGTTTCTTTACAATATCACTGAAGATTGAAAACACATTGAAACCATCATCTGACGTATTATCCAAACTACTAAGAAATCGACGTTGACTTGGATTAAAAAAATTTAGTAAATGCATCAGTGGTGATTTACTTAGGCCAGCAAACTCAGTCTGTTCACAAAATTGTAAACAATCACATACAGCATGTGTTTTTAATGCTGTGAGTACTGTACATGCAATAACTTGCTGTTGTTCACAATCATATTTCAAAGTGGTAGTACCACAAGCTACATCTTGAAGAGAACCATTTTTTTTTAAAATCATTTTATTTAAGCAAGTGTCAATAACATTATACAGATCTTTTACACCGAAAAGTACAAAAGAAATTATGCTGAAACAACTTAAAGATATATTCAATATTTTAAAGTCAGTATTGGTCATGAAACTTAATTTTAAGTTCCCATGGCTTTAAAGCAGTGTACAGTCCTCGCCAATAATGTCAAAACAAACAAGTTCGAACACTAAGTACGAGTCATAAAAATATAAATGTACTACATGTTAAAATTGATTGATTTGAATACAAAATGAACATCTGAAACTGCCTATTGCGCTTTCAATCACGACCCCCCCCCTCACCACTTCCATCCTTGATTTCCGGAAAATACTGTCCTGGTTTTGGGAACCTTGCTATGTTACTCATAGACATCGGCGTCAAAAGCATGAAAATATTGGGTTGGGGGCGATATTCCTTAAAAGGCATTTTGTTTAAAATTGAAGGATATGGAACCTAATGCCAACATTGGTCCCCCCCCGTCCCCCCACTAACGGTGCCCGTGCTCATAGATAATGCGTTTATCCATTAATTGTCAACTGTGCAATGTTCCATGTGTATGCTTGTTCACAGGGTTATTTCAGCCTGTTTTCGCGTCATCGAATGCGCGTGTCGAGGTCAGAATTGCTGATTTGTAAAAGTTGTTGAAAATTTTAAACAAGTTTTATCCTTTACGGTTAAATGACGGTTAAATTACGGTGACTGCTTGATTGAATTAATCTCGAATATTGAGTAAAAAAAATAATTTAATTGAGCAAATACATTGAAAATGATCTACTTTGCATGATAGAAATATTCATGACAAGCCGTGATAATAAGAGTGCCATATTTACGTATAGGCCAAGTAGGATAGGACCCAAGACTCCCCGATTTGGGGGCCTTGATATAATTTGCAGGGTGTCTACCCAAATTCTATTTCAAACTTCCCTGACTTTTCCACGTTTCCAGACCAAATCTTAATCGATTTTCAGTCCCTAATTACAGTAAACAACACACAATGCACTAAAATTTGCGTAATCAAAATAAGTTTCAAGGCCATAAAATCCATTAATGCAAACCCCAAAGCCATTTATAACTCAATTATAGTGAATTTACAAATTCAAAAGCTGTATTAAAAAGTGTATTTCTTTACACTAAAAACTTGCATTAATTAAATATTTACAGCAACATTTCCATTCCACCCTTTTCAAGTTCATTATAAAAGAGCTTAACTATATAATCGCAAAGCTAATTTTCTATTTTCACTTAAAGTGTATGTGACTATATAGATAAAGGAGATTGGTATGATCAAAATCCATTACAGATTACGTAATTTAGCTAAAAACACTTTTTTTTTCGTTTTCGTTGCCATGGTTGCAAGCGTTTTTTAAATATTTATATTTTTGATTTGTATCCTTTGTATATTTCTGCTGATGTTTAATGTACATAAATAAACTTTGATTGATTGATTGATTAATTGATTGATTGAAAAGTGCTATAGCAGAGGTTAAGCGGTAACCAACCGCGGTACTGTGAGCGACCGAGGTATTATGACTTGCAGTAATCGTAATAGTAAGCCATGTAATAAGCCCAGCAATAAGCGTAATAAAAATTACATCACATTGAAGCAAAGAAGCTTAACTGGAATCCAGGATCCGATCAAGCCAAAATGGAACCCAAAGCCAAGTATTTATTCGGGGGCCCCTTCCTACGCACTCGCACTAAAATTATTCAATAAGTAAGTAACAAATGCAAACTCTTGTTATCTATAATATTATGTGCATAATCAATAGCATTTAAAGCCGTTTTCACCGACGCCTTGGTTATAATTAAGAAAAAAATTAATATTAATAAATTACTAAGTTAATAGAATTAAAAAAAAAATGGGTTTGAAATTCACAATTTAAACTTTCTAAAAAAAGATCACATACAAAATTAGGGGACCCCAATGGTATGGGGGCCCAGAGCCGCAGCTCGGGAAGCCTGTGCGTTAATCGGGTCCTGTCTGAATCCATATATGGACGTCAGACAACAGCAGGTAAGTTTAAACACAAGATAGATTGCCAGGAAACTTCTACACTAAGAATGAGAAACCTGCGGGAATCATGTGGGCTTTATAAAAAAAAAGCTTTTATTTTTAGTAATATATTTTTTTCCTCCTCCTCCTCCTTCTTCTTCTTCATCATCATCACCATCACCACCATATCATAATTTTAAAACGAACATATTCAAAATACGAAACTGTAAAAGAAGATTCAAAGAGAAACAATCCTTCCTGATTGATAGACGAGATTCACATACAGCCTACATAGACTACAACTAACTTAATACGGCCTTTCAACATGAAAAGATTCCACATCCCTATTTTAGACGAAACCTCCGAATAAAACCCATACGGACGTAAAATGGACTACAGTATTTGGGCCTGCCTACCTTGAGGCCAAAATTGAACCCTGGAAATTTTTTCGGAGGGCCTGTAAATCTTAAAAATCAATTTAGACTCATTCCATTAAATCTGTAGGCGGGTAAGTAATAATAAGTGCAAGAGATTTAGATTTCTCCTTATACCATCACAGTACTCATTGGTAAATTTAGGAGATTGCTGCCTTATTTTCACTCTTATAACGACAGGAAAGAGACTTACTTACAGGAAGAGAGATACTTTTGCAAAAAAAAAAGCAAGGACGTGAAAGAAAATCGCCTAAGGTAGACATTTAAAATTAGCGGGTTTCAATTAACATTAATTCGCAACTCTCTAATCCACAACTCTCTAATCCACAACTCTCTTATCCGCAACTCTCTAATCCGCAACCATCTAATTCGCATTTCTCTAATCCGCAACTCTCTAATTCTCAAGTAACTCGGTAGGTTTTCAATGTTAACAACAGCCACCATTATTGCATTTACGGAAGACCTTTACCTTACCCTTTTTATTGCGTACAGACATACAAAAAAATCAGAAGCAATGGTGGGTTCAATATCTATTGAAACCCGCTAAAAAAAACCACGCATATCGCACCTTTAGATTCTTATACATGATTGTTTGTTTGGATGTTTTATGGCGCAAGAGCATCTGGGCTATACTGCGCCAAACATGGTAAAAATCTTATACAGGAAGGCGATTTTTCGCACATACTATTCAAACTATAATATTTTAATTACTAATTTTAAATAATACCTAATAACTTTTGGATTAACAGTTGCTGCTCCTCAAGATTTGTAGATGGAATTATAATATACGCAACCTAAAATATATTTCAAACTTAATATACTGCGCAAGTTCGCATTATCTTATTCATGAGCAATTTATGTGAACATAGACAAGGGGGGATGTGGGAAAAGGGGGCTCAATAGGCTCAAGCTTCCCCCCACCACCACTGGACAGCAAGTCACATGGTCCTATTCAACGCCATATTACAGGATCTGCCATACAGCTATTTTCTCCCCCCCTCCCCATAATATTTGAATGGCTATGCCCCTGATACGTATATTAAACATATTCATCCAGGATTGCATATTTGTATCTCAGAACACCCTTTTTTCCAACATTGTAGTATTTGGAAAATTTTATATACTCTTGTACCCTCTTCTACCGCCCTTAGGCACGGGCTTTGCGTGCCTATTCGGAAATCCGGCTCTGCGTTTAATATTATGACATCACATAATCACTGGTGAGCAAAATCTGGTTTGCACCGGTTCGCAGATGAACCAGTTCTTACATTTTTTTGTTGACTGTTAAAGTGGACACATTGAGATTTGTTAAAATTTTGGCGGCCCATCACCATTATACACAGTGTTTTTCGTAGCATTTTCCGTTTAGCAATGCCTAACCTATTTTATTGAGCAATGTTTAATATACTTTAATTAGCAATGCTTGGTATACTTTAATTACTAAAGCTCAGCATACTTCGATTATTAATGCTTAGTATACTTTGATTAGCAATGCTTAGTACACTTCGATTAGCAATGCTTAGTATACTTTAATTACCAAAGCTCAGCGTACTTTGATGAGCAATACTTAGTACGCTTCGATTATCAATGCTTAGTATACTTTAATTACCAAAGCTTAATGTACTTTGATTAGCAATGCTTAGTTCACTTCGATTACCAATGCATACTATACTTTGATTAGCTATGTTTATTAAGCAATGCACTCGGAAGCTCCGTAACTGAATCCATACTATTGTTAATGAATAAGTCATATAGCTACGCGTAGCAAGCACGTCTTATGTTAGACTCAACAATTTTATGCTACGCTTAGCAAGTAAGTCTTGTTACAATACAATTAAATTCCATGCTACACACAAACTGATTCTTTTCACAGTGAATTTCATGTTAAGCGTAGCGTATTTCTATCCAGAGGATAGTTCTTGCTATGTTTTTGGCAAAGCAAAACATGCAAGCACTTAACGCAATCAGTAAGGACAATTAAAACCGTTATCACGGCCACGGAAACAAATGGATAAGTTCAAAATAACAAGTTATTTAAACGCTAAGTTGCTACCCAATGAATTTGAACCTGCCGATTTCATTCAGTTGACCTAAGAGTTCTGTTATTGGAACTTGCTTCAACGCCTCCATAAACATTCTAATCATTCGTTATATACCAAGGTCTATCCTGCGGCATATTCTCACGAAAACAGAATGTTTCCTTTAATGACCGAGCAGATCAACAAATTAAACGAAGACAAACATGGCCGCCCATACGAGTACTTCTAGTGTTGGGGGGGGTGAGGAAAATTATTACCTCCTTCTCAAAGCTGTCGAGAATTTTAGTGAATGTACAAGATTCCAAAATGCTACAAAAATAATTGATACTGCTTGACAATTAGTAATGAGCTAAAAAGTACCTTATTTTAAAATGCGACTGTAATTTGTTTTTAAAGTGCATAGCAGGTTTGAGCACATCAAAATTTTAAAGGGCTAGGTGAGGCTCGAGCCCCTCTCTGTCCCCCATATAGGCGCCCATGAAGACAAATGAAAGAAGTGTAGGATCCTCTGGAAAGATAACTGCAAAGGTGGAATAAAGTTCCCCAGAGATTTGAATAAGAAAAAGAGAACTGAGCAATTAGTTGATAAAACAGACATGAAATTGAAAAAAAAAATGTAGAGATTAACAAAGAATAGAAATTAATCCAGAAACAACAAAAATTTGAAGAGAAAAGAGTGGGGGCGAGGCAAAGTAGCGGGAAAAAAAGACACAAAATATCACAGGCGTTGAGTTCTACGAGCCCGTGGGGTTAGAGATCTATCTTCCCCAAATAATTTAAAATAAATTATAATTTTACATATATAGTGGAACCTTGTAAAGTAACCACCTTGGTAAATTGACCACCTGGATTCTTCTACTGTATTTTATGAGCGGGGTTTGGGCCCCACAGGCCCCATATAACTGCACGCAGGGGCGCCGAGAGCTAACGCGGGCCGTAGGCTCACTTCGACCGGCCCCCCATGACCCCTTCCCTGGGCAGTGGCATAGATATTTTTTCAGGCCCCCTCCCCCACAGCATAGATCCTTACCAGCGTGGGCCCCTTAGAGCTAACGCGGGACCCAGGCTCACTTCGACCGGTCCCCATGACACCTTCCCTGTGCAGTGGCATAGATATTTTTTCAGGCCCCCACAGCATAGGTCCTTGCCAGCGTGGGTCCCTAGAGCTAATGTGGGACCCAGGCTCACTTCGACCAGCCTCCCCCCATGACCCCTTCCCTGGGCAGTGGCATAGATATTTTTTCAGGCCCCCCTCCCCCACAGCATAGGTCCTTGCCAGCGTGAGCCCCTAGAGTTCATTCGCGCTGCAGCCCTTGCTGCTCCTCACTCTCGTCGGTCCTGATTCTACGCCTATGGTTATGCGAAGAGCATTGGGGTCGAGGCTTCCATAGATCTCGAGGCTAGTATACGCCAATGCTAACTGATTTGCATACTTTTCCTTCTGACAGTAATACAGGCCTGCACAAAAGTTTAGACACAGAGGCAAATTATAAATAAAAGCGAGAATTTGCATTGAACTTCGCCGATATTGTATCTAAATAATCCTAGAACCAATAATAAATTGTGCAACTTAAAAGATTACCAAAAGTACTGAAACAAAATATCCCAACACCGTAATATTGGAATCTGCATGCCACAAATGTTTAGGCACATATGTCAGATTTATGCAAATTAACGGCGCGAAGTTCCCAAGTGATCGAAGGGGCGTTTCCCAGAGTTGTTATATAAGGCCTGAAATAATTTAGAATGCTTAGAACGATGCCGAAGTCAAAGCAATTTACGAATGACGAGATTTTGAAGATTTGGAGGCTGAAAACTAAAGGTAAATCTGTTACTCAAATTTCTGTTGCATTGAACCGTTCAAAGCGAGGCATTTATCGAGTGTTATCCCGGGGTGATCAGTATCAACCAAAATCACGATCTGGGAGGCCTCGAGTGACCAGCATTCGGGATGATAGACAAATACGAAGATTGGCTTCAAATGAAAGCCTGTCTGCAAATCAAATAAAAAACACGTTAGCAATGCGAGTGTCAAGAGAAACCATACGTAGAAGGATTGTAGAATGCAGGCATTTGAGATATGCAAAAATGCGCCGCAAGCCCTGCTTGCAATTACATCATAAACAAGCACGACTACAATGGGCAAGGCAGCACATATCATACAGTGACGAATGGCTGCAGGTGTTATTTAGTGATGAAAAAAAGTGGAACTTAGATGGTCCCGATGGCCTTTCGCACTACTGGCACGATCTTCGAAAACGCCCCTTAAGTCGGTTCAGCAGACGTCAAGGAGGAGGTTCAGTCATGGTTTGGGGAGCCTTTAGCTTCAATGGACAGACTTCTTTGGCGTTTTTGAATGGAAAACAAGATTCCAAGGCATACCAGGCAACTCTTGAAAGTCACCTATTACCTTTTGGCGAACTTTTATGTGGACGAAACTGGGTTTTCCAACAAGATAATGCGTCCATCCACACATCCAGGTCAACAAAAGAATGGATGAGCGCTAAAAATATTACAGTTCTCGATTGGCCTGCTCTTAGTCCTGACTGTAATCCCATCGAAAATGTATGGGGCATACTAACGAATGTTGTGTATGCCAATGGAAAGCAATATCCGTCCGTTTTAGAACTTAAAAAGGCTATAGAAGAAGCGTGGTTTAATTTTGAACCAGAAACCTTTCAAAATCTTGTGCTTTCAATGAACGACCGCGTATTTAATCTAATACGAAGTAATGGTGGCTACATTGATTATTAAAATTGTTCATTTCCTTATGCAAGTGCTAAAATTTATGTTTGTGCCTAAACTTTTGTGCCACATATTTTACTTATTTTAAGTTATATATTGCAGCAAGTTCGCTACTGATGTGATTTCTGTTCTCAAATTTTTAATTTGCATATTACATGTGTTCATACTTCGTAATATTAAAGTTCCTACTTCTTCAGTTTTAATAGTATTTTGTTATACTCAAATTTGTGTTGTGTCTAAACTTTTGTGCAGGCCTGTACCTGATTTTATCAGTTGCATTAGCTAACTGCTCCTTCTCACGAATTTACAACTTATAATTCATGTTTAACGAGTTTATTGAAGTTGCAAAACGAGTTCGACAATTATCTTTTGATTTATGAATAAAACACGAATTTGCAAATGTAGGTTAGATCCATTTCTTAATCAGTGAACTGGAAGTATTGCTACATGCATTTCAAGCACCATTCGTTTTTAAGGACAGTCCTAGGAGGAATGTATTAAAAAATAGAACGGTAGAAACGATCTGTAAGCATGAGAGATGACTAATGGGCATGAAAACGATTCAAAAGAAAGGATCCATTGAAAAAAAAATCTTTCTCATTTCTCACCGAGTGAACGATTCAAACTGATCCGGTTTTCCTAAAGTGAACGAGTCGCAATAACCGAAAAGAATGAGAATAAATGAACGAATACATTAAAAAAAAAGTTTTATACTCAACTATGGTACACATTTTCTATATAAAAAATTAAATTTGAGGGCAAAACTCCAAGTAAAAATTTACAATGTCGTCTGAAGGCAAATTGATATTCTCTCACTTATTTTCGTATGATGTATTTATATTTATTCTTTATGATAGAGGTAACATACCTTCATTCAATGTTATTTTGCAAAATTTCATTGATCTCCTCCCCTCAAAATCAAATACTGTCCACGGCCTTGAAAGTAGGCCTATACTACCATTAATAAAACATGAATATCATTAGATATCAAAGCACATTTGTCGCTTTCATGCCAAATTACATGTCTTTTTCAAAGCTACATGACCCCACCCCCTCCGCCAATATTAATTTCCAAGTAATATAATTTCCAAATAAAAGCCAAATAATGAATTTCTACGTCCCTTGCTTTCTAAGACTGTCCATTAATTAGCGGGTTTCAATAGATATTGAACCCACTATTGCTTTTGGCTTTCCTGTCTGCCTGTCTGTACGCAATAAAAAGGACAAGGCAAAGGTCTTCCGTAAATGCAATAATGATGGCTATTGTTAACGTTGAAAACCTACCGAGTTACTTGAGAATTGGAGAGTTGTGGATTAGAGAGTTGCGAATTAGAGAGTTGCGAATTAATGTTAATTGAAACCCGCTAAATTTAAATATCGACCTTAGGCGATTTTCTTTCACTTGCTTGTTTTAAGCATCACTGTGTGATAAACCCCACCCCCATCTCACTAAAAGTCACATCCTGGAGTTCCCACGTGTTTGCAACTGACTTGAACCAATCAGAACGGAGTGAGGAATATTTCTTTTGTTCAGAAATTGATAATCCATTTGCGAAAGAAGTTCACCTTGAAATAGAGCGATTTTGGGATAATTTTCTTGCCTCGAAAATGAAATCTCCGGACGTGCCAAAGGTCACGTGAGCGAACGATGAGCAGAACAATAATAAAGACATCTATTAGAAATACATGACCTCCATTCCCTGCTCCTCGGAATCAAGTTAATGTAATGGGTATTTTATATTCGCTGTTTCTTAGAGAGGTATGCGATCTGACTTTACAAGTATGTTCAACCAAGTCTTGTTCACGCGTATGTGTACAAGAGATAGGGTCGAATTATAGCAAAGGAAAAAAAAAAGAGACACACGTCGAAGGTCCGCTTTTGTTTGAGAGGACCTGAACTCCACTTCAAAGTCAAGTCATTTTCAGCCATTTGCAGTCATTTGCAACAAATAAAAATATTTGCGAAATTCCTTTTAAGTCAGTCAAAATAAAGTCGTCCAGCTGTATTATGCGTAGAAATAGATGGTGCAGATTATATTCGTTACTAGAAAATATTTAATGATTTGGTGAAAAAAAAAAAGAACAAGAAAGAAGGATTTTCAATATAAATTTTATAATTCGTATGTTGTAAATGAAAGTTTGATATTATTGTTTATTTATTTTAATTTTTGAAAGTAAGTGTGTGTGCATTTTGTTTTAAGTAAAATTTGATTTAATAAAGAGCTGATATATAATAAAATATTGTTTTCACGCATTTCCTCAAAAGCAACACGGTGAAACCGTCCGTAACGATATTTTCCCTTGGATACGACAAATATAGAGTATATCATGTTCAATCCGGGGGCGGACTGGGTCGATTCGCCCTCATGGGATTTGCGCCCCTGGTTCAACCTTGTCTATAATAATTCCTAATCCCTTGAGTACCATTATACAGGGATGATTGTAGATCTCAAGTCTAAACCAGATTTCCTAAACATACCAGAAAATTCCATGAAAAGTTAGGTAATATTTTTGGTAAAGACACTAATATCCAAAGGAACGTAAAGAAAATTATAGGAAACAAAACGAAATTTTTGTAATTTTTAAAA
>QLNU02015270.1:89511719-89529180 GCA_006491805.2 Dysdera silvatica
CCCGCTCAAGACCAGAATATTACTTTGTGGAAATTTGAGGCCGGGCCAGCAACTTCTATATAAAAAAGTCAGTTTTGGGCTTCAGTTGTATACGTCTTATGAGCCCGGGCCCGGCCGAGCCCGCAACTTCAATATAAAAAAGTCAGTTTTGGGCTTCAATTGTATACGTCTTATGAGCCCGGGCTGCCGCCCGAACTGAAAATAAGATGAAATATATATCACGTCTTATCTCTATTATACAGCCCTCCCCCCTCCCTACACACACTCCAATGTTCCGCACAACATTCATTATTACTAGGGCTCTTGATTCTTCCATAGGGGCTAACTTTTTCTAAGAGTAACCCCCTCAGTTACGTCAATGCCTTTAGCGTTTCAGCCCGCTTTCTTTTACTTCGAAAAAACATCTATTTTAAGATTTAAAAACATTTAGAAAAAAGTATTTGCACATAGAGAAAAGATTTTTTATAGTTATGTTGTTTAGAGCCCAAATGTAGTAGAAAAATTGCATTTTAGTGCACTGACGCAACCAGGGGAGGGTAGAAGGGGTCATAACCTCCCTCACTACGATACAATTTTGTATATACTCGCATGAAGATATGGCATCTCTTTTTAGTCTATACAATGCTCTAGTTTGAGTTCTTAGACGTGAGTGATAATAATAATAATCTCAATTTCCCAAAAATAGGCTTTATGTGATAATCAATTGGCCATTGTCGTAATTACAAGAAGAGTAATAATATCTGACAAATGAATATACGGAGTTTCAGCACCGTAATCAAGGGCGGACAGGGGGGGGGAGGTCACAGGGGTCATGACCCCCAAATATATATTTTTTCACTGTAAAAAATTCCAACTTTTATGAAAAATGAAGGGTGTTATTCCAAGACCATGGCAAATTCTGCCCTTGAACCCCTCAAAATGAAAGTCTGTATCCGCCCCTGACTGAACCCCACCCCCCTTTTCCTCTTATGAACTTCCTGCGTTCACTATGAACAGGAGTCCACATGCTCGTATCCTTTTGGGGATTTTAGGAGCCGTCCCGCCCCGAAACTAAATTTGTAATAGGACCCGCAAACAGACGCATATGTATTTTGCTTGTCAAATTTGTATAAAAAGCTCTAAAACTTGGAATAATTGTCAAAATTCTTACTACAAGATCTCGTTTTGTAGACCACTAATCATACTTTAAAGAAAAAATTAACATAGAAACCATTTTCTTTAAAACGGCGACATTACAAAATGATTGAAGTTTGATGGCAAAATTGCAAGCAAAAGTTTGCAATAACGAGGCCAAATTGGCATTTTCTCGTTCATTTCCGCATGATTTATTTATATTTCTTCTTTACGATAAGGTGATATCTTTATTCAAAGTTATTTTGTAAAAAAAATTTAATGTTTCCCCCGAAAAATAAATAATTAAATTCTGAGTTCGGCTTTGTGAGCCCATATTACTCTGCGCTTATATTCGCAGATAAGGTCAGGGCGAATTTAGAGTCGGTCATTCAAGGAGTGGGGGGCGATTAATGACTTGAGTTTTGGAAATGATACCTCATTGGACCTTTACCTTGTATCTTTTCAATGTTAAATTTTCATTCAAGGTATGGGCGATCTCCACCCCGCACCCCCTAAATCGGCCACTGGATAAGGTAAGATACGGTTTTTTAGTAAATAAAATAAAGTATACAAGATTAAATTAAGGTAAAGTTAATGTAAGATGACGCCAGAGTAAGAAATCATCTAATTACATGAAAATTTGTTCGCTCTTTTAGCGAACTTGCTGCCATTACCCAATTTTATAAACCCACGTAGAGAGATATTAAGGATAGGGACCTACAACTTAACGTACAATTCGCACCATGAGAAGCGGCATTTTCCCCATCGAGTAATTAGAAATTCGGTTTATTGGGATAGAATCAGGGGCGGATTGGGTCCTCTTAAAGGGCACATATCTTGGATTTTTGGAGAGCGCTAGTCCTAACCCATGAGGACGTACCAGCCCAGTCCGCCCCTGGATAGAACAACATTTCAACATAGCACGCCCCCTTTTTAGAACCGGACATTTAAACTAAAACACGGCCCCTGCAAAATTCTTCTCTCTTTTTATAAAAAATATATTATTCTAAAAATAATGCTGGGTCATAATTCTAAAAATATTTGCTTTCGAAAGAAAATTCGAAACCACAGCCCTATGAAAGTCGTTAAGCAAAAACATGTTGAACTCACCTAATCCAATGAACAACCATGTTAACAGCAGACGATAAAAATACCAGTTGCCAGATTCACAAGTAGCTTGTAAAGGAACTAATGTTTCCCGCCTTTTTTTCATAAAAAGCAGACGAAAAGTATTCTTTTATCTTTTTAAGCATTAATCTCGCTTCTTACTTCCCTTCGACACCGGCAGAAACAGGTTTAACAAGAATTGCGATCATCAGAATTTAAGACGGGTGTGTATGGTGAATAAAGGTGCCGAATAGACAGACGAGAATTGAATTTCTATGCTTGCGTAAGCCCTGTGCGACAGCTGGTAAAGTGAACAGACAAACGTCTCGCTCGTCTGCGTCGCGTGGAAACACTGCAGAGAGTGAAGTTGAGCTGCCAGTTCATGGAACGTTTCAGAAACTAGGTTACATGCTTTTCCTGTACGCCCCAAACTATTCTTCACCAACTGCGATTAAAAGCGGTTTAGCCACAGCGTGACTGGTGAAATCTGCGAATTAGAAAGAGGAAAATAACGACTAAACTGCGCATGCGTGTAAAAAATAATTACACCAGCCGTGTATATGGTGCATATAGCAAATTAAAAGATGGAAAAACGACTTATCTGCACATGTATGTGAAATGTAAATACGCAATCCATGCATGTGGTGCGCTTGGCGTATGTGGCGCATGTGGGTAATGTATGTAGCAAATAAAAAGCGGGGAAGACCGATTAAATTGCGCATGCGTGTGAAAACATAAATACGCAATCCGTGTAGGTGTGAATGGTACATAGGATTATACAATAATTTTTGCCACCCACGTTTATGTAGCTCAAACTAGAGCTTTTTATATTAGGATGTAAGATATTATTACCCTTCACAGGGATAACACAATTGCCAAATAATGGTCAACACAGAAAAGCCTCAAGGCGAGATTTTTGTGAGTTTTGGTTGGTTGGTTGTTTGGCTTTTTTATGGCGCAAGAGCATCTGGGCTATACTGCGCCAAACATGGTAATTTTTACTTTTTTTTTTTCGGTACATACGATGTACATGGGATGTTTAAGTGAGCCAATTGCAAATTTTGTCACCATTTTCATGAAAACAAAAATACGTGTTACATTACGGGGATAAAGAGCCGTCTATTGCGACTACTCTTCCCATCAACTTCATGCGCAACTATCACCATATAGATTACACAAGAAGGCTTCCAATTTCTAGTACTCCCTAATCTAGTGGCGTAGTAAGGGGGGGCTTACAAGGCCCAAGCTCCTTTCATTGGATATCAACATACATTTTTCTGTTTAGCGCTGAATCACGTGACCTTCCCGTTATAGCTAATTGATCATTTGCCCCACCTCTATAATTTATGAATTGCTAGGTCCCTGTCCTAATCTTTATTTATAGAATCAGATTATGGATTTTCGCTCCAGATTTGGAGCCTTTTGTTTGTTTGTTTGGCTTTTTTATGGCGCAAGAGCATCTGGGCTATACTGCGCCAAACATGGTAAAATCAAAGACGGTAGTAAAAGCCAATACTTTTTAAAAATTTAAAAACGTGCGTATGGTCAGCATGGTCATTTAAAATGTCAGAGGACCTTTTTTTACATGCATTTAGAACGAAATTTAGAGGAATGATAATTTTAAGTAAAGAAGAAGAAATTATTCTACCTGTACCTTGTACCATGGGCACCCGTAGGAGGGGGGTTGGGGGAGCTTGAGCTCCCTCCCCACTCCCGCCACTAGCCGTTGTTACAAATTTGATTTGCCCGATTCTGCTCTGGGTTTACTTTCAAAAGTACAACACAGAAAGTGGCCGTTTTAACGCATCTTATATGAACCGATGAGTCAGTAATGATTTTAGGAGCACGAGAGGTGTGTATGCAGGGGTGGCTCCAGGTTGATTTGAACCCGGGCGGCCTGGCAAGGATTGCTTTTTGACGCCGCTGCCCTTCCCACCTCCCTCTCCGGTGAAAACAGGGCATTTTCACAGATGCACAGTGAGCCATATACCCTATAAAAGTGGCCAATAATCTCTTAGAGAATTTCTGTAAAAATGTCTCTAAAATTTTTGTCTTTTTTTTAAGAGATTTTCTACTGCTAGGTCAATTAAAAAAAAACTAAACTTGACTTCCGTTTGGCGCCCTCATCAAACGGGGCCCCAGGTGTCCGTCCAGGTCGCCTGGCCTTTAAGGCGCTCCTGGGTGTATGTTATATATCGTGTGCGCATTCGTGGATGTGAGCACCTAGGTTGTGCATGTTACGGGGTAATAGAAATGACTGTTCCTCCATTGGTCTGTTCTAACCAATAATTTCCACAGAGCCTTCGAAACGACTGGAATATTCTCTGCTGTTACCAATTTCCGTAGAACTTAACTTTCACTTTAAAAAACGAAGAATTACAAATAAAAATCAATTGCTTTTATGATTTCTCAGTATTGCTATTGACTTTGCTACTGTTCTTGCGCAAAGCCTTGATGAAAATAATATATTTTTGCGATAACTATAGTTCTATAATTAACTGCAAAATGTTGATGATTTCAGAGTGCAGAACATTTGTTGATTCCCGCCTGCCATTGTCAATGTATTAATAAACCTTTTAGAACCTGAACTTCATTATGAACTCCGTTTAAGTTCGTTTGTTTTTTAACCCCGCATTTACCGTTTCTGTTAGCCTTAGAAGAAGGAAGCGGTCGGTCACTCACAACTAACAAGCAATTAACCGCAATAAGTACTTACGCAAATTAATAACGCAAGCCTTTTTGCTTAAGTGCACGCGCATTTATACACGTATTCTGCCAGTGACGTATTAAGCGGCTGGCGGCCGCCGAAGGCCCCGAGCTCGAGAGATTCCTAGTTAAAACTGCCACAATAAAAAAAGCGAAAGATGAAATATTTAATTCGTGTATTCTACATATATAAGTACAGCACATTCTTTTATTAAATTATAGCTAATTAAAAATCACATTAGTTTAACAATGTGACTGCAGAACGATTAAATGCTACTTCCATAACTGTAGTTTCGCCATGTATAGTCTAATTAAATAATTAAATAAAATTAAATTATAGTGGCGGAAACTGTTCTGGACGACCCCATTTTTCTTATAAAGAGAGCTGAGAAGAACGACTTTGATTTAACCTCTAGGCATGCGCCTTAATACTTATCCCGAATATATATATACAGTAAATTTGCGATAAGTCGAAGTCGAATATTCGTGTGCATCGAATTTTTACGCAGTTCCGGCCCCATCTATTAAAATTCAACGTAAATTTTTTCCTTTAGTCGAAGTTCATTTCAGCCTCGTCGTCACATGCCATAAGAGTTTTTAACCAATCAGAATCTTTCCAGCTCCCTGCTTGCATTTCCAAACGTGACTTTGCAAATAATAAAATGTTTGTGGTCGTTTGTTAGAGCGGTTAGTGGTGTTTAAGACGAAAATATCCTTAATTTGAAACAAAAAGTGGATTTAACAAATAATACTGAGCATAATCCAAACTTAAGGGAAAAGGATCCAGCAGAGAAATATGGCATTCCACCCAACATGCTATTAACCATTTTGATGAGTGAAGAGGAAATCTTGAAAAGACGCTAGTGCAATGTTGATCCGAAATATAAGAGACTAAACGCCCATGCTTTTCCTGATGTTGAATCCACTTTTTGAAGTGTTTTGAATCGTACAGGAGCCAGAACAGTAAAATTCCTCTTAGTGGTACAATACTATGTAAAAAATTATGGATTTTGTTAGAAAGCTGGGCTTCAACGCAAGTGCAGGATGGCTTGAGAAATTCAAAACAAGACACATCATTATGTTTAGGACTTTACACCTGTGAAGGAAAAGATATGTCCAATGAAGACTGTGAAGAGCGAAGAGGTAAAATTACGCGTTGCGGTATCTTGAAAAGTAGAGATAACGTATACGAAATTTTGTTCGTGTTTTTATAAAAGGTAAATAATTTCATAAAATTAGAATTTCTTCAAAAACAATCCGATTTTTTGAGAAAACATAATTAATGTAAGTACCGTTTCCTGTGTTCAAAATATTGCTAGGTAATGCAAAATTGCATTGAGCAATAAATAATACGGTACATAAAATGAGTAACTTCTAATTATTAATGTAATACTCTGCTTTTTGGAAACGAACTTACTGTATAAAACGATAAGTAATTTACGTTTTATACAAGTCCAATCAACGACAAATGTTAAGTTGAACTTCCGATAACTCGACGTTTTAATCGGTCCCCAGGAATTCGACTTATATATATATATATGCGCACACTTACGCGCGAAAATGCTAAAAAGTAATTGGAGGAGAGGAGAAAATTATTTTTGTTTAAATAATATTTCTGCGCGAAAATCGGAGCTTTTGGATAAATCTTTCACAGCGTTTACTACTTGCTCCGATCGTGTTCATTTTTCTGAATTCCCTTTGAATTATTATTTTAAAGAATTAATCTTTATTATAGAATAAATAAAACTTAAATAAGAAAGAAAGTGTTTGCACATTACTGGGCGCATAATCTAAGGGATATAGTGTATATACTAGTACTTCTAGAATAGTGTATCACTATTATTGAAGTATTCATCGCTTCGATTGTACATACTATGACGTAAAGAGTCGAACCAAATTATAAGCATATTTTTTGCAGAAGTTACGAAGAATAATAATAATTTACAAATTAAAGAAGGAAAAAATCGGTGTTTGGAAGTGTGATATAATATCTCAAATAATATTAAAAAATTATAAATGATAAAGAAATTTGCAAGAGCATTTGCAAAGAACACTAATACATGATGTTAAAAAAGGAGAAATGCCAAGAGTGGAAGAAGCTGGTAAATAAATAATCAGAAGTGTTGATAAATAAATAGCCAGAAATACTATTGAATAATAGTTCGAAGTGTATAAAGAGAGTGGAACTTTTCCTAATGTAGAGATTATTTCGAAAATATTTTTAGCAGAAATAATAAGGGGAAATCAAGACGCAAATTCATATACAAAACATTTTTTAAGCACTCGGGTGATGAAAAATAGTTGATGTTAAATTTTTGAAATAATTTCTGATTTTTTTTAAACGCTTTAAGTTTATTATTAGCTACATATTGCCGGTTTAAGCAACTCACTAAAAATCTAATACTGAAATCTTTCCGAAAAAAATTACGAGTTCTGTACATACTTTTGTTTTGTTTTGGAGCTTGTATTTAAGCAGCACCATAGCTAAATGTTTTGCGTCCATGACAAAACCGTCCAAATTGTGCCCCCCCCCCCTAGCCATGGGCATATTCTCCCCTGTGAATTATTTCAGCCAATTTTACTCGCTTCCTTGCATGCGTCTCTGGCGTCGGCTTCCCCCGGCATCCACAGCTGCGGCCCTGGGTTTAAGGGCCTCGAAAATTTTACTGCAGGGGCCTCCAATAGGCTTAATCCGCCGCTGTATCCTGCGAGCACTCTTCTTTTTTAAATGCAAATCAAGGTAACACTTTCGTGTTGAACTCTACTGGAATATTAACATTTCGTTTCATGCCAATTGAAACACTTCCTTAAGACGACCATCTGTTCTTCTACGACCGTTTATGAAGGCCGCAGAACGACCGAATAAACATAAATTTTGTAAATTTGGATTACTAAAAATTTGGGTCGCTTTGTGAATGCAAAAGGACAGGGATTTATACACCCCGTCAACACCCCTCCAGATTTTTTGATACACCCCTTAATGAAATTTAATCACACACACACACACACACACACACACACACACACACAATCTAATCCACACACTCTAAAAATCTTGAACACCCCCACGTTCCCCACATACGTAAAAGATCACAGCAAGTTCTACCTTCAACTTCTAATGGCTCATTAATTCAAAAATCAATAGATATACTTGTAATTAATAGATAATTAATTCAGAAACCAATAGAAATAATTATAATAATAATTAATCGTCAATTAATTCAATGCGACACACCTTAAAATCCATGAGATTCAGACCTAGAATCAAAATCTGGTAAGGTAAAAATACAGATGAAAATAGAAATATAATTATAAATTTAATTAAAATTATTTCTGAGTATGTTAAATTTAGGCTACAATTAATTAAGGAAAATTTTTAATTATATTGTTCGAGCAACATAACTGATCAAACATTTATTTACAGTAAGCTCTTTGCCATGCAACATTTGGTCTAAATTGCCTGCATTGAATGGTGTTCTAGTACGGAAGCGGCACTGACCGAATTGACGTTTCTGTAGACGTGATAACGTGGACAGGTTCTGTATTTCTAAATCCAGGTCACAACTTTACTCTTAATATTTGTTTAGATCAACTTTTTTAGTTTATTGCTATACCTATAAATTTTAGCAACGTATATTTCCTAGTGAATAATGTGAGCTGCCCCTGTAGAACCAAGAACATACATGAAAGCCAAGTTATGTTTGATAAACTCGATGTGTGACCCGGAACATATGGATGTATTCTCAAAGTGCTCAAAATAAACGTCTATACTGAAATTGTTGTATTCATTCGTAGCCATTCAGACTCTTGGACCCATGAACTATGTAACGTTATCTTCCTGGCTAAGAAATATAGGGCTAGGCCTCTTACAATCGTTTAATAGTTTGAGTAAGAAGAGATACCCTTACAGTTAATATAGCGAAGAAATATAGGGATAGGCCTCTTACAGTCGCTTAATAGTTTGAGAAAGAAGAGATACACTTACAGTTAATACAGCGAAGAAATATAGGGCTAGGTCTCTTACAATCGTTTAATAGTTTGAGTAAGAAGAGATACACTTACAGTTAATATAGCGAAGAAATATAGGGCTAGGCCTCTTACAATCGTTTAATAGTTTGAGTAAGAAGAGATACCCTTACAGTTAATATAGCGAAGAAATATAGGGATAGGCTTCTTACAGTCGCTTAATAGTTTGAGTAAGAAGAGATACACTTACAGTTAATATAGCGAAGAAATATAGGGCTAGGCCTCTTACAATCGTTTAATAGTTTGAGTAAGAAGAGATACACTTACAGTTAATATAGCGAAGAAATATAGGGCTAGGCCTCTTACAATCGATACCCTTATAGTTAATATACAGCGAAGAAATATAGGGCTAGGCCTCTTACAATCGTTTAATAGTTTGAGTAAAAAGAGATACACTTACAGTTAAATATATTAGTCTGCTTATATATTTAGTATTATTAAATATATTAATAAAATACATCAAAACATTTACGAATTTTAATCCCCTCTGAAGTTTTTTGAGGCCCCCCGCCCCTGTAATAAGCATCTAGACACGGGCCTGGGCGGAGCCTTCAAATAACTTTAAAGATGTTCATGGGATGTGGCCTCAGAAAAAATAGTGTTTTAATAGCCAATGGGAGGGGGGGAGCTCGTAAGCCCCTCCCTTTCCTACACTACTGTAGAAGCGTGCCGAATTACAGAGGACATAGAAAAGAAGCTTAATTTAATTTTTTATAAAATGTTTGGCACGTGACGTCACATGTACGCAATTCCGCCTCCTTTTAATACAGAGCTGCATGCCGAATTAATGGAAACTTCATGTATTTATTAAAACCAATTACAGTGGAACAAGGGCGCCGAGAGCCAATGTGGGTCCCCCAAGCTCACTTTGAGGGGGCCCCAAGCTCACTTTGAAGGGGCCCCAAGCTCATTTTGAAGGGGCCCCGTGACCCCTTCCCTGAGCAGTAGCACAGATATTTTTTTTTCTTTGGGGAGAGGGGTTGAGCCCCCAAATGAACAAAAAATATGAAAAAATAAAGTTTTTTTTGGGGGGGGGAACTTACTTATTACTTAATTATTTTACAAGATCACTGCTGAAAAAAGAAACTAACGTAAGCTACTATTTGTTATTATTATTTTTTTAATAATCGAGTCAGGATAATGAAGTATAATTAAAAAACTGTACATTAAAAATGTACAAAATCTTATTAATCTGGATTTAGAGAACAATTTTTCTAGCTTCTGACTAGCAGGGGGGACCCGGCCCCCCACAGTATAGGTCCTTGCCAGTGCGGGCCTCTAGACTTCATCCGGGAACATGGACTGAAGCTCCTGCTGGCCCCTCTCCTCTCGTTGGCCCCATAGTAACCACCTTGGTAAATTACCCCCCCTGAATGAAGTGACCATTTATTATATAGCAAAGTGTGTCATGTATAGTGGCCACCTGTCTATAGTGACCATTGCAGTCCAGTCCGAAAGGTAGTCACTTTAAGTAGGTTTTACTGTATTTGTTGACTTCCTTTAATTCGGATGTAATTTTGACTTTCCACTTGAATCTCACAAAAGATTTTCTAGTTCAAGAACCAGAACATTAGAAGAATAAATAGAACTTAAGTTCTTCGGAACTCGATGACTAAGTTTCAGCCAGCGCTTAAAAATATAAATGAAACTTAGGTTGACGTAATGCGAAATGCCACCGAAGTTGTTTACGTTTCGCAAATAACATCGTGAATTTTGCAACGAAACTTTTAGAGCTTTAAAATTTTTTAGAACGCTATAGTACGTGTTACTATTTATTCGTCGCCTCACTAACTAACATTTTATATAACATTTAACAAGGCCGTAGTTAAGATTCGGGGGGTCAAATTTTTTGTTTGTTTTAATTTTGACAAAATAATGTTGAATGAAGATGTGACACCTTTATCATCACAAAAAATAAAAAGAAATGTAAATGTATTATGTAAAGTAAATGAGAGAATATAAATTTTGTCTTCAAACAACATTGTAAATTTTTGCTTGTAATTTTGAGATCAAAATTTAATTTTTATAATGCTTCCCATCACCCCTTTTTAAGGAAAATGGTTTTCATATATTTTCGTTTTCTTTAAAATATTCTCAAATTAGTGGTCTACAAAACGAGATCTCCTGGTCAGAATTTTTATAACTATTTAAAGTTTAATTTTTTTTCTCACCTTTTTACAAGTTTAACAAATAAATACATATACGTATTTTTATATTCTATTACAAATTTAGCTTCGGGGAGAGGGGCGGGTCCCTAAGATCCTCCCCCCTAGCATGACCCCCCTAGAACTGCATGCAGGGGGGGGTGCATGCGGGAAGAATTCCAATTGTTGTTGGACTATAGTTTCTTATGGATTCTGTCCTTTTCCTCCCTTTTTTCATAAACCAAGGGAGTGCGTGTACCTCCTTGCACCCCCTCGGGGAGTCCATGCCCCCGAGCATGACATGCAATTTGTGCATTTTTGCATATTTGGGAGGCGTAGAAAATACTTGAGTGGTGAAGTGGGTCATGGATCTCATAAAAATTGGAAAACTTCTGAAATGATGCATATGTAAAATTTTATTTATATTATAACGTTTGGCAGAAAAAAATCGAAAATTTCTCCTGCAGCTATTCTTTATGATACTGATGAAAAGAATGGATACTTTTTTCAGAAAGGAATAATTACCAGAAATGAATATTTTCAAGAAAATTTATAATTTTATATTTAAGAAATATTTTTGTATTTCAAGAAATAGAGATTTTCAGAAATGAATAATATTGAATACAATGAATATTACATTAATTATTAATGAACTAATAATAATTATTTTCAAAAATGAATAATTAATTAATCAAAAGAATTTTAATCCTTGATATACTTGATTCTTTACTTCGGTCAATTCTTAGTTTCCTTATATTCCACCAATTCTCTCTACTTGATCGATTAAGGACCAGAACTTTAAGGACCAAGGAACAATTAAGGGCCATGGTACTTAATCGGTCACGGTTTTATGCGCTGTTTGACATTCAAACATTTCAAATTTAAGATAGTGTATATTTCTAACACTTCCGGGTACACATATTTCAGATGACGCGACGAGATTTTTTAAAGCACATCCGGCATCGAGTCGGCAGGAAGTAGTAATTTAAAAATCAACCGGAAATGCCATCGATGGGATTCAAAACCAGAGAATTAAATAGGGCTAATAGAGGAAGCCGATAATGTAATAAATACATGCATTTTCGCGAATTTCGCAAACAATTCTAGATGCAGGCATTTATTATTAAATGCATTTCTGCGAGTATCGTGCGCTCTTAAACAGTCGTAATTAGCGATGTCTGGCCTCTGCGTTCATTTGGCAATTTTGTAGGATGGTTGATAATGCAACTGCACCCGTGGCTCAACAGGGTGAATCACGTGACATGCGGCCGCGTGTATGCGATCAATGTTGAGACTGTTGTTACTCTCGCTGAGGAAAACGTCATCTCCAACATCGAAACAGAGATGAACGAAAATTGAAAATAAAAAGGTAGAAATTAAATTACGAAGGGAAATTTAGGAAGAAGAGAAATTTAGGAAGAAGAGAAATTTAGGGAGAAGAAAAATTTAGGAAGAAGAGAAATTTAAGAAGAAATTTGTTATGGAGAAAACGCGACCATGCCGGATGGGCATTGACTGTCATAGCCGGCTACTACAGGCAATAGGTGGGAAAATAAAAAGATATATATATTTTGACTTTTTGTTGTTGCCGTCATAAAACCACGGGAAGTTTCCGCTTTTATGGCAACTGCGCGCCCTGAAAATTGTCATGGGTCGCTGCACATGAGTGTAGCTAAAATTCGGAAACACTAATCTCTCGCCTTTTTGTTTGATCATGGGCAGTTACGTACATCACAGTGTACGTCACATTTTAGGGGGTAAGGGGTGAGAAAAGTAACAATTATATTAGCGTAAAATTAATGTAAAACTTAGCACAAAGCTCCCATCACATAAAAAAAAAGAAAAGAAAGAAAGAAAAAAAAAAAGAAAAGAAAAGTTAATCTGTCTTATTAGTAAGACATACAAGAATTTTCTCAAAAATGTGTGGGAGGTGGGGGGGGCAATAATCATGAAAATTTCAAATGTATTTATAGAGAGTTCAAGTATTACGTAAGCAATATTTTGGCCATTTCAAACCCCCCCCCCTCCTGGTAAGCAAAAATTAACATTGGCTAACATAGGAAAATAATCACAACGACACCCCAAACGTGCTTACGTAATACCTAAACCTTCCCTTACTATTATCTCCGTGACCAGCTTATTACATATGTGGGGGGGGTATTTGTGTCTCATGGCGCAAGGACAGCTAGGATCCTGCTGCGTCAAGACTTAAGCTTTCCGAGGGACCTGGACCTCAGTCGCCTTCGGAATAAAACCCCGGAGTACGAAATGGTAGAAAAAAAAAGAAGCAAAAGTTCAATTCTTGCGGGTTCTTCTGGATTCAAGCCTCGGTTTCCCTCGCGGTAAATGAACGTGTTACCGCTACGCAGTAGCACAGCAATTTAAAAATAGAGTGGGGGGGGGCTTGACATCCCGAACTGTCTTTTCTTACGTCTTTGCCTCAATGTCACTGCATGGTTAGGGACAGGTTTGCAGCAATCCGAAAACTATGTTTTTGGATATTTTTTTTCCATTATAGTAGTTTTAAGAAAGATTATGTGATTCTGTATTAAAGAGAAAAATTTACCTTAATATCTAATGGGGGGAGCTTGACCCCTATTCCTCCGCCAGTGGTTAGGGAGGGTGGTGTCCGCCACTTTCTTACTATGGAATACAAATTATGCAATTGATGGTCAGCTACATGCCCATTGCTATAAGTAGAATCAGCGGTTCTCAAACTTATTTCCCTAAGCAACCATTTATAGTAAAACCTGCCTAAAGTGAAGTGAACACCTTTGGAACTGGACTGCAATGGTCGTCATAGAAAGGTGGTCGATATATGTGTGACAAATTTTGGTATAGGCATGGTTAAATTTCTACCAGTTCTGAATTATAAAAAATGGTCAGGTGGCCAGTTCACCAAGGTGGTCACTTTACCAGGTTCCATTGTATATCATCATCATCATCATCATATTCAACCATTATCTATCCACTGCTAGATGAAGGTCTCTCCAACTGCTTTCCACACAAGTCGATCTTAAACAATTCGCTTCCACGTCACCCCAACCTGTTTTCGTCTCTCATCCACCATATAGTTTGAGGACGTTTTCTAGCTCTTCGGTGGTCTCTTGGAATTCATTTGAGAATTTCAGATGTCCGTCGTTGATCAGTTCTTCTTGCGAAATGCCCAGCCCATCGCCATTTCAGTCTGTTTACTTTAACAATGATGTCCTCTACTCTAGTTTGCTCTCTCACCCAAGTGTTCCTTTTTCGATCTCTCCTAGTTATTCCAAGCATGCACCTCTCCATGCTCCTTTGGGTTGTCTGTAACTTCTGTATTGATCCAACTGTTAGACTCCATTAACTGTCACACTCATATATATTCCTATGTTAAATATACAAAATTTCATTGCAATGGGGGGGTTACAACCCCCATCAACACCCCCTGCGTACGCCAGTGGACAGGTGGTCGCTATACACCAGGCTTTAACTGCAGTCGCATTTTTCGCAAAATGCGACGAGTTGCTCGAAAATGCGAAGAAAAAATTATTGCCCATCGCGAAAATGCGACAGGCATTTTTAACCACAGTTTATTCTCTGAAAACAGGATTCCTCGATTCCAGAATATCCGTTTTGCACTTCAGCGATCTTTTCTTGTTTCTTTTTGTTTCCTCTTCAAAATTCTTAACAGCACCTGTTAAGCATTGTTGATATAAATAATTTCATTGATACGATTTTTGGAGCAACTAAAGCAACTAATTTTACATTTAACATTTTTTTTAAACATTTAAACAATTAAATTTCAAAACAATTAAATTTCAAACATTTAAATAATTTAAACATTTTAGCATTTTTGGTGAGAGCATGATTTTGAGCCAGCTTAAACCCTGCTATACACGACGGATTTTGATATGGACATGACGAAGTCCGTACTAGTTCTCTTTCATAAAAAGTGGTCACTTTATACAGGTGGTCATTTTATACAGGCAGTCATTTTACACAGGTGGTCAATTTCCCAAGGTGGTCACTTCGCCAGGTTCCACTGTACAGTCGAACCTCGTTAAAATGAACATGTTTAAGACGAATTATTTTTAATACGAACCGCTTTCCAAAGACCTGTCAAATTGTATAGGAATCCCCATGTTATTTGTTCCTTTAAAGCGAACACGGTTAAGACGAAATGCCGTTTACAATGAACTATCAATGACCAGTGGCAGTTCTAGACAAAAAATTTGAGGGGGCACGAATTCCTGCCTTGTGAACGAGTGGCGCTGGTGGCGCACGTGCACATGGGCAGGATAATAAAATCTGATAATATTTGGGGGGCCATGGCCCCCCCCGACTTTGGCCCAGAACCGAAACTGTCAATGGCCCTCGGAAAATTTCCTGTGCTTAACACTAACAAAACGCGCTTTACAAGATCAGAACTTCTAACTGTTAATTTCAGTTTCTGTCAACTGTTAATTTCAGCAGACTGTAGTTGCCAGACTGAGCCGGTGCCACAGTAAATATGACAGCGGGCGAAACCATGTTTTGGCGCAACATTTCAAATTTTTTAATAAGTACATAATCTGCTTTACTTTATATACAATCGGCTTATTGATTACGGCGCCCGCTTCGCCCGTACCTTCCGCCGGCCCTGGCAAGACTAAATATTCGAGTGGCGATTTTTACGTATATAGAATTGCATAACAAACATTTCCTGTTGCCGTTTACTTTCGATAGGAACTGAAAAACGTTTTCTGTTATCGTAAATTTGTTAGAAATCATACAGAACAGTGATTCCCAAATTAAAGGGTGTGTGGGGCGAAACGTTTTCGAAGTACGGATATATTCAGAAACATTTTTAAAATTTGAAAATGGACTTTAAAAAAACAAATTGTGATTTCTGTGGAAGCTAAACACATATCCAGGACTTTTTCTTTCGGTGGGGCAGTCCCGTCCCCTGGATATGTTCCTGGTTAGAGCTAGGTGGGGTGCAAGAAATCCAGGTTCTAAAAAGTGGGTCGCTGCAAACGTGTGCACTGGCGCACCCATGTAGGGGGCCGAAGCCCCGCCCCCCCACCCGGACTAACGAAGCGAAAAATTATTACGCCAATAGATACTGAAATTGTGACTGAGTCCATATGAAGTAAAATAGCTTGTTTAGAGTAAATGTAAATAATAATAAAGATAATGTAAATAATAATAAAGATAATGTAACAATAATAAAATTATAACGTAAATAATAATAAAAGTTATAACGCAAATAATAAATATAATGTAAATAATAATGTTATAATGTTAAATAATGATGTTATAATGTAAATAATAAAAAGGAGATAGGAAGACATGATGTAAAAATAACCAGACCTCAACTTCATTTTTACATTCGTTTTGCAGTAAAACCTATATAACGAACACCCCTGAATTGTGGACACCGTCCAATTTCCAGACCCAATGGCTGTTACTCCCTGATACTCCTGAATTACGGACAGATTCTCAATTCCCAAGGTGTCCACTCTTTAAAGGTTTTATGGCCATAGGCGGTCGTACGGGCGGGGCCGTGGCCCCGCCTAATCATCATAGAAGGGCGCCGAAGGCGCTCTTCAAAAGCGGTCATCAGAAATCACGCTTTTGCAATTTTTATATATTTGCAAAAAAATTTGAAATGTGTACACTGTAAAAATGAAATAAAATATTTACTCGTTACATTATAAAACTCATATTTGGTAGCAAGGGGCGCCAAAATTATTTCGGCCCCGTGCCCCGCCTAATCTGAGAGGCTGCGACCCTGTATATTTATGGCATAATGATTTAAGCAACTCACCAGATTGTGGTATCATGTTTTTCGAAGCCGAACACATCAGTACCATCATCAACAACAACAGCAGTCGAACTAATCCAGACGACAGCTTGAATACAAGTGTACTTTCCGCCCGTTTTATCATTTGGTCAAAGGTAGGACCACCCAAACCTAGTATTAATGGTTCAGTAGCCATATCCGTTTCCGGCAGGATGGTTTTGCGAACGTTGTCCACCGGACATACAAAAATTCAAGTTCTATTGTTCGACGCCACCGGTTCGAATCAACCCTGGTTCGCTTTTTTTTTTTCCTTTCCTGTTTGAGCCGAGTTCTACACCGCGGCCATCAACGAAAACTGTTTTATTCAAATGGATCCATTACTCTGGGATACCCAAAATGGCGGCAAATAAAGAATATTAGGATAATATGTAACATCGATTTGAACCACGGGCGCCGTTAGCGAGGGTGGGGGCCCGTCCCCCAATGTTGGTATTGGAGTTCCATGTCCCCCCCAATTTCAAACAAAAATTTTATAATAGGTAACGTCGTTCAAAATTATTATTACTTTTTAATCTAAGGCAGACCGGATGGTCCGTTGACA
>QLNU02015270.1:89535395-89546963 GCA_006491805.2 Dysdera silvatica
CAGCTAACTCGCGGATCTTAGAATAATGGGCCTTTGTAAATTTATGCGACTGAGAGGGAAGGCAGTCTATGATCATTATATGGTATATATATATATATGGCCCATGAGCTGTGAACTTCGGGCGATAATTTCATGGGACAACCCCTGTCCCGCCATCACCAAAAGGTTAAGAGTGGGGGTAAAGTACTAAAAATATACCATGAGTTTAATTTTTCTAATTAATTTTAATGTTCAAAAATGATAATTCTTATAATTTTTTTTTATTTTTTTTTTTTTAATGATGACCAGTCTCGCGGACCACCAGGGGAACCACTGCTCTAGACAGTCTAGAGACACTAGCGTCTCTTTTTACAAATGGCTGCGCAAAGTGCGCATGCTTTGGACACTATATTTGCTCGAAATACTGTGATGTTGCCATTTTAGCGATTTCATTGCTAAATATAACGCTTTTATTGTCATTTTAGCTATTTTATTGGTAAATATAACGCTATTTAGATCTTTTCGTTAAATCGCTAAAAGTGAAATAAATGCCTGTTCTCAATGGTGGATGCTCGTATCTAGAGGGGAGGGGGATCTGAGGGACCGACCCCACCGAAACTAAATTTTTAATGGGACTTGGCTACGGCCTTGCAGTGGTATTTTTTTCGCGGTGTTTAAATTTTTCCACTGAGAATGGTGATTTACATTTGGGGATCCCTTGTGCTTAACAACTATATGAGGCAATACGCCTTATCACGCACTTATTTCTGAGTATTCCGCAATTACCATACCCTCAATGATAGGCATAGAGCTGGACTATGCAACGTTTCATTTTAACCAAAGGCCCTTCTATATTTGCCAAAGCCAGAAGAGTAACTTCTGATAAACTCGTCTTTGTTAATCAAGAATTTTAAAAATTTCTCGATTAGAATACTTTGAGACTTTCGAAAAGCCCATGAACAAGTCTCATTCACCTTGTACCTACGAAAAACGGAGAATGGCGAATCTATGAAGATTTCCGTAGATTAAATGCAATCACTGAGCCAGATAGATATCCAATACCCCACGTTCAAGATTTCTCTCTGGGTCTGGGTAGAAAAGAAAATTCAAAATTAGACATAATTAAAGCATATCATCAAATACCTATAGCACCAGAAGATATTCCTAAGGCTGCAGTCATAACACCCATTGGCCTTTTCGAGTATACGCATATGACTTTTGGTTTAAAAAAACGCAGGCCAAAAAATATTCAGCATGTAGCGATACAATCCCGTATGCAACGCCGTAGCCAAGTCCCATTAAAAATTTAGTTTTGGGGGGACCGGCCCCTAAGAGCACCCCCCCTTGATACGGGCATGATCAGGCCTCTTCAAGGGTCCTAAAATCGCTGATCCCCTTAGGTGGAATTATACTTAGCCTGTACTTAAATCCAAGACAAGACCGGGGGCAGGAGCTGCAACTTCAGGGCCCGGATGAAATCTAGGGGGCCCCCGCGCTGGCAAGAACTTATGCTGTGGTAGTCCCGTCCCTGAAAAAGATATCTATGCCACTGCCCTGGGAAGGGGGTCATGGCAGAGGCGCCGCTAGGATTAATACATTGGGGGGGATTAGCTCATTTGCTGGCACTTAAAAGCTCTTTTTTATATGATTGATTTTTCTGGGGTTAATTGGAACATATTTATAAAGATTCGACTTTTTCATTAAAAGAAAATCTTTAAATTTGTATAACCCACTTTGTTAACAAATCATTACACTTTTAAAATCTTGAATGCATTCTCTAATTTTGAGGCCCCAGGCGAACACTTACTGCGCCTATGTGGTGATCTAGCAGTGGCACAAAACTAAAATTATTAGGGGGCATCGCCCCCCCCCCCAACAAAAATATCGGAGATAGCGATAAGTTTCCAAAAAAACAAAAATGAATTTTTTTATCTTTCCTCTATTAAAAAGCAATTTTAATTTTTGCACTGTCTAAAATATTTATTAAATAAAAAATATGACCTTTTCAACGATATTTATTTACATTTTATACAGTATAACACTTACCTAGGGAATTTAATGTTCATAAGAAAGAGAATTGTGCATTAATTGTATCCTTCTGTTCCGGGCTAAACGGAGGGACCCTGGTTCGAATCCAGGATGGGGAAAGCGTCTCTTTTTCTCCAAAATTACATAAGCTCTAGTTTGAGCTGTAATTAATACGTGGGTGGCAAAAATTATAGTATAATAAATTCCCCCACGAAAACTCACAAAAATCTCGCCCCGGAGGCTTTCTTGTGTTGACCATATTTGGCAATTGTGTTATCCCTGCGGAGGGTAATAATACCTTAACATCTTTACATACGGAGAAAGAGAGCGTTGTTTCCTGTCCTCATTCGTCTAGCGGTCCAAGACACTCCGGGCTAAACGGAGGGACCCTGGTTCGAATCCAGGATGGGGAAAGCGTCTCTTTTTCTCCAAAATTACATAAGCTCTAGTTTGAGCTGTAATTAATACGTGGGTGGCAAAAATTATAGTATAATCCTTCTGTTCGTTTTATCTGCAAATTTATTAATTACGCAGTCAATACATAAGTTTTTACACTCTTCTCTCTCGATGGAAAGCAGTCCGAGTGAAGAAGTTCTTCGTTGCCCCATAGCACTCCTCAACTGATCCTTTAGACGATTTAACACGCTAAAACTTCTTTCACAGGAAACTGAAGTTACAGGAAGCGTAACTCCAATCTGCAATATTTTGCATAAGTTGGGAAACAGATCATGAGGTAAATTGTTCAGTAAGTCAATGATGGATGCAAGACGATTGAAGATGAAATTTCGTGCAATCGTGATTTCTGCACCAGAAAGTTCCAATTTAAAATGTTTGCAAAATCCGGCTAACGCAACTTCCGACAAAAAAATTTCACTATTATTATTAACAGTACTTGGTAACATAGAGTGAATTGCGGTGAGAATATTTTCTGTATCGTTTGCCAAGAATCTTCTTTTCAGTTCGCTCATCATTCTATCCAGGACAGGATAATAAACCTTGTTTTTTAACATTTCCTTATCGCCTCGAAGATCTCTGTGCCCTGTTGTTTCCATAATTATGGAATTTTTTATTTTCTTGGATTGTGATTTTTCTCAAACAAAATTGTATTCGCTCATTCACAATCAGCTGTCTTCCCCAAAATTCCGTAATATGATAATCTATGCTTGGTGGAAATCAATGTACCCGATACCAAAGCCTGAAAAATTCTTCAATGTGCAAGAAATTTGTTTTAATTTCACGGACCAAGTGTGTCACGAAATGGACTGCGATGGTAGTTCATTCATTTGTTGCAATCATTGCTCAAAGTTATTATGCTTTCTCATTTTTTTATTGATTTTCATTTCCATTAAAAGCGTTTTAAGTTCATCATAGCCAAGAGCGCAGTTATAACTCTGGAAACCCCCGCAGTTAGGTAACTCAAAATTTTTTTTTTCATATCTACATAAATTCATTTTCATACATAAATACTCCATGTTCATAATTCAAATCAGTTTCATATGTAAATACTCCATATTCATAATTTAAATCAGTTTTAAATGTAAATATTCTATATTCCTAATTCAAATCAGTTCCATATGTCAATATTGCAGCGGTAAATAATTTTAATTGATTTTGGAAAGTGCCTCTAAAATTATTTGCAAAGGAACCTCAGCTTTTCCGATGCGCCAGGACTTCACTTCTACAAGACGTAGAAAGCTAAACTTCTAACATGAATAAAAGTAACTCACAGTAAAATTTTGGCGCTTAATGCTTGCCCAGCACGCCAAAACACTGTTTTCACCTGTCATGCAGCGAAGCATCATAGTAGGGTGAGCTCTATTTTCAGTGGGCCGTAGCTCGACCCCCAGGTCGATTGGGCCAAATTTGATTTTGGATCTTTCATTTACTCGGTCATATTGGCCTATAAACCGAAATTCAGAAAAATCGAGCTCTGACAGTTCGCGAGGTTCCCTTGTAAGAACAGGTTGAAGAGGAGCTTCTTCCCTTTTTCTCAATTTATGCAAAATATTGGACACGGTTGGCTGAGGGATTGTTGGCAAACTAGGTACATCTTTCGCCGAAGTAGAAGTTTCGCACTTTGAGTCAGACTGATCACTTTTACTTTCACACGGTTGTTTAATTAAAAAACAGATGCATTGGGATAAAATACAAATTATACTATAATACACGATAGCTCTCTTTGTGAAAATTTTTGGCTTGCTGTCAGGTCGTTTTCTAACTAGAGACTAACGAGTTTGATTTATTTCTTTTCGGACGAAAAAGCCCAGTTGTCGGGTATCCGGTTCTGATCAAAGACATTTTCCAGAACTTTCTGTCAGTCGGGGGAAAATGCTTCAAGAACTGATAAGGAGAGGGAGGTTAATGCCCCAGGATGGACCAGATGGTCATTGTGTACCGTTTTGCCTTTTTCAAGCGCGATTAACTATTCGGTAGATTCCCAAATGGCTAAATTTTTACTTATTTGCTTTAGTTTCGGCTAAATTCCATTTAATGCAAACGTGAGTGTAATATGTAAAAAATTTCAAATGCAAAAATATAAATATTATTCGAAATAATAAAGAAATTAAGTAATGAAACATATAGCTTTGATTGGGGAGGGGGCCTTTTCCATTTTTTGGGGGCTAACTACGGCCCTGAAATGGTTACTACATGAAAATAAATAAAAGATCCCTATTGAATTTTTACAATTACATTCGGATGATGTTTTCTTTTTAAATCACTTCGCGTTCCACTAACAATTGGTCCACGTGCCAGATGGAGCATCCATGCTGTAGGTTGCCGACCCCTGACCCAGCGTGTCGGTCATCCTAATCTACTTTCCAACCATTGAAAAGAAAAAAAGGGCTTATTAACTGCTCACTATAGTTTGGTGGTTATTTACCAAAGCCTGGAAGGAAATGGTTAGATTCTGCGAGGAAAATTAGGTCCACCACCCTACAATGACGTGGAGTTAACTCATTCGTTTGTCGTACCATTCACCCGAGTTCGTCTCCCAATTGTATAGTAGGGCGTGTGTCGTCCCATGACCATATGTTGTCCATGGTCCATATTCGCAACGAAGATTCGGATTCTTCATAAAGCTGTAGGACACAACACAGCATATATTCCATCTTCCTTGAATCATTAAAACGCAAACAAGGACGCAGTCTTTCTTCCTAGAGTTCATCATAATTTAGCAATCTCATGTGTCCAATAGCCTACATGCAATTTAAAAGTGCATTTAAACTTTGTTTTAAGGAATTGAGTTTGCAAATGAAATCTTTTGTTTGTGAATATTTCATTTTTTGATTAATGTTTCCTACGTTTATTCCAGTGGACCCTAGTGCTTTGTCTTGTCATGATCTTGGCGGTATCTGCAAACCTCATAACGAATGTGGCAAAGTCCAAGACTTTGGAAGATCAAGTTGCGAGGAAAACCAAAGCTGCTGCCTTCTGATTTATTAAACTTAAATCACCCAAGTTAGTTTTTGTACCTGTGCCCATGGCAATAACATCGTTGACTCAAGCCTGGACCTGCTGTTGAAAGCTTTGATTTTCATTAAAGTCTTTGAAACTTCATTGCTTGTTTTTGTCACTTCATTGTTTGTTTTTGTTTATAAACAATTGTTTGTTTGCATGATTTCATATTAATTCGAATTATATATCATAATATAAAATATTATCCCTTATCTATATCTTAATATTATCCCTTTGTCCCGTTTGACAGAAGTTCCTTCAAAAATCTTCCGCTGTGAAAAAATTTCGAAGGTATTTTGCTCAATCCATTTATCGTTGTTAGATGATTATCAACCCCACTTCGTGCTACCCATAATTGAAATACAAATTATATCTCACAAGTAGACAGCTTCCAGACGAGCATCCTCATATCCGTTGAATGTTCATTAACTCACTCAGTCACATTTCGGTGCTATTCGTATTTTTTATGGCGTAAGGACAACATCACAATTCAGGAAAAGTAGGCAGTGCCAAAGTATGCATTGCCCTATTGTAGGCACATAAATGGGTGGGCATGATCTGCCAGTATCGTTCGCCAGTAAGGGACGATGGCACATCTATCAAGGGATCAATTTTCTCCCAAGTAAAGTCTTCATACAAGGATACCACCAATGGTCTGAACTCTACCCTGCTGACGAGGGATTCATCGCTTCATGTTCTCGGAGTCGCACTCGTACCCCGCGATCGTCATGTACCAACGTATATCTTGATTCAGTTGTCCAGGCGACCTGTTTTCTACGCATCGAGGGTTCAATGACTGTGTTCTTGCTCCCAAGATTACCGTTGAGCCTTGTAACGTGCGTGATTAGAAATATTGTGGGATGATTGATTCTGTACCACATAGTGAGAAAGTGGTTCACAGGTCGTTGTGGTCCAGCATTGAATTGGCGAGTGATCTGTTGCACTGTGGCCTGTCTTTCCGCTCTTATCATCCAAGCCAGACGACGGCGACCCGTCAATGACCACGTTTCCGCCTGTAGTTTTAACCAAATCCATGAACTCATGGTGCACTCTTGATATGGTGGCCCGTGGAAATACCAGTGCCTGCACGACTTCAACGATAATGTCTCCAATGCATCAGGCCCCAACGATCTAGCAATGACCAAATTCACTAAGAGCTTGTTTCTTTCCCATTCAGTATTTGACTGTTACTCAAACGGTCAATATATGGTCCGAAGACATCCATATCATGCGTGATGTGGCACTATTTAATATACCGGGGCTAACACAGTGACATTTCGCTAACACGGCAGATGCCTCTAACCCAACTGCTCACGAGTGTATATACTTACAGTCGGACCCATTTATAATGGCCGACTTGTAGCAAGCTTCTGGATTTAACGAGGAAAATATGGATTTCGTTTAGCATAATGCTAAAGTGCAATACAATTTAATTTCTTTGAACAAGCAAGACTTTTGCGCCTCCTGGATTGAACGAGGATAAATAGCCAATCAATTTGACGTCTTAAAAAACATTCGTCTGCTTATTGCGTAGACATTTGATGTGAGAATTTCCATTCCGCCATTAAGAACGGACAAGGGACGTTTCCACACAGAGAAAACCTTTTACGGTGTATAAATTAGTATTTCTTATTTCTTAATCGCCGGGCCAGTCCTGCAGCCAATAGAGGCATGGTCCTAGTCGCCCCATCAAGCCATTAATAAATATAGAATAATTCCTGAATGCCCTGTGCCCCATATGTCCTTTGCCTTCTACCAGTTGCCCCTTCATCCTGACTACAGGCCTGCGCCGAGCCCTAGCATCAATTATATCGCGCAGCGAGACATTCTCCCTGAATTTGTTATTTTAGTTTTCTCAGCATTTTACGCGAACAAATGTTTTATAATGGAAATATTTTGAGAATAATATTCACGAATGCGTAAAAAAGCTCAGACCCAGAACGTTTAAATGATATTTGTGCAGCATATTGTGCGTTCGCGCAGACCTGACGCCTGATACCGTTAGCAGACGGGTTAGTCCATTGCAGTTTAGGGAAGGGCGTCTTGCCGAAACTGGTTTTTCATGTGGGAAAAACCAGTTCCTCCAAGACGGCCTTCCCTAAACTGCAATGGACTAACCCGTCTGCTAACGGTATCACGCGCCAACTGAGCGCGAATGCACAGTACATTCCACTGACCAAGCCGCGTAAGTTTAAACACGTAAATTTTTATGGATGATCGAGAATTTTCAGACATCCAAATCTTTCAACATTCGAGAAAAAACATATCTCTCATTATGCCCGGTTTTAAAAAGTACCTGCAAGCCGATTACAATAACGCGCAGTACATCCCCTGTTTTCAAAACTGAATGCGTTGTAAATGCTAGTGACCAATCAGCAAGGTGTATTTTAATAGGAGGAGTGTACTGTTACTCTTTACGATTATGCCATTAAGTATTCATACTTATGGCAGTGTAATGTGTAAACTTTCAAAAAATGAAAGGGTATTTATGAGTAAATGTGTTGCGAACCAGGCCCTCGTCTTATAACGAAAGATTCTGCCGGACTGGTGCCTCATAAATGTTGAAGAACATTAGTATAAACAATTGGTCTTTCCTAATCACGAAATGTTGTTAACAAGCTTCCGTTGGAGCACTATAAGGAAACATGTGAATACCCATAGCCTGTTAATAATACTTTTTATTAAATTTTAAGTGTATTTAAAACCGAATATAATATTACACTCACACATATTTACCTATACAGACTTCATAATTCCAAAAGGGATTTAGCGAAGATTGTATATAGGGAGCATTTTTATTTGTCTAAAGCTCCTCATTACATATGGAATAAGTTATATATGTCTTACTTTACATAATTGACCTCGTTGTATACAGGGTGCTCTCTAAAGTCTGGTGTTTCGCAAATAACTTTTCAGCGAAGGCTCGTAGAGCTGTAAAAGTTAGGTGTGCGTATAGTGAAGTGCCCATGGCCGATGAAATGGGGTCGACGACAGCGCCCTCTGTGGCGAAATTAGGAAGTTATTGCACCTAATTCTGGAACTAAGGGAGATACAGAAAATTTTTCAATTATAAAGTTGTTAAGCACTAACTAATTTGTAAGAAACGTGTTTTTTTCACCACCTTAATTGGACAAAATTCACGATTTAAGAGGTTTTAAAGGTATCCGTGCAGCAACGCCAGTGTTGGTCAAAATTCTGATTTAACGTCAATTATTAACTTCAATTTTAAAAATTCATGTTAACTTTGATCATTCATTCTTGTAATTCCATAAAACTTCATTCATTATATAAGTGCAGATGGCACGTTACGTACTACGTGCAGTATGGTGGAAAAAATTCGACGTTATTAATTCCGTTGTAGAAATATTTTTTGTGTTATCATGATTATTTGGTATAATGCGGTAGCAACGACAACCCAATTAGTTTCCAGGCTAATGCCTTAACCAACTACGCCACTGGTACGCCTATGGCAGAATGGGGCTATCATCACTACCGCATCGTACCAAATAATCATAATACAAAATAATAACATTTCTGCAACAGCATTAATAACATCGATTTTTTTTTTCTACCATACTGTACTTAGTACCTTACATACAACCTGTACTTACATAATGAATGTTTTACGGAATAACAAATATAAATGATTGAAGTTAACATGAATTTTGAAAATTGAAGTTAATGATTGACGTTAAATCGGAATTTTGACCAACAATGGCTCTGCTGGACGGAAACCTTAAAAACCGCCTAAATAACAAATTTTGACCTATTAAGGTGGTGAAAAAAATTTGTTTCTTACTAATTAGTTGGTGCTTAACAACTTTGTAATTGAAAAATTTTCTGTATCTCCTCTAAATTGTTCCGATAAACAAAGCTGATTCTCCACAGAGGGCGCTGCCGTCGATCTCATTTCATCGACCATGGGCACTTTAATATACTTATACCTGACTTGTACGGATCTATGAGTTTTCATATCATTAAGCTATTTGCGAAACACCGGATTTTAGAGAGCACCCTGTATGGCCTACGTTGCGTAATTAACTTCTTTACATATGTCCTACTTTACGTAATTCTCCTATCTTGTTATAAGCTTTTTTTGGCTTCAATAACTGAACTACCTTCTTTTGAGCACGTAACATAACGTCCTGTTCGTTTACGAAAAGAACCCCCGATGAAACAGTTAGAAATAATGGGATGTGACGTCACAAACGGGCTAGTTCACTACAGCAGAGGACGACTCCAATTTAAGAACTTGTTTATGGTGAACGTTTGCCAAAATATAAGTTTTGAAATTGGAGTTCTTCTCTGCCGTAATGGGATAGCCGGTTTGTGAAGTCACCCCCCGTTATTTCTAACTCTTCCATCAGACTTCATCAGAAATAAAGTGTGCGGCGCTCTACGTTATCTTCAGCAAAACAAAACAAAAAAATAGAATACCATTTATTCACTAATATTTTGGAAAATAAAAGCTGAAATACTGAAAATTTTCAATTTTAATAAATTGATTTCAAAACTGTTTCAATCTTATCACCCACCCACAGCCCAAAACAAATGCAATTAACCCTTTCACTGCCGAAGGCCTACCACGGAACGAACGATGAGCATATAGACGAGTCATACACCTAACTCGTTCATAAACAAGCTGGTCAAAAGACAAATCACGAAAGTGAACGGTAAGTAGAGATCTGGCTTGTTGCGAATGATCGTTCATTTTTTTTTTTTTTATTTTTTGTGGGGCACATATAACATGATTCTAAAAGAAGAAGAAAATACGTAGCTAGTTTTAGTTTTCAATTTTTTTCAATTAATTGAATATATAAACATTTTTCGACAACGTGCATTTAAAATTTAAGTATCGATATTACAATTAATTTTAAACTATTAAACACAAGCTTCACGTTTGGGCTATAAATTCCCCAACTGCATAAATTTGGCCATGGGAAGTTATTTTGGACTATAGTAAGTAGTGAAACCTTTTCCAATATGGTTTTAGGCTAAAACGGCAAATTTTCCAAATTTTGTTATATGATTAACAAATGTGGATGCAAATAATAACATCCCAGTCTTCCCAGGATGGCTCATTTTCGGGCACTGCTTCACTGGACCAAAGATTTCTTTCACCTATTACGCATGCTTGATAATTCCCAATTGCCTTCAGTATGGTAAAACAATCGTTTTCCATACCTTTGATGACTAAATGGCAATACTACTCAGGGCCAGGGAAGGACATTTTCGATTTTTAATTTTATCTTTGCTGTATTATCAAGTTAATCAGTTAACTTATGTGTCAACAAATATTTTTTGGTTTTTGTAATTGCCTACGTAACAACGATGTGGATGTAAATAATACTTTCACTCTACAGCCAAATCAGGCCCTTTGCGGACCTGATTTCGCCAAATATGGCTTATTTGATGTCCTTTACCACCCCTTTCAGTTTGTTCCATTAGTTCTGAATCACCCTGTGTGTGTGTGTGTGTATATATATATATATATATATATATATATATGGCCTGCAAAAGGGTTGCTGGTATCTAACTGGAAGGAGACCCACACGCTGAACGTATGTGACGATGTGTGGAACCGGCCAGGCCAGTAACCTAGTGTCCTACCCCGCCTTCAAGTGGTGCAGGCTGAGCTTTCTATTTATGTGGCAAATTAATATTTGCTACACGGATAGAAAGGCGGAAGGGGAGGGCTAATTCACCAACCCGTCTAGCCAGCGTGGTGAAATTATGGCTAATTCCTCCATTATGTTGACACACCAGAAACCATGGCCCCTAGTCTCCAGGTGCTGGAGTGCTCCTGATCAAGGCAGCGGTCAGTGTGGCATGAAAGCAGGGGGTGCTAAGAATCACTGGAATGGCCCAGGCTGCCGTTTGTTATTGACCTTGGCTACGTTTAATGGACGATCCCTTGCTTCTGAAGCAAAACTTCAGGAATTGGAAGAAGAACTTGACAAGATCAAATGGGACATTGTAGGACTCAGTGAAGTTAGAAGAAAAGGTGAAGAGTTGGTGGAACTTAAAAGTGGACATTTGTTTTATTATAGAGGAACGGAAACTGGAAGAACAAGTGGTGTTGGCTTCTTAATCAACAAAAGAATT
>QLNU02015270.1:89547063-89560613 GCA_006491805.2 Dysdera silvatica
AGGCCTTGCGCCTCTCACTTCCGAAAATATTTTCTAGATCAGCCCTCGTGTAGAACTCGAGCCTTTTTGCGTTAAAAATTAACTTCACAGCTTGGTTAAATTTCTCGCAGTGATTAACTTTTTGGCGGGTATATCTTATCTACTTATTATTTTTTTTCTTCCTTTTCCTTTCTACTTTTCTGATTTTTGTTTCCTTGTTTACCCTATGGCGTGGAGGTAACGCGTTCGGTTATCATGCTCTTATCCGAGGTTCGATTCCTGTGCAACCGTAGAACGCATGCTGTTTATTCTCTCCGGTGGCGTAGGCAGAAAGTTCATAAGGGGGTTATAGGCTTAATGGGAGGGGTTACAGAGCTACAACTCATATATTCCTATGTTAAATATACAAAATTTCATTGCAATGGGGGGTTACAACCCCCAAAACCGCAGCTTATGATTCTTTCCACCGTAGTTCGGGGTTTGGTTCTTCGGAAAACGGTGGTTCGAATCAGTGGCGTAGCGTGGGAGCGGCTAAAGCTCCGGGCGCAAGATTTTAAGAGGTGCAAAATTTTAATATTGGACTTCTGGAAGGAAGTATTAACGTGTGTTAGCGAGTCCAATACTTAACTTGCCCCGGACACTGACAACTAACGCAACGCCACTGAGTGGCGTAGCGTGGGGGGTGCCACCGGATCTAATGCCCCGGGCGCAAGATTTGTAGGGGCGCAAAATTTCAATATTGAACTGGTGGAAGTGCGCTAAAGCTTTTTAGCGAGTTCAATATTTAACTTGTCCTGAGCGCTAACAACCCACTCGAAGCCCCTAGTTCCAAATCTTTGGAAAACTGTAGGATCTGGTTTAACAGGACTATTGCTGTGCTTGTGCCATGGAATTTCAAATAACTCGTCGATCTTTTCACGTATAGTAGAAACTCGATTACCTGGGCCTCAGTCGTCCGGATCTTCAATTGTCCGGACGCGCGGTGCTCCAATTTTTTCTTTTCTTTTTGAAACAAGCGCCTCTGTATGGAAGAGGAGAGGGAAATAATGGGAGGGGAACGGCTCCCATGGTAATGGAAGCCTCTTCCACATGGTATGTGCCAGCCGGTCGGAAGGTTCTTATGTAGTTTAAAATCTTTGAGGCATCATAATTTTATTACATGTGTTACGGTAAATGTGATTAATCCGGCGATTATGTATAATTACGGTGGTTATTCATAATCACCACTAAACTTAGTATATGTGATAAATTATTGACTATTTGTCAAATTTACCGGTTAGGTTATAAAATCCCCAACTCATAATGGGGGAATGTAATAAATTCGGATTATTTTGTGGAGTAATGAGGTCTTAATTCCAAAAAATGAATATTTTCAAATAACACTAAAAATTTCGTTGTTAAGAATTAGAAGAACGTCATGATGGCTATTAAAACTTACAATAATATTTCAATTTAAAAAATTAAATAAAAGTGTCGCTTTTGTACTTTACTTTCATTAGATATCTTAGAACAGATATATTAGATAATAGCATAAGTTATATAAATGGACTTATAAGTTATATATTATATAATTATAATAATATAATTATAATATATTATATGATATATATATGTTATATATTATATACTTATAAGCTATATATTATGGACTTTTATTACATTCCCCATTACAAGTTGGGGATTTCATAAACTAACCCGTAAATTTATAAATATTCAATAATTTATTACATTTACCAAGTTTAGTGGTGATTATGAATAATCACTGATTTATTACATTCACCGTAACACATACATACGATATGTTTAATGTTTGAACTTTTTGCGTACGCCTATGGTCTCTGCCACGACTCTTCAGCGGCTTTGCAGGTAATTCGTAAAACATCGCCAAACATTTAAAAAAATCTTTACATTCTGTAATCTTCCCTTCGAAGACCCCTTAAATAGATTTGACTAATCGTAACCAATACTGTGCGACGTTTTATTCCTTTAATTAATAAATCCAACTTCAACTCAGGTGGTTTTGATGTACAAAAATAAATTCACCGCCGCTTATGAAATGTACTTCTACACAGCAATTGTTTTCCACGAAAATTAAATAAGCTCTGTTAAGCTCTTACTTTTTTATTTGGTAATTTTCGTAAAAAATTAAAAAAAAGTTTCGCATCGCCCTTACCTACCCCGCGTGCCCAACCTTGCGAGGAATATATTTTAGTAAATCATGTCTGTGTGATATGTAGAATAAATAATTTCTTTGCATAATAACGTGTGTATATGTAGGATTAAAACGCAGCATCTAGTCAGGTAACTACTGATATTATTGGGGGCCTCAGTCCCCACTTCCTCGGGACTCACAGGCCGCCATTGATATCCTGGTCGTCTAAAACATCCAAGGGTTTAAAACGACCTGGATAAAACCTCTATATACTCTGAAGAAACTTGTGGTCGGCTGAAAAATCGTTGCTTTCTGTCTGTTGTACAATGTACTTCTAATATGTACATTGTGATTATTTTGTAATGAAAATGATCTATGGTAGACGCCTTTCAGGTCCATATTATGTACAGTAGACGATTCGAAAAAGCATTTTACCTTTATTGATCAGTATATATTATTTATGTGCTCAGACTAATCAATTGCTCATATACACTATATGCCCAAAAGTATCCGGACACTTTGGATTTTTTGTTTTTTTTTTCGAATTTCTAAAAAACTACTCTGCCAATTATTCTCTAACTTTGGAGATATATAGAACATGCTCGATTACATACTTTCCAATAAAGTTTCGGTGACTTGTGCATTTAGGGGACCACCCACATATTGACAAAGTGAAAAAATATATTTGATCACCCTGTATCATAAAAAGCTGGAAATTATTTGTAACTTTCAGAAAATATTTAACCAGCTATGCTTAATGCCTGTGTGCATTTTTGTAAAATAAACATGTATATTCATGAAGATAGAAACGTTTCTTTAAGAAAACCCAAATTTTGTCACATATTTTTTGCTTATAATATCCACAATTTTCAGTCAAATTTCACGAAACTTACAGAACATTTGTCAACGTACAAGAAAAATATTATACTTAAATTAGAAATTAATATATTGAATACACGATGAGATATGAGCATTTGAAGAAAATAATTTTTTACTGCGCATGCGCGAAAGATATGAATAACTTTCTTTCATAATTATGGGAAAACCTGAGAGTGTGTGCACACACAGGGAAAGTCTGGTCAGTAAAATCTGTAGGATAAATCGGCACGTGTAGCTACCTTTACTTTTCCTATCCCAATTCACCCTAAAGAACAGGAATACCTAACACCTGTTGCAAAATGGGCGATTCATTTCGGATGATACGGTGAGAATTCCATTTTATTATCCCTTATCTATACCGGTCATCAACTGAAGTATGTTTCTACTGGAACAAAAATTAGCGTTTTCACTATTGCATGGAAATTGCAGCAAAGCTGGAAAAAAATTCCTGTTGGACTGTAATGAAAAAATTCTTTTTAAAAATCTGAAAACGCATTGTTTGAGATTTTATACTGGCAAAAAGTTGCAGTATGAATCCACCTGAAATATTAATGTTTTAGATTTATTTAAAAGAGAGAGAGAGAGATCGTTTAAACTCAAAGGAAGGGACACGTGACATTAGAAAATAGTGAACAGAAAACTAATGAGAAAATCGGTACCAATTTGCCGTGTAATTCAAACAACGAATCTTCTTCGTCTTCAAGAAAACGCAAAATATCCGATATCTCTGAAGGCGGACCAGAAAGCGAAGACAATTCTACACTTGAGCAATTATTGCATACCGTAACGAGAAACTAAAATTTTGTTTTTACATACATATATAGTCAAATCTCATTAACACGCATAGCCATAACTTGGCCTACTTTTGATTAAATATTCACGTAAAATAAGGTTTTTGGTTTAAAAAAAAGATTTAATTATTTCTTCTATTTTAAAGAGGGAAGTGAGAAGTAAGGGGCTAATTAACAAATTCTGGTAGGGCAGACATCGAAATCACATTCTCTGCTCCAACATTGAACTAGTGCACATGGCCGGAGTCTAGAAATAGATCTTAAAATGAGATAAGAGGGGGAGAGAGAGTTTGGTTCTGGTTTCAGTTTGCAGTTCATTTATTTTTCAATCTATTTAAGTATTGGGAATGCTAAGTTGTCTTGATTATGGATTGCATATTTGGAGATTCAGGGGTTATTGCCAGGGCTGTTCTGAAGAAAATTATTGAGAGTATGCAGTGTTGTCTTAATTAAAGAGTATTGAAATTGCGGGGTAACTCTGGACTTGGTGACCTCACAGCGCCGCGCTGACTGGCATTTGACTGGTCGTCTATCCAAGCCCAAGGTGGCAGTTACCACTTTCATCAGTTTTTCATTCCTCTTCTGGTCGTACGCAGGATATTATTTTGAGGCTTGGGGGAGTTCAGGATGTTTTTCCTCATTTGTTTCCATTCAAGTTTGTAAATGACTAGAAAAAAAAAATTTAAAAAATAAAAAAAATAAAGACTGAACTTTGTTGAAAGTTGTCCAAAAACCAGCAAATACAAAAACTTTGAAACCTTGAGAGTATTCAACGCGTACTCGGTATTTTGCAAATTTGTATATTTGTAAAATTTTTGTAAATTTGTAAATTTTTGCAAATTTTTGTAATTTCTTGAAGAGTACCCTGCGCACACAGCGCATACCCTTTGGGGGGGACAGCCCCGATTATTGTGAACAATGTGAAAATTCCGGAAATTCGGGGATGGATCCAGGGTTCCGTAAAGAGGGTCGTTTTGCCGCCCCCCTACACCTTCACTTTAAGATGATGCAAAACTGATTTGAATTTGAGCTGATACTATTGCTAATTACACAACATTTTACATAACTGAGCTCATTTTAATGGCATTTAACGTGTAAGGCGTATGGCAGGCAAAAATTTAAATCATACGGGGGTGGGGGGATTTTATTTTCTCTTTAGGTCACTTCAAATAAAGTACAAAATAAAGGTATTCCATTCTTTCATCTTTTCATGGACCCTTTTTTTTTTTTAAATTTCTGTCATAATACTTATTTAACAAAAATAAAGCAAAGCATTCTTAGTTGTATTTTAATTAAAAGGAATTTGAATGAAATGCATTTATTTATTTTTTTGGGAAAAGTGTAATAATTTTAATGGCATTCAACGTTTAATTAAGAAAGTAAAATCTTATTTGTCATTTTTTTTTCAATAAAAATTAAGTGTTGCAGTAATAAAAGCTACAGTTTTATTATTCAACTGTGGTGAAAGTTTAGTCTTGGCTATTTTGAAATGTTTAATTTTACGAAAAACAATATATGATTATTTTCTTAAAATAATATGAAATTAAAAAAAATTAAGATACAATACTGTTAAATATTTTAGTTTTAATATTTATTATATTTTTTCAAATTTCTATGTTTATGAAAAACTAAGAAATTTTTGATAAAATTATGCATAAGCTGCCTATATATTTTATGCAAACTTTAAAAAAATAAATAAATTATGCCGCGGATTATTTTCAATTACCAAAATCAGCGTCGCAGACTGGCAGAAAAGTTTCTGCTACTGGGAGAATTAGAGAGAGTGGCGATTTAGAGAATGGTGAATTAGTGTGTGACGATTTAGGGAGTGGCAAATTAGAGAGTTGCGAATTAATGTTAATTGAAACCCGCTAAATTTAAATATCGACCTTGGGCGATTTTCTTTCACTTGCTTGTTGTTATTCTGAAATGATTTTTAAATGTTTCCATTAGTTTCCTGAAGTTTTGACATTTGTACGAGGACCTTAGATTTTATGGTATCGTATGACGTATGTTTAGAACGATAGGTCAAGGTTATGGCAATTTTTTTTCCCCTCCACCACGATTAGTGCAGATCAAATATGATTTGAAGAAGAATTACGTAGGCCGGAGGTTTTTGAACGATGCGTCCTTCAGGCGTCGTGACGTTGAGCTACTTCACATAGCAATTAAAATGCTTTTAGGAGCAAAGAAACAAAGCATATCGTGCATTCCTAGCTTCTTATATGTGAAGTTGGTTTTTAACATAGTTGTTCAAGCGAGTATTTTAACTAATAACTAGTAAAATTTGACACTGGTCGGAATATACGAAATACAAATGAAGAAGGTAAAAGATATTTACCATCTGCAAAAATATTCGCAACGTTTCGAGAACTACTGTTCCCTTCATCAAGCGAAAGTGTCAAGTGTCTGTACTAGAGGGACGGTTGTTTTGCCATATGTGGAGAGGACTTCTGAGGAGATTGCGCGTATTCTTAGGAAAGCTGAGCTAATAAAAGCAAAAGTTTTTTTTCCCCTATGCCTGCTCATAAACGTTATTTCCACTCATTTGAAGTGTCGCTTTATTTCATAGAATGGGATTTCCTTCTTTATTTGCAGAATTACAATTGAAAAAAAAGCAGCCCCACGCTGGGAATCGTAATTGCGACCACCAGTAGTGATCCGGTGACGTCACTAGCTTCCTAGTTAAGCGGGCCCGACAGGGCCATGTTTGGGGGGATGCGAGCTGGGCGGCCGCCCAGGGCCGCTAAAAAAATGCAGTGCCAGCACCAAGAAATAAGTTTTTAGCGGCCTTTATATACCTTCCCAGAGTATTTCATCAATTGACCTTTTGTGTGTGACGTTATATTTCCCATGACGTTGATGAAACTTCTAAATGGTGGTTAAAATAAATATACACGTTATTAGTCAAATGCGTTAGCATCAGTAAACTATGTACGTTATGTTTATTGTTGTGACGTTATAGCCACTACAGAGATCCCCGGTCTCTGACAAAAAAAAACTTACCACCAAGTTCGGAGAGGCATAAATTTATAATTACATTACACTGGTTGTTCTTTACTTTATTTTTACCGAAAGCATTGAACGAGTATTTACTAAGATAATAATAAGTATAGCTGGCCATTTCAGTTAATCGGGATTCTTATACAGTATGTCCGTAAAGTCATGGTGCACTTTTGACCGGTCACAGGAAATCAACGAAACAAGATAGATACGTGAACTCTTCACCAAATAAAAGACAAACTCTCCAAGTTTCTGTACTCTGATGTGCAAGCGTGTGCGCACACAGGTGATGACGCAACACCACGAACTGCGCGGCAGTGGATCAGCCCACGCCCACGCCAGTCGAGATGTGGACGTTACAGAGGAAAATTCAGTGTGTTCTGTGGCTTGCTAAATTCGAATCCGTGACCAAAGTGCAACGTGAATATTGTCGCATGTACAACGAAGCGCCACCACAAAGGAATAACATTAATCGGTGGGATAAGCAGTTGAAGGATACCGGCAGTTTGTTGGACAAACCCCGTTCGAACTGTACTGAATAGGTATGAAACTTGGATAGTTTTCCTTTTATTTGGTGAAGATTTCACATTTCTATCTTGTTTCGTTGATTTCCTGTGACCGGTCAAAAGTGCACCATGACTTCACGGACACACTGTATATATGTAATCATTAGAAAAAGGAAAAGGGGGAAGGGCTCAATCACCCTATTGGGTAGAAAAATACAATGTTCTATTTAACACAAAACGACATGATCTGCTAAAAAACTACTTGGGATCAGGGGCGGACAGGGCCGCCGGCCATCGGGCTGGTGCCGCTTTATGGGCGATAGGACTCGCAAATCCAAGGTATGCGCCTTCTGAGTGGATCCAGTCCGCCCCTGTCGGGATCTAGAATTTTTCAGGTTCTGTAGTTCAGCGTGGTGCCTTCAATATATTCATTCATCGAGTTTAAAATTTAGGTGTGAAATAAATATTTAATTTGTGAAGTAACGTCGCTCCCTCCCTTGAGTCTATAGTATTATTGGCACTGTTAACATGTTCAAATTTTCACTGTTTTTTTTTTTTATTTCGTGTTAGAATTTCTTTATATTATATAATTAATATTCTTAAATATTTTTATTTTAGAAACACGCAAAGACCGTCCGTTCTATCAGTTCCCCTCCAGGTAATTTTTTTGCTTCAACTTCATTTTTTTAAAAGAATTTTCTAATTTTCTGTAATATATATAATAGGTAAACATTCTAACTAGAATCGTAAAAGCATTGAAAAAGAGTTTGTAGAAAAACCTCGTATGTAATTAATAGGAAAGTTTTAAAATTAAAATAAAAGTATATTTTGTAAAAATATTGTTATCTTATATATAATGTACGTTGTATTTGTATGGAAATTCGTTAAGTTTGTCGTGATTTTTTTAATGTATTATGTGTATATATGTTTATATATTCTATGAAAATATTGTATGTCATTGTGATATGTCAATATGTTATAAATTGTCATTTTCAGTTACTTTAAGGTATTTATGTGTGGAATTTGTTTATTTGATGCTTCTAAGTTTTATCTTCATCTATTAGTATAACGGTAAATAATACCTTTATACACTTCTTTGTAATAATATCACCAATTTTTTCAGCAATATGATTTTTTTTTTCTTACTTACAATAGTTCATAATATGTTACTTTGAAAATTCTCTTCATGTACAATTTTCATATACTTCCTTATTGTACTCATATCATCATCATCATATTCAACCATTATCTATCCACTGCTGGATGAAGGTCTCTCCAAATGCTTTCCACACAAGTCTATCCTGGGCCATTCGTTTCCACGTCACCCCAACCTCTTTTCTTATTTCATCCACCCATCTAGTTTGAGGACGTTTTCTAGGTCTTCGGTGGTCTCTTGGAATCCAGTTCAGAATTTCTGTTGTCCATCGTTGATCAGTTCTTCTTGCAATATGCCCAGCCCATCGCCATTTCAGCCCTTTTACTTTAACAATGATGTCCTCTACTCTAGTTTGCTCTCTCACCCAAGTGTTTCTTTTTCGATCTCTCCTAGTTATTCCAAGCATGCACCTCTCCATGCTCCTTTGCGTTGTCTGTAACTTTCGTATTGCTCCAACTGTTAGACTCCATGTCTCTGATCCATAAGAGAGGACTGGCAATACACACTGGTTGAAGACCTTTCTTTTTAGACACAAAGGCAATTTCCCCTTCAGGATAAAACTGTTTCTTCCAAATGCACTCCAGCCAAGTTTAATACGTCTGTTGAGTTCTTTCATAATGTTGCCATCCATTGAAATCAGCTGGCCAAGGTAAATATATGAATCAGCAATTTCTAGCTCAATGTTGTCAACTTGTATTTTTGTTTCCTCTACGAAATTATTGAACATGATCTTAGTTTTTTGTAGGTTCATCTTGAGTCCAACTTCTTTACTTCTAGTTGAGAGCTCCTGTACCATGTCTTGGAGTTCTGATGGGTTCGTTGAAAAAATAACAATGTCATCAGCAAACCGCAAATGATTTAAATATTCACCATTTATTTTTATTCCCTTGTTATTCCAATTTATCAGCTGAAAAATCATCTGTAAAGCTGAAGTAAAAAGTTTTGGAGAAATGGTATCTCCCTGCCTCACCCCTTTGCCAAGTTTGATAGTTTTGGTATCTTTATGTAACCGAAATTTTGCACTTGCATTTTTATACACACGTTTCACCATGTCAATGTACACATCCTCAATGTCTGTTGATCTTAAAGAGTTGATGACTGCTGATGTTTTAATAGAGTCAAAGGCCTTCTCATAGTCAATAAATGCAACACACAATGGAAGTTCATATTCATGTGTTCTTTCAATTAATTCTCTTAATACTTGAATATGGTCCACTGTACTGAATCCACTTCGAAATCCAGCTTGTTCTCTTGGTTGAGCTGCATCTAATTTTTTCTGCAGGCGATGTGTTAGCACTTTTGTGAAGATTTTATAAATAGCAGGTAACAAGCTAATTGGTCGGTAATTTTTCAAATCCTCTTTATCACCTTTTTTATGCAAAAGAATTACTGTTGCAGAATCCCATTGGTTTGGTATGTTACCGCTGTTAAGACATTTGGTAAAGAATTTTGCAAGTATGTCTTCTACATATTCTCCAGCTTCTTTTAGGATATCTAATGTAATACCATCATCACCAGGGGCTCTTCCTTTCTTCATATTTTTTATTGCAAATGAAACTTCTTCTTTTAAGATTTTAGGAGCTGTTCCTTCGACTATTTCAATGTCTTCGTTTAATTCACTGTTACTTTCGTATAGATTTTTGTAGAATTCTTCAACTCTTCTAAGTATTTCTTCCCTATTTCTTGTTACGGTGCCATCCTCTCCTTTTAATGCAATGATGTGTTTCTTCCCAACAGATAAACTTCCTTTAACAACCCTAAGGCTCTTGTTATTTTCAATGGCTTTCCTTACTAGCTCACAGTTGAATTTTCTTATGTCTTCTTTCATGCTTTTGCGCAGAGTTTTACAAAGTTCTATGTACTCAATCCTGGAACTGGTATTTCGATTGTCCACCTTCATATCTCTTCGCCTTTTCATGAGCTGTTTCGTCTTCTCAGATAATTTGCTATTGTGCTTTTTACAGGTTGCATCACCAACTCATAATATATATATATATATATATATATATATATATATATATATATATATATATATATTGTGATGAACCTACCTAAGTGACTACTTATACAGTGACTACTTGCTACAGTAGACCCTACTATACAAGATGAACCTACAAAAAAATAAGACCATGTTCAATAATTTTGTAGAGAAAACAAAAATACAATTTGACAACATGGAGTTAGAAATCACTGGTTCACATATTTATCTCGGCCAACTGATTTTAATTGACGGCAACATTATGAAAGAAATCAACAGATGTATTAAACTTTGCTGCAGTGCATTTGGAAGAAACAGTTTTATCCTGAAGGGGAAATTGACTTTATGTCTAAAAAGGAAAGTCTTCAACCAGTGTGTATTGCCAGTCCTCTCTTATGGATCAGAGACATGGAGTCTAACAATTGCAGCAATACGGAAGTTACAGACAACCCAAAGGAGCATGGATGGAGAGGTGCATACTTGGAATAACTAGGAGAGATCGAAAAAGAAACACTTGGGTGAGAGAGAAAACTAGAGTAAAGGACATCATTGTTAAGTAAATATGGACTGAAATTGATGGGCTGGGCATATTGCAAGAAGAACTGATCCAACGATGGACAGACAGAAATTCTGAGACTGGATTCCAAGAGACCACCGAAGACCTAATAAAACGTCCTCAAACTAGATGGGTGGATGAAATAAGAAAAGAGGTTGGGGTTACGTGGAAACGAATGGCCCAGGATAGACTTGTGTGAAAAGCATTTGGAGACCTTCATCCAGCAGTGGATAGATAATGGTTGAATATGATGATGATATATATATATATCAATCAATCAGTTTTTTATCTAAATTTTAGGAATTACTCCTTTATCGGATATGACTACAGGCCCAATTAAAATTACTAGCACGGGAAAAACGCTTCAAGTGAATGATGGATCGTTACAAAAAGGTAATTTATTTTAATTTCCATACTTTCCGTGAAGTGCAGGAATACACAGCGTACTGTTTCCCCCAAGTATTCCTATTTAGTTACTCCCATACACAATGGAAATCTTCCCAGAATATTTTTTCTGTTATAAAAATGTTTATAGTGGTAGCTTTTAGATTTATAGTGTAGCTTTTCAATACTTGTTATAATTCCTACTTTCAACGTTCGTGACGTTTCAAAACACTTTCTTTTTATTGGAGATTAAACTTTTGTGTTTTAAACTGTTTTTGCATGATTAGTTTCGACTTAATTTTTTTAGCGATAGATCTGGATTCTTTGTTATTTATGATTCAGATATGCTATTTTATTTAGTTAAGATATTCTTGATTTTTGACCGTGAAGCACTGCACCGTTTCTTGTAATTTTACGTTAACTGCGCAGTTGATTGAGCAATTATTATAAAATTTTAATAACTATATCAGAACAGATGCTACCCTTACGTGTATACTCTCTTCGTCTCACTCCGCATATTTCTCCTTTTGAAAAAAAAATGTCCCTGTGGCCAGTGGCGTAGCTAGATATTTTGCCGCCCATGGCAAGTGACTTTCATCGCCGCCCCCCACTAAATGCCATTTTCAAATGCATGCAGGGTTTGCCTGGGAATGAGAGATTTATTGAACACATTTCAGGTTTTCTCTGGAATTATCCAATACAAAAATAATATAATGAGAAGCTTTACCAATGCACAAATACTTGTGACCAAAACGTAGCTCTTTTTGATTTATTGTCTGCAGAATCTTTTAATTTTTAAATGAAATTCATTTTGCTGAAAGAGCGTTCACATGACGCAACTGAAATAGACAATGTTAATAGAATTTGAAGTGATATGGTCAATGTTTTATAGGCTTCCAATCGCATTGAAGAAATGTTCATGAGAAGCCCCTGTGGAGAGTAGTCCAATCTTTCTCCGTGGAGAGTAGTCCAATCTTTCTCCGTGGAGAGTAGTCCAATCTTTCTCCTTTGAGAGACGAAATTCTGTCTTTATAATCCTCATACAGTTCAGATCCGTTCAAGCCATTTGGATAAAATAATGCAAGATCGACACATTGCTTATGGAATTCGACAAGCTGCTCATCAGTTTCATAGTTCAACTGATTAACAAACAATTAGCAGCACAGAGAAAATCAAAACGGTTCTGCAGTTCCCGCAATTGTGACAACTGATCTTCGATTTCAATCCCAATTTTATTTAAAATTTGCCTAAGGCATCGCCGCATCTCTTCTTGTTCACTCAATCCTACATCAAATGCATTTTCACCTAATATGGAGCGTTTCTTTTGCACGCGTTTGAACTTTAATTTATAAAACTGAAATTTTTCCAAATTTCAGTTTTATTAATTAAAGTTACTAGGTGAATAATAGTTTGACTGAAAGACAGAGTTTTAGCCTGAAAACATTTCTGAATTCAGTCAACATTCGGGAGTAATACACATCAGAAATATAGGAAAGCTATAAATCCGAACTTTTGGATGCGAGCATTAGACCAGCATCACCACGTGAATCGATTCTTCCAGAGGAAGAATAGAGTAGTTGTTCAAGTGCTGATATTATTTTGTCAAGTTGAGCAAATCAAGGCTTTTCAAAGTGTGGGTTGTTACCACATATGGGCTTTCTTAACTAAATTTGGAGGTCGCAGAAATTTTAACAAAACTTTCATGTAAAAGAAAAGAAGCACACCCAGCTCATCAATATGAATGCCAATATTTGTCTTTAATACACGGTAAAATTATATTTGTATGTATTCCAAAGAATTGTTTTCAAATAAATTCTTTTATGCTTAATTATAAGCAAATATTTCATATATAATTCATATTCCTACTTTATACAGGGTTCCTAGGAAAGACCGGATGCGGCCAATAACTTTTGAACCAAGACAGATATTGCAAAGAAAGTTAGATATTAGTATAGTAAAATGACTATGCACTATCAGACGAGATGAACAGCAGCGCCCCTGGTGGCGAATTGAGGAAGTTAAAAATTTTATTTCGAAAAATAATGAAGATGAGGAAATATTTTCAATTAGAAAGTTGTAGAGCGTCTTTCAGTTAGTAAGGAAATATATACGGCTTACATGCAATATGTATACGTACTGCCACGTAAAAAGATCGCACTGCTCACT
>QLNU02015270.1:89564608-89600042 GCA_006491805.2 Dysdera silvatica
GGGGATATCCAACAAAAAGAACGTTTATTTTGAAAAAGAAAAGCACCAGATTTTGAGGCGTCAAAAGGTAGTGCAGCGTTACTTATTTGTAGTAACGTATCAAGAGATTACATCATAAAATCTATGCTAGTCTCTATAGATCCGTTCATCTTCGCGGAATGGAAAAAACGCATTACCGGAAAAAGCAAATGCAAGAACTTTGGTAACTACCGTTTTGTTTGAAGAGCGGTATCTAATAGGGTTTTTTTTTTTGTCGCAGTGCTGGAAAACATTTTAAACTAAAAATTCTAGGTTTCAAAATTCTATTACCAAAAACTGAACAACATAGCAAGCCAGAGGAACGTGAAGTAATATCCGACCACTTACTCTGGTTTTACTGAATTTATTCAGCCATTAGCTCAAAGTGTTGCATCTACCTTCAAATTTTCTTATATCAAAAAATCGCTACAATGAGTTTGGAGAAAATTTATATTCAAAGTTTATTCATCCAGGAAATGTGGTCGAACGAGCATAAAAAACGGGATCTATACGATAATACTTTTGCTAAGTCGATATACGTGAGAGAGTTCTTATTCTAATAATATATGATTGCTACGTAGAAAGACGTTTAAAGTTTATTTTTATTTGATTTTTGTTTGTAAGTTTTACGGTAGAAAGGACAGCAAGGGTCATACTGCACCGAGCCCTATAGTTCTCCGAGGAATTCAAACTTCTTGCGACATAGAGAACAAGCCCCCTGGCTACAGTGACGTTCAAAAGTTACTGACAGAAAAGTGAGCTAGCTATCAAAGCGCATTTGGTAGAAACGAAACCAGGAGTAAATCAAATCGATGGTGCAGCGCACAATGTAAGTGCAAAAATTTAACTTTCGAGAAAAATGGCTGTTTAACCGCTTGACGTACGATTTCAATCGAAAGGAACTTGCCAAACTACATTATTAAATTTCCTTAAAATTTCGATATACGCGCGTTTCTACAATCCTCGAAAACGAATCACACAGCTGCATTCCTTGAAGAATTTCAATATAGAAAAATAACATTCATATTTGTGACAAATCTACACTTTTTGTGATAATTGAAATTTAAGCTAACCGATCAGCGCACGCTTTTTTTTTTCATTTGTTGACTCAGTTTAAAACGAATTACCTAAAAGTCTTTACTGCAAAGGCGTGTTATAAAAATTTAGGCTTTTCATTGGATAATTTTACTTTGAAAGTCAACACGCATGCGTAAAATTCTTATTTTCTGAGTAATGTAACCCACACCACCTGTCATCGCCAAATGAAATTAAAGCAATGACAAGAAAAGTGCTTTTAAAATAATTTGCATTTTTTTAATTTTCTCACTATACTTTATGTGCAATTTTATCGCGTACTATACTCATTTTTCATCAACACTTCATGTGCCGTCATAACATAAAAGTTGAAAAAACAAAAAACATTGAAATCCTCATAGATTTATTGGTCTATTTACTGAAAAACACTTATCATGCATTTACGGATGATATCTACTGAACACTGTTCTATTGATTTAATATAATTCTTACCAAATAATGCAATTCCAGAATTGCGAAAAATATTTAGAAACATTTTAAAAATTTAGTAAGTAAAGAGGTAAAGCACAAGTTGTTACAGTTTGAATGTGTTCGCTATTACGGATGATTAGAGGATAGCAAGCATTAGAACTAAGGATTAGAAAAATATTCGTTAAATAGAGGTGGCCTCTATTCAAGGAGGTTTTACGGTTACTTGTGAGAGCAAAAAAAAAGTAAACACATGTATAAGTACATACTATATAACCTGGTCCCAAAATATTGATCATAAAATTAATTACATCAAAATGTAATCTATCAAAAATAATCACAATACATTCTAAGGAATCCCATGTGACTTAGCTTCTAAGGCATTAATAACAAAATACAAATGAACAGCTTTTATACTATCACGGATTTCCTAAAACTGAAATGCATATTACAGCATTAAATTATATCATCATCATATTCAACCATTATCTATCCACTGCTGGATGAAGGTCTCTCCAAATGCTTTCCACACAAGTCTATCCTGGGCCATTCGTTTCCACGTCACCCCAACCTCTTTTCTTATTTCATCCACCCATCTAGTTTGAGGACGTTTTCTAGGTCTTCGGTGGTCTCTTGGAATCCAGTTCAGAATTTCTGTTGTCCATCGTTGATCAGTTCTTCTTGCAATATGCCCAGCCCATCGCCATTTCAGCCCTTTTACTTTAACAATGATGTCCTCTACTCTAGTTTGCTCTCTCACCCAAGTGTTCCTTTTTCGATCTCTCCTAGTTATTCCAAGCATGCACCTCTCCATGCTCCTTTGCGTTGTCTGTAACTTTCGTATTGCTCCAACTGTTAGACTCCATGTCTCTGATCCATAAGAGAGGACTGGCAATACACACTGGTTGAAGACTTTTCTTTTTAGACATAAAGGCAATTTCCCCTTCAGGATAAAACTGTTTCTTCCAAATGCACTCCAGCCAAGTTTAATACGTCTGTTGAGTTCTTTCATAATGTTGCCATCCATTGAAATCAGCTGGCCAAGGTAAATATATGAATCAGCAATTTCTAGCTCAGTGTTGTCAACTTGTATTTTTGTTTCCTCTACAAAATTATTGAACATGATCTTAGTTTTTTGTAGGTTCATCTTGAGTCCAACTTCTTCACTTCTAGTTGAGAGCTCCTGTACCATGTCTTGGAGTTCTGATGGGTTCGTTGAAAAAATAACTTGATCATCAACCAAACCGCAGATGATTAAATATTCACCATTATTTTTTTTATTCCCTTTGTTATTCCAATTTATCAGTACAAGAAAATCATCTGTAAAACAGAGTAAAAAGGACACGGAGGAAATGTGAATTTTTTCTCCCTACTCACCCCCTTTTACTTAAAGTTTGAAGTAGTTTTACAGGCACCTTTATGTAACCGAAATTTTGCACTTGCATTTTTATACACACATTTCACCATGTCAATGTACACTTCCTCGATGTCTGCTGATCTTAAAGAGTTGATGACTGCTGATGTTTTAATAGAGTCAAAGGCCTTCTCATAGTCAATAAATGCCACACACAATGGAAGTTCATATTCATGTGTTCTTTCAATTAATTCTCTTAATACTTGAATATGGTCCACTGTACTGAATCCACTTCGAAATCCAGCTTGTTCTCTTGGTTGAGCTGCATCTAATTTTTTCTGCAGGCGATGTGTTAGCACTTTTGTGAAGATTTTATAAATAGCAGGTAACAAGCTAATTGGTCGGTAATTTTTTAAATCCTCTTTATCACCTTTTTTATGCAAAAGAATTACTGTTGCAGAATCCCATTGGTTTGGTATGTTACCACTGTTGAGGCATTTGGTAAAGAATTTTGCGAGTATGTCTTCTACATGTTCTCCAGCTTCTTTTAAGATATCTAATGTAATGCCATCATCGCCAGGGGATCTTCCTTTCTTCATACTTTTTATTGCAAATGCTACTTCTTCTTTTAAGATTTTAGGAGCTGTTCCTTCGACTATCTCAGAGTCTTCGTTTAATCCACTGTTTCCCTCATACAGCTTTCTGTAGAATTCTTCAACTCTTCTAAGTATTTCTTCCCTATTTCTTGTTACAGTGCCATCCTCTCCTTTTAATGCAATGATGTGTTTCTTCCCAATAGACAAACTCCCTTTAACAACCCTAAGGCTCTTGTTGCTTTCAATGGCCTTCCTTACTAACTCACAATTGAATTTTCTTATGTCTTCTTTCATGTTTTTGCGCAGAGTTTTACAAAGTTCTATGTACTCAATCCTGGAACTGGTATTTTGATTGTCCACCTTCATATCTCTTCGCCTTTTCATGAGCTGTTTCGTCTTCTCAGATAATTTGCTATTGTGCTTTTTACAGGTTACACCACCAAACTCATATATATATATATATATATATATATATATATATATATGATGAACCTACACTATACAAGTGACTACTTATAGTACACAGTGACACAGTGACTACTTACATTACACAGTGACTACTTACGCTGCAGTAGACCTACTATACAACATACAAGATGAACCTACAAAAAAAAAGATCATGTTCAATAATTTCGTAGAGGAAACAAAAGTACAAGTTGACAACATTGAGCTAGAAATTGCTGATTCATATATTTACCTTGGCCAGCTGATTTCAATGGATGGCAACATTATGAAAGAACTCAACAGACGTATTAAACTTGGCTGGAGTGCATTTGGAAGAAACAGTTTTATCCTGAAGGGGAAATTGCCTTTGTGTCTAAAAAGAAAGGTCTTCAACCAGTGTGTATTGCCAGTCCTCTCTTATGGATCAGAGACATGGAGTCTAACAGTTGGAGCAATACGAAAGTTACAGACAACGCAAAGGAGCATGGAGAGGTGCATGCTTGGAATAACTAGGAGAGATCGAAAAAGAAACACTTGGGTGAGAGAGCAAACTAGAGTAGAGGACATCATTGTTAAAGTAAAAGGGCTGAAATGGCGATGGGCTGGGCATATTGCAAGAAGAACTGATCAACGATGGACAACAGAAATTCTGAACTGGATTCCAAGAGACCACCGAAGACCTAGAAAACGTCCTCAAACTAGATGGGTGGATGAAATAAGAAAACAGGTTGGGGTGACGTGGAAGCGAATTGCTCAGGATAGACTTGTGTGGAAAGCATTTGGAGAGACCTTCATCCAGCAGTGGATAGATAATGGTTGAATATGATGATGATGATGATATATATATATCAATCAATCAGTTTTTTATCTAAATTTTAGGAATTACTCCTTTATCGGATATGACTACAGGCCCAATTAAAATTACTAGCACGGGAAAAACGCTTCAAGTGAATGATGGATCGTTACAAAAAGGTAATTTATTTTAATTTCCATACTTTCCGTGAAGTGCAGGGATACACAGCGTACTGTTTCCCCCAAGTATTCCTATTTAGTTACTCCCATACACAATGGAAATCTTTCCAGAATATTTTTTCTGTTATAAAAATGTTTATAGTGGTAGCTTTTAGATTTATAGTGTAGCTTTTCAATACTTGTTATAATTCCTACTTTCAACGTTCGTGACGTTTCAAAACACTTTCTTTTTATTGGAGATTAAACTTTTGTGTTTTAAACTGTTTTTGCATGATTAGTTTCGACTTAATTTTTTTAGCGATAGATCTGGATTCTTTGTTATTTATGATTCAGATATGCTATTTTATTTAGTTAAGATATTCTTGATTTTTGACCGTGAAGCACTGCACCGTTTCTTGTAATTTTACGTTAACTGCGCAGTTGATTGAGCAATTATTATAAAATTTTAATAACTATATCAGAACAGATGCTACCCTTACGTGTATACTCTCTTCGTCTCACTCCGCATATTTCTCCTTTTGAAAAAAAAATGTCCCTGTGGCCAGTGGCGTAGCTAGATATTTTGCCGCCCATGGCAAGTGACTTTCATCGCCGCCCCCCACTAAATGCCATTTTCAAATGCATGCAGGGTTTGCCTGGGAATGAGAGATTTATTGAACACATTTCAGGTTTTCTCTGGAATTATCCAATACGAAAATAATATAATGAGAAGCTTTACCAATGCACAAATACTTGTGACCAAAACGTAGCTCTTTTTGATTTATTGTCTGCAGAATCTTTTAATTTTTAAATGAAATTCATTTTGCTGAAAGAGCGTTCACATGACGCAACTGAAATAGACAATGTTAATAGAATTTGAAGTGATATGGTCAATGTTTTATAGACTTCCAATCGCATTGAAGAAATGTGTATGAGAAGTCCCTATGGAGAGTAGTCCAATCTTTCTCCGTGGAGAGTAGTCCAATCCTTCTCCTTTGAGAGACGAAATTCTGTCTTATAATCCTCATACAGTTCAGATCTCTTCAAGCCATTTGGATAAAATAATGCAAGATCGACACATTGCTTATGGAATTCGACAAGCTGCTCATCAGTTTCATAGTTCAACTGATTAACAAACGGTTAGCAGCACAGAGAAAATCAAAACGGTTCTGCAGTTCCCGCAATTGTGACAACTGATCTTCGATTTCAATCCCACTTTTTATTTAAAATTTCCCTAAGGCACCGCCGCATTTCTTCTTGTGCAATCAATCGCACATCAGATGCATTTTCACCTGCTATGGAGCGTTTCTTTTGCACGCGTTTGAACTTTAATTTATAAAACTGAAATTTTTCCAAATTTCAGTTTTATAAATTAAAGTTCCCAGGTAAATAATAGCTTCAGTTAAAGGCAGAGTTTTAGCCTGAAAACATTTCTAAATTCAGTCAACATTCGGGAGTAATACACATCAGAAATATAGGAAAGCTATAAATCCGAACTTTTGGATGCGAGCATTAGACCAGCATCACCACGTGAATCGATTCTTCCAGAGGAAGAATAGAGTAGTTGTTCAAGTGCTGATATTATTTTGTCAAGTTGAGCAAATCAAGGCTTTTCAAAGTGTGGGTTGTTACCACATATGGGCTTTCTTAACTAAATTTGGAGGTCGCAGAAATTTTAACAAAACTTTCATGTAAAAGAAAAGAAGCACACCCAGCTCATCAATATGAATGCCAATATTTGTCTTTAATACACGGTAAAATTATATTTGTATGTATTCCAAAGAATTGTTTTCAAATAAATTCTTTTATGCTTAATTATAAGCAAATATTTCATATATAATTCATATTCCTACTTTATACAGGGTTCCTAGGAAAGTCCGAATGCGGCCAATGCCTTTTGAACCAAGACCGGTATTGCAACAGAAGTTAGGTAGTGGTATAGTAAAATGACTATGCACTATCAGATGAGATAAACAGCACCCCTGGTGGCGAATTGAGGAAGTTAAAAATTTTATTTGGAAAAATAATAAAGATAGCGAAATATTTTCAGTTAGAAAGTTGTAGAGCATCCTTCAGTTAGTAGGAAAAGATATACAGCTCACATTCAATATGTATACGTACTGCCACGTAAAAAGATCGCACTGCTCACTGTAGTCCGGGGTTTGGTTCCCTAGGCCATAAGAGGTTCGGATTCCTCGGAAAACAGTAGGTCCCGGCGCAGCATGACCATTGTAGTCTTTGAGCCGTAAAACCACAAAACAAACAAACAAACGAAATGAGATGCTCCAGAAGTTTCAGTGCATCACTTTCAGTTAATACTTTCTATTGTTTTAAAAGTTGAGTTGAAGCTCGTATAAGAGAGAGACTATGGTTTCTTTGCTATAAGAACTTCAGCTCAATCTCTAAAGCGCTATTAAACATTAACTGAAAATGATGCATTGAAACTTCCGGAACGCTTCACTTTGTGGCAGTACGTGTACATAGTGCATGTAAGCCGTATGTTTTGCTTACTAACTGAAGGATGCTCTACAACTTTCTAATTGAAAATATTTCCTTATCTTCATTATTTTTTAAAATAAAATTTTTAACTTCCTCAATTCGCCATCAGAGGCGCTGTTGTTCATCTCATCTGATAATGTATAGTCATTTTGATTGATTGTTTGGCTTTTTTATGGCGCAAGAGTATCTGGGCTATACTGCGCCAATTATAGTCATTTTACTATACTAATACCTAACTTCTGTTATAATATCTGTCTTGGTTTAAAAGTTATTAGCCGCATTCCGACCCTGGAACCTGTATATATATCTATAGCTAGAGTCGTGAAAATATTTGCTCGGGTAAAATGGGGTTGCCAAGTAGCAGTGGCGCACTCACGTAGAGGGCCTGGCTCCCCCTTGGACTAACAAAGCGAAAAATTATTACTCAAATAGACACTGGTCATTTCTTCTTTTAAAGTAAGATTGAAAATAGTGATAATCCCAATAACATTTCCCTGAACTCTGGTGACATTGATGAGACTGCTCTTGAGAAAAGCAACAGCAGTGGCCCGCGACTGTCTTCAAACAACTTTGTAAGAGGTAAAGGTAGAGCAAAACATAATATCAAACACAGTTGAAGTGGAAATTCTGACTGCAGATATTTCTAATTATGTGAAGAAATCTAACCTCACTGATGAAGGTAGGATAACAGTGCTAAAAAGTCTTTGGGAACCATATGCAAATTGAAATTTTCCCACGACTATCACTTGTGCTGCATTAAGTCAAGGAAAACCTCACCACAGGCGAAATTTCTGCTTACCTTGGATGAGTAAGCATAAGTATATAGCTTACTCAAAGAAAGAAGACAGTGCTTATTGAAAATTTTGTGTTCTCTTTTCACCCCATGAAGTCGGTTTAAGATCGACACAAGCCAAGGATCAATTTGTTTCAAAAGAATTTAATAATTGGAAGAAAATGCCATTGAAGAAGTTCAACCAACATGAAATTTTTCTCTATCGTAAGGATTCAGTTCACAAAGCCGATGATTTTTTAAAGGTCGTGGAAGAGAAAAAGGCTTCTGTGGATGAAGTAATGGACAGAGGGCAAGCAAAAGCAAGTTTTGCAGAATAGGGTTATTCTTAAACCTATTATCAAAACGGTAATTTTTTATGGAGGACAAGGGCTGGCCATTGTAAAATTTTATGAACATAATCTAGTACTACTTCTAATAATTCAAGTATCTTGCATTGTAGAATTATTAGTAATTTAATAATGATAAATGTACACAAAAGGACAAGGGCGGATCCCGAAATCTCAAGGGGGGGCAATTGCCCCATGCCCCTCATTTTGAATTCGCGCGTAAAAGACAACCGTAAGTGATATTGCCTCTGACCATTTTTTCCATCTGTCCCCCACACTTGGGAATATTCTGGGTGCGCTACTGCCAAGTAGAGAAAATTTTCAGAAGCCCTGGGGTAAATAATGCCGTCACGGCAGCATCTTTTGAGCTGTATCTCGTAACACAAATAGCTTTTCCCGAATAGCAAAAAAAAGCAGGGAAAGCTATTTCCGTGTTTTACCTCGCCCTGAACTTAAGGAGTAGAGGTGTATTTGGGAAAAAAATCATAAAAACCCCAGGATGGGGTAACAAAACATTGCCCTTCTAGTTACGCTGCTGCAAGTGGCCGAAAAGTGAATGTACAGATCGAAATTTGATATTCGTCAAATTACGATTTGGGAGTGACCTTACGGTGATAACACCTTCGCCTAACGTTATGCCGGGTTCGATTCCCGACTGTGCAAAAAACAGAATGCTTATCAACTAACTGTCCACCGTAGTCGGGGGTTTGTTCCTTAAGTCGGATTCCTTGGACAACTGACTTTCTCGGCCACTGACGTATGCAGAGGGGGGGGGTGTTGGTAGGGGTTTAACCCCTATTTCGATAAAATCGATTAAAGCCTTTTTCCAATTGGTAACGTTTTATCTCCGTTCCTTTAAAGTCGCCAATGGGGGACATTACTGCATTTTGTCTAAATATTTTCTTCTCGTAAATTTTTTGAATAGATCTAGTAAACTATTTTCAGAGTTTGAATGAACTTTTTAAAAATCAAACCTATAATTTTTTTTTTAAAAGTTAAAGGTTTTAATTGCAATTAAAGCACTCACCGTCCTTGAATTACTATAGTCAATTATGGGAACATAATCTGGATCCACTATCGTACGCAGAGGGGGGTAGGGTGTTGATAGGGGTCGTGACCTCCCCATTGCAATGAAATTTTGTATATTTAACATAGGAATATAACATAGGGATACATGAATAGGAATATAACATGGGGATACATGAATAGGAATATTACATAGGAATGTATATGAATAGGAATATAACATAGGAATGTATATGAATAGGAATATAACATAGGAATGTATATGAATATAACATAGGAATGTATATGAATATAACATAGGAATGTATATGAATATAACATAGGAATGTATATGAATATAACATAGGAATGTATATGAATATATAACATAGGAATATATGAGTAGTAGCTCTGTAACCTCTTCCCATTGAGCCTATAACCCCCTTATGAACTTTCTGCGTACGCCTATGTATGGATCTTTATTATCATTAGTTTTCTAAAACAAATCCAATATTGCTTGAGAATTCAACTTTGAAAGACATGCTGCCAAACGCTTGATAACCTCGAGTTTTTGCGCCTCATTTATTCACGACAACAAAGCACATATCAGTATATTATAAACACTAATTTATCAAAATCCTGCTCAAACCACATCGACAATTCATAAATAAAATAGTAAGAAATTCGCGTTATCACTCCAGATAATGTTCTCAATCTAAATTGAAAGTACCTATAGCAACTTAGGCTTCACCTTGCCCCTTGTCACAATTTTCTCAAAATGGAGGCACTAAGTAACACAAACTTTAATTTCTCTTCATCATCAAATTTATTAAATATGCAGCTAAAATTATCAACGCGACAAATCTGTAAAAAATGATTTATATAATGCTTTACCCATCTAGAAGAGAGCCATGCACCAAGCTATAGCTTTCTGCCCTCCACCGTTTCTAAACTAATTGCCAGTTAACATCTGTAACTTCAGAGTAAAGAATATCTATGTAACATCAAGAATATCACATAGCAGAATATGTACCACCAAATTTGTAATTAGGCTGAATAAAATTTATTTTTATTCTTGATAAACAGACGCTGTAAATTATTCATAAACGGAGTGAGTGTAAGTCTTACTTAAACACTACTATCCCTAGTAGCACAGGTTGTTGGCAAATGATGATAGATCCTGTTGCAATTCTGCCAACCATGATCATCGGCACTTCCACGAATTCAACCGGCAGTTTACATGCTGTCCCTGTTGTTGGAGAGCAGGGGACATAACTGTTTCCCATCGATCTCCCAACTGTGGAGAAACCATTCCATACAGAAATTCCCATTCCTGAACGTAATACATATCTATGAAAAGCAGGGTTGGCAAGTTTCTGCCAAAGCGGTTAAAACCGGCATGGCAAAGACTAATTTCTGCCACGAAAGTGGCAATAACCAGCAGAAACCCAAAAAATAAATATTTTGTGTGTTAAAAACTTACTAAAATACCCCAAATGGCAAAAGGGAATGCATTTTGAAGTGGTTTTACTTATAATGTTTATAGTATTTATTGAAAGGTTACATCATAGCAAATTAACTAGCGTTTAAGTGTAGGATTATCTTTCCAATGAAGCAGTCTATATAGCAAAAGATTACCTGCTATTATTTTTTTTTAAATGGCATAATGCTGCTTTGAGTACTTTATTAGTTTCTCGCCAGTTTCCCTTCACTTTCTGCGGGTTAAAACCGGTTATAACCAGTTTCTGCCACTGGCACGGTAAAAACAAGTTTTGGCCGGCAGAAAGCCAACCCTGATTGAAAAGTAATGGGAATATGTAAAGATCATATATTTTTAAAGATCTTTAATTACTACTTTAATTACTTTAGTAATTTCCTTGTTGATTTATAGTTGGCCTACCTGGGTCCAACTCCATTTTTCATAATTGGCCAAACTTAAAGAAGTTTGAGAGAGGTCCATTGTTGGCCCTCTCAACTGTTGTTGCAAGTATTTTCGATGGTTTACCAACCATGTCAACTAAAATTTGAAGTTGGGCCAGATATTTTTTGGCAATTGTGCTATATGAGATGATTATGAATACTTTACTCCTATCTTTAACTACACAAGATAAAGTGCTGTTGTCCCTCAGTGGAAAACAGAAGTACAAATTAGTTCATTTTAAACCTAAATAACAAGTTCTGTACGGTGGAGTATCGAAAATATGGATAACCTGTTTTTCAAAAGTCCATGACTTGCACCACTATGATTTCTCAGCTTCCCATGCTATTGAAGTTAACACCATCTTACGTACTTAACTCATATATACATATATATATTATGAATTCATAAAAAAATACTTCATCGATCATATTAAGTTACAAAGAAATATCTACACTTAGCACGTATTTTCTCCAATTGAGAGAAGATTCCTAACTTCTGTTCAATAGCTGAATATCACACAACGTGATGCCACCTTTCGAAACCGAAGTATAGTCCGTTCGCAGAAAATTGGCGTGGGTACCGCTTATGAAAACCAGCAGTTAGAAAAAACTCCCTTCCCCTCTACTGCAATGGAACAAGCCTCAGCTCCTTTGAATTCTAACGGTGCTACCCGCCAATTTTCCGCGAACGGACTATACATATAATTCAAAGTTTTGTTTGTGATTAGTTAGGAAATTTTGTTGGAGAAGTCGGGGGTCCCCCCCACTCCTCCAAGGTGAGTGGGAACGCTGAAATAACAACAGGCAATATTGGTAAGTGAAAATCTTACTTCCGTATCGGACGCTTTTAATATTTCAGTAATGATGCGCAGAAAGGACCGATTTAGTTTATTACTGATAGTTGTCAGTCCATAAGACCTAACATTATTAACCCACCATCTTAGTTTCCTAAACAATCTATTTTTATTTTTTTCCCGCTGAGGTCCCCTATTATCGTCTGGTTGTTTGCGATGAGTAAAGTGGTTGTCTGCGATGAGAGAAGGAATATTCAGTGACTCTGGCCGACCAGTGTTTTAGAAACACGCCTACCTGGGTCCAACTCCATTTTTCATAATTGGCCAAACTTAAAGAAGTTTGAGAGAGGTCCATTGTTGGCCCTCTCAACTGTTGTTGCAAGTATTTTCGATGGTTTACCAACCATGTCAACTAAAATTTGAAGTTGGGCCAGATATTTTTTGGCAATTGTGCTATATGAGATGATTATGAATACTTTACTCCTATCTTTAACTACACAAGATAAAGTGCTGTTGTCCCTCAGTGGAAAACAGAAGTACAAATTAGTTCATTTTAAACCTAAATAACAAGTTCTGTACGGTGGAGTATCGAAAATATGGATAACCTGTTTTTCAAAAGTCCATGACTTGCACCACTATGATTTCTCAGCTTCCCATGCTATTGAAGTTAACACCATCTTACGTACTTAACTCATATATACATATATATATTATGAATTCATAAAAAAATACTTCATCGATCATATTAAGTTACAAAGAAATATCTACACTTAGCACGTATTTCTTTGAAGACGAATTAATGTGTAATTAATAGATTAACTTCCTTACATTGATGAATTATTATTATACATATAATGTAATTGGCACATATTTTGTCCATAATGAGTTAGCACGCACTTGCAGTTGGTACATATTTTTTTGATGTTGAGTTAATATACCAATAGTTTCCCTCTGAAGTTAGCACGCATTTCTTTGATGATTTTGTATCCTGTGTTGTAGTTTTCACACGTTTCTCTAGTGGTAAGTTAATAGATTCATATTACTAATAAGCATGTCTGAGAGCAGTATTTCTCAAAGTGTGGTCGACGGCTGTCTATTAAATGGTATGCAGAATCTTCAGGAAATATCAGAAAAAAAAAATTGATATAAATATCAGAACTCATAAAAGTGGTTGTTCTTGACGAGTGAAAATTCGATGTTAGGGGAATAAGATTTCTAAAGACGACAGAGCCTCCCCATGTTCAAGTAAATTAGGGTTTCCACTCATCTGGAGGACGCGTAATTGTCAGAGAATTTTACATCGTCCCTAACCAGGGGCGGACTGTGCCACCGTCCAACCGGTCCCCGGGTCGGTGCGCCCTCATGGGCTATAGGACTCGCGCCCTCTGATAATCCAAGGTATGCGCCCTTTGAGAGGACCCAGTCCGCCCCTGTCCCTAACTAGATTTTAGGGTAAGGCGTGAAAAAGTCAAGGAAGATCTCCCTAACTTCTGTTCCGAATAGCTGAATATCACACAAACGTGATGCTAATTTTCTCGAAACCGAAGCATAGTCCGTTCGCAGCAAATTGGCGGGTACTGCCGGCGAAAAACCAGTTAGGAAAGACGCCCTTCCTTCTACTGCTATGGAACAAGTCTCAGCTCCCTTGAATTCTAAGGGTACTACCCGCCGATTTTCCGAGAACGGACTATAGCGCGAAAAACCAGTTAGAAAAAACTCCCTTCCCCTCTACTGCAATGGAACAAGCCTCAGCTCCTTTGAATTCTAACGGTACTACTCGCCAATTTTCCGCGAACGGACTATACATATAATTCAAAGTTTTGTTTGTGATTAGTTAGGAAATTTTGTTGGAGAAGTCGGGGGTCCCCCCCACTCCTCCAAGGTGAGTGGGAACGCTGAAATAACAACAGGCAATATTGGTAAGTGAAAATCTTACTTCCGTATCGGACGCTTTTAATATTTCAGTAATGATGCGCAGAAAGGACCGATTTAGTTTATTACTGATAGTTGTCAGTCCATAAGACCTAACATTATTAACCCACCATCTTAGTTTCCTAAACAATCTATTTTTATTTTTTTCCCGCTGAGGTCCCCTATTATCGTCTGGTTGTTTGCGATGAGTAAAGTGGTTGTCTGCGATGAGAGAAGGAATATTCAGTGACTCTGGCCGACCAGTGTTTTAGAAACACTGCACTAGATGATGATGAGTTAGCTGGCGATGTGCCAAGTTGATCAATGACCGAATCACTGAACGAGTTGGCGTGTTTATGAAAGGTGGGCAAAAACTTTCATTGATTCGTTCAATGAACGATTTGGCAACCTAAGCCTTCAAAAAGAAGAAAAAAAAACCAAACACTAACTAACTAACTAACTTGAGCTGGTGCTTCCGCCGTTTTGATGCCTAAGTTGTGGTTGCAAATTTTATGTATTGGTGATGTTTTAAAATTTGAGCCAATGTTTACATTCATTAGATAATCGCCGATCGTTGATTACGTTTATGCCAAAATAGTGATCATTGCTCCAAAGCGGAATACCTTTATCGCCAAGGTAAATATTACCGGAAGTGTACAACAAAATGGCGGCCGATGCGTCGGCCTATAATTCTACTGCCTCTAGATACACCTGTAGAGTTAGCATATACTCAGATACAATTTGCACAATATTTACTTTATTATTTGATATTTATTGTAGCATGTTCCATTAAATATTCTTTTTAGAGTCATTTCTTATTCTGAATTCTTTTGCATTGTGAACCCTTCACAGTTACTATTTTTTTTTTTTTAAATCATTTGTTGGAGATTTATTTTCTTGCTCAATCTGAATGTATGATGAAGAATTTACGGTGTCGTTCGTAAAATTTTAGTTTAACTGTTTTTTCCTTTATTTATTATGCACTTCTTTCCTTTATTTTGTCATGAAAAGCACGTTTGCATGGTTCATATCATTTTAAATTTGCAGAATTTAAGCGTAGACACACCACAGGCCTGCACGTTCACGCCATGCCCTACTTTTTGGAACGATCCTTGTCGTTTGCAGCTCAAGGTGAGAAATGTACATATTTATGTTATTGTTCAAGCGAGCATGATTATGTGATGCACTGTTAAGAAAATATAATGTTGTGAGTTTTTATTACATAATTTTAATGTTTTATTGCAGTTTTAATTGAGAATTTTTATTGCATAGATTAAGAATTTATTACATGGTTTTAATTAAGGAATTTTATTACAACTTTAATAAAATATTTTTATTACGTAGATTTAATTAATGGTTTTATTACACGTTTTTATTTAAAGATTTTTATCACATGTTCTTAAACATAAAGGATTTTTATTACATGTTCTTAAATAGGGATTTTTATTGCCCAGTTTTAATTAATGGTGTTCATTGCATAATTTCAAATGCCCTTTTTCACTTTTTTTTTTTCGATGCACGTTTCTGACTGTAATGATTGTAAAGAAATCTTTGATTACACTGGTGTATGCGAAGGGAGGAGGGGGTCCTAACCCCCCATTACGACACAATTTTGTATATAAATATATGGAGTTCCCATATAAATACATGAAATTTTAACTCTGTAATCTCCCCCTATTATATATATTATTATAAATATTCTATGTATGCTAATGAATGGTTATATATATCACACGTAGTCAATGGTAATGGCTTGAACAAAATCGTATGGCGTGGTTTATTATTTTATTTTTATGTTCATGTGTTATTAATAATTTTTAGGTTAATACTGTAGCATGCATTTAATTAATAGTTTCGTTGCAAGGTGAGTGCAAACTCATCTTAGAAAGAGACAACTGTGTGTGTGTGTGTGAGAGAGAGAGAGAAATATAATTTACAATACGTCATCAAATTGAAGAAGAGTCTCTCAAAAAACTATTGTCTTCTGCTTGTGACCGACGTAGGTAGCACCTACCGGCTTGGCGCAAGTAAGGTATGGTGACCAGATTTCTAAGCCCTGAATCCGGGACGCTAAACTTGAACGACAGAAAATATCCCTACCTTGTAGCAAATTACCTTATAGCAAGAAAAATTCTTTAAAGCAGGGTAAATCGTGACATTTTCGCTGAATCCGGGACAAATTGGCATCCCGAAGGGACTTCGAAAAGAAGGGTCAAAATCCGGGACGTCTGGTCACCCTACAGTAAGGCCTATATCCAGGATGAAGGGGCAACTGGGGCGAGGCTAAGGGCATATGGGGCACAAGGCATCCTGGGATTGTTCTGTATATATCCGGTAGCAGAAAATGGTAGACGGACGTCGCAGAGTTTTCAGCAGCCTGCAGATTATTGTACAAAACTGGCTATGGAAAAAAAAAACAAAAACCGTCGAGCCCGATTTGCCAAAAACAAAGAAAACAAACGAGTTTGTAAGCGACCCTTTTCTTTTACCCATCTTCCAACATTTTGTTCACTAAGCTAAGGCAGCTACACACACGTAGCGATTCATCGCAGAAAGGCAGGGGAAAGTGAGGAAAACCGCCTGTGTGTATGTTGAAAATCCGCGTGTTTTGTGGCGATCATTTCAAGCAGGATTGAAAAACAGTTCTTTTGGCCTCAACAGGAAAGGACGGCGCGGGAAAACCCGAGTGTGTGGGACGGGGAACAAAGGGAAAATCTGTAGGATAAATCGGCACGTGTAGCCGTCTTTATTTTTCCTATCCCAACTCCCGTAAGGAACAGGAACACCTAACACCTGTTGCAAAGTGGGCAGTTCCGATGGTACGGGGAGAATTCCATTTTATTATCCCTTATCTCTACCGGTCATCAACTGAAGTATGTTTCTATTGGAACAAAATTGGTTTTTTCACTGTTGCGTGGAAATTGCAGCAAAGCTGGAAAAAGAAATTCTTGTTGGACTGTAATGAAAAAAAATTTTTTTTTTCTTACCGGCCGCCTCTCACCTTGACATTTCTGCCTTCTGTCCTCCTGTGCTGAAAGCCCGCTTTCGAATAAAAGTCCTTTGTATCCTTTGGTTTCCTGTCTTGGTCAGTATCGTTCACATTTTCCTTAATCTTACATCTTGGAAATATTATGGTATGCTTTGTACCCATTTGAGACACTGGGGTGCGACGTTACATGCGAAAAACTATCCCGTCCTTAATTTTTGCGCACCAGTGTATAATATTTAAAAAAAAATTGATGCATGAGAAGAAATCGCCGAGAAATTACACACTACTAAGAAATTTGCCAATTCATTTCGAATTTGTTCAGCATATGTAGCTGGTCTGCTGGGAATACTTCTTAGAGAAAGTAATGAAGACATGGTTCATCACTTATAGTTCTGTATGTTCCTTCTACAAGTCTTCCCCTCTGCCCCTGTATTGAACTATCCGCTTGGCGTATACAGGGAACAAAGGGTGGAGCTTTTTCTTAAGAAATTGTGTAAATGGGCTATCATCATTACAATAAGCTTAGCTTTTTCAAGGGATAGCAACATGAGTTTACTGAGTACTCTAAAAGTCGCTGAGGTGATGCCAAATATATTCTCCACAACTCTTCGTGCACGAGATAATCTTTAATCAAAAACACTTTGTAATGATTTTTTAGGAAATGGTTACCCGGAACTGGTTTCATTAATGCTTCAGTAAGAGCAGATGCTTCGTCCCCAATGAAAAAATAATAGAGTTTGCATCGTGTACAATCCAGACGTTCTGCTTGCGGCAAACTTAATGCATCTTTCTGTAGTTTGTCATTCAGGGAACAATTTTTAAATATACTACCATCTGAGATTTGCTCCTGACCTCCAGCATCGACGTACAAAAGATGTAATTAGCGTTCATTACTGCAAAAATAACTATACTAAATAATGCCGATTTGTAATTAAAAAACTCGATTTCTGTGTTAATGGGTGCTTTCAAAACGACGTGTTTTCCATCTAACGCACCTAGGCAATGTGGAAAGCTACAAATATCGTTATATTGTTTTGATACTACTAACCATCCTTCTGCTGTGGTTGGTGTCTGGAAATAAAATTTTTTTATTTAAAAATCATATAACAAAACATTGCGAAGTATCGACAGAATCGAAAAAAAAAAAAAATCAGTTTCCCTGATTTGGGGCCGTTTAATTATTACGTAAGCATCTTTGGGGTAGATGGGGACTCAAATACTAGGGTGTACGACAGACTACGAGTAAAAGATATAAAATACACCTAATCACAGTTAAATATTTAATTATTTAAACCAGTGGTTAGCTATCAAACTTTTTTCGCTCGGGGGCAACCTTCTAGACTCCCTGTGGCCCTCCTGACACTTTTAAAGTATCGTGAATGCATTATTTTTAGTAAATTCGTTTTATCAAATCCACTTCTTATTTATCCACTATTTACTTACAGCACGAGAAATAATGATAATAGAAATGTGACAAAATACTTTATAATAAAATATTATATTGTTACTTATAGTTTAATAATATGTAGACTATATATAGTTTAATAATATATATATTATTATGTTACGCGGTGATGATACGCGCCGGCGTTACGTCACGGGGTTCCGTTGCATGTGTGGACGCACACTTAGGACATCCCCCCCTTCAGGATTTCCTAAAGGGGTCTGTTTTGCGTTATATTACGACGGAGTGTGACGTCACATCACACTGCTCATCGATTTAAACATCAGTCACAATGTTCTATAAACCTTCAAAATTCCAATGTAACTTTAAAACCGTATGTACGGTCTCGCCTTGCTTGGCGCAGAATGACCAGTGTTGTCCTTGCGCCATAAAAATACAACCAACCAATCCAATGCAACATCTGAAATATTACGCACCAGATGTATCAGCAGAAGCGATACATTTTTGCTTGAATAAATTTACAATTTACGAACCGCAAGCGTCTAGTATGTTTATATACGTTTTGCTTTCCCTGGAAAATTATTTTTTGAGTATATATAAATGGCAACACTTCAAACTTTCCCGCGCAATTTATGATGCGTAATTAGAGTTGTAAAAAACCCGGGAATTTTGGACACAATGAAAACTTTGATGGGAAGAAACCAAGATAAGTAGAATAAAGATGATAGTCCCGTCCTCACCTTTCTTCCTATTGGTCGATTGTGTCGAATCGACCAATAGGAAGAAAGGCGCGGACGGGACTACCTCCTTTATTCTAGCTATCTTCATTTCTATATTCAAAGTTTCCAATGTGTCCAAAATTCCCGGGTTTTTTACAGCTGTATGTGTAATCTCACGATCTTCCTCCGATTAATTTTCAAACATTCCAAGTTTTACGAATGATTTTTTAATTTCCATTAATATGAGAATGCTAATCAAATCTCTTCTAAAATAAGGAATTTTCTGCAGTAACCTTTAAATGCAAAATGTAGAGAACAGCATGCGACGGAATGTCAGAGAAATACCCCAAACGTACGAGATTGAGAATACTTCTAAACGTACGAAATGGAGAAAAGTTCTAAACGTAATGAAATTTCAAACAGCGGATGATGTCGAGCGGAAACCCTTTGAATAGGGATATTGCAAAAGGTGGTCCTTGAAATAAGAACGTTTTACGAGAGAAGACACACACACATTTAAAATTATTTCTATATATCATGTTGCCAATCGCATTCTTAACGATCTTGCGATGTCCATAAAGATTGTGGCTCAATCTATCTGGCTTTACGTTTGCTGGTTCCGGACTTGAACTCCGCAATAATATAATTTATACATTTTTTTTGTGGAGTAACAATAATAAATTATTAATTTAATAAATTAAATTAATTTATAAAAAAATATTTTATATATATATTTTAATATATTATTAGTAGGTGGAATTTAGTAAGGCCTTCCATGCATAATTAAAGTGAGGAGAAGATTTGTGATCGTTAACGATGTTTCTGATTATCCATAAATAAAGAAATCTTCCAGAAAGTTATCATCAAAGATAATCTAGGTCAGCAAAGAATAGGTGGTTTCCAAAACGTAAACTTGCTTCTGAGGCTTGTATGTTTTATAGTTTAGAACAGCGCTTCTTAACCCCCTTACCTGGCCTAACCATAGATATTACCTTTAAGTTTCAGGAAACCCCCCGTACAGAAATCATTCTATCTATGAGGTACGCTCTCTTAGTTCAATTAAGATCTTCGTGGAGCCCCTAATCAATGTCTTACGCAGCTTCGGTTGAGAAAAATGGCGCAGAAGGAGAGTTTACATGCCATGGTTATGCGGTCCCGTTTCGGTCAACTTATTCCTCCATAATTCTGATGGCACACATACGACTCAAAAGTAAGCGCAACAAACCAATGATGTGACGTGCTTTCAAATGAATGTTTCTTTGTACCTCTTTGGGATTGGCAACAGCTCTCCACTTTCCCGTCATCCTCTCTTTTCTGTAATGAATGGGCTGTAGTGGAGTGCGTAAGAGACGCGAGGAGATGAAAGATGAATAGGAGGAGCGACCTCGAATTGGCAGGAGCGAGTCGTTTCGGATAATAAGCGCCAGAAAGATGGATCGCTTCGCTCCGAAAGCTGATTAGCTGAAAGGTCGGGAAGCCAGTGATATAACGATCCGGGAATCCGTCTTACGAGGCAACGAAAACTTCATTCATATAGATTTCCTCGGACCGAAGACACAACGAAGAAAACCTTCAGGCAACTGCCGTTTCAGTAAGTTTTAAATTGCGGACGTTGAGTCGAAGTTAAAGCCCACGGCGGTAATGGAAAAGTTGTTTGCTTCCTAAGTTCGTATGTCTAATGGCTCGCCTTGTTTCTAACGTTCTTTAAACTGTCTGCTTCATTCTTCCTTTGGCCGGAGGCCATGACCTTTTTCAAGAATGACGTATGTTGTATGCCGATCGATCGGTGCTCGATCCATGTTTTGTCCCGTGTTGCCAAAACCTCACTGTCCTTTTTTTCTCTGCTCCCGATGCAGGCGAAAGCAATCGTATAATTCCTACTGTACGTTTGTATTTTAAGATTTTTTTTTTAACAGCTGTTTTTTTTTGCTCAACCGTTTTTTTTTTCAACCGTTTTGTTTATGGTCTTTGCATGTACATTTTATTGGGCGGGGAGGGAGGTCAGCAGAATGAAGTTTACGTTAATTGTTTTCTGTAGCTAATTCATCGAGTGCAGAGATCGCAATTCCGGGATTACAGAGCCACCTTGGATGACCATCTTTTCCATCTCTTCCCCCCTTGCTTAAATCAAGTCAAGAGGTCGGAACCGTGCGTGTATGTGCGTGACGTAATTTGGCGTCGTGTGCGAGGTCAATATTTGTCGCCCCCATTACTTTTTTTTAAAGGGGGAATTTTCTCAACAGGCGCATTGAATATTTATTTTACTACAAAAATGTAAAGCCATGATGGCAATTAAAATTTACTTACAACAAATAATTACAGCAAATATTAAATTGTTTTGAATGAATATTAAAGCCTTAAATGAATTTAAATAATATGGAATTTGGCATTAGTCCTCTGTCCAGTTGGGCAAGTTCCTCAATTTTAATGTATAGTCCGTTCGCGCAGATCTGACGTCCGATATCGTTACCAGACGGGTTGTTCCATTGCAGTTTAGGGAAGGGCGTCTTGCCGTAACTGGTTTTTCGCTCGCGAAAAACCAGTTTCGGTAAGACTCCCTCCCTTAAACTGCAATGGTAACTTCGTCTGGTAACGGGATCGGACGTCAGGTCCGAGAAAATGGACTATAGTTGTGGGACTTAATATTTTATTCACTTACCGAGTTTATGCCGCAAGGCGGTATATGCTTGTAGGAGTTCGACTGTGTTATAAATTAAAAAAGTTTGCATTAACGTTTATTTATTTCTATGTTTATTTCTTTTGATTTTTGGTAGTACACATGCGTATTTTGTTTTAGTTAAGTCTCAATTCAATGAAAGATACACACATAATACAAGTTTTTCCTAATTTTCTCCAAAAAAATGATTACACGGAGTGAATTTATGCTACAAGGGGACAAGAAAATCTTAATCCGGCCCTAATTAACGATCTTACTGATTACGTAATTACCAATGGCCATCCAACAATCCTAATGACTTTAATGACTATCCAACAATTTCAATGATTATACATATAAACGCCAACTGGGCCAGATTTGACTCGTCGTATGCGCGGTTGCATAAAACCGTATTGTGGGTCGTAAACCACGTTCAGCCGTAAGTCCAGTGCCAGATTATGGTTTTTTATGGGCCCTAGGGCGAAAGATTAAAATGCGCCCCTTAAAAGCAGGTGATATGCCTTATAAAATAAAAAGCATTTCTATTGACGTTTCAAGCTTGCGATGAAGCAGTTTGAGCTTGTAAATTGTCAGTAGTTTAATAAGAAAAATCCAGTAGAAAATGGAGAGCTTTTTCGATTGTTAAATGCCCGTAAACGCCCATAGGTTTACAAAGCGTGTGCATGCAAGGCCCTTCTTGCGATAAACGCTAATTGAGCGGAATATACAAGCGAACGAGAGCTTACAAAATGATTTTCTTCATTAACAAGCTAAATTTTTAGACTTTTTACAATAAATTTAAACTTTTTTACAAACTGTTGCGGTTACAGCTATGCTGCATGTAGGCACATATGGACTAAATAAGACAGTGGAGGCCCAAACGCCGAAATTGTAACTTTTATAGAAAAGAAGGCCTTTAGATCAATGGTTCTTCAACTGTGGTCCGCAAGAACCCCCAGTGTTTCCACAAAGGTTCGGAAAAATACTAAGAAAAGAGCATTTTGTTGTTAATACTAAGAATATATTATGAGGGGACGAAAAATTCCTTCCTTAAGTGGTGAAAATCAGTGATGAAACACTAGAAATAAATATGTGTGATGAAAATTCCGGACTTTAAACTTTGAGTTAATTCTTGGGGGTCCGCGAGGGTCGGTGATTTGTAAAGGGGGTCCGCGGTCTAGAAAAGTTAAAGAACCGCGGCTTTAGATGGTATGGGGTAAATAATGATCTAACTATGGATATAGAAATGTACGAAAGTTCGTGCTCAAAATTGAAATAGCTCTTTAACTTTACACAGTGGCTGATCCACGGACGGGGGGATTTCCCTCCCCAAAATCCACAAAAATATGGAAATCGGTTATAACGAGCGTTGATTATGTCGACCAACCGTGTATATAACGACGAAATATTTACAAGAAGTTTAATTTCCTATTTTCTGTTTTTAATTGTTCGTTAAATCCGGTGTAAAACTTGTTTGCTAAAAGCGGTTAAATTGTATTTCACCTCATCGTTCTACCAAACAAAATCCATATTTTCCTCGCTAAATACGGGGTCGTTATAACTGGATCCTGCTGTATTACTTTACATTCCCCTTCCCACAAAAAAAAAAATCCCTTTCCGATCCGTTTCTGAGTAACACCGGGCCGCTAAGGTACCCCAAAATCGCAGGGACCCTGGGCTTATACGTAAATCCGAAACTACGCAGGTCCTATTGTACATGATCCACAGCGCATTGGCTGGATGTGAATTATGCAACTATAAAGATCTCTAATGATTTGACTACAACTCCAATAACTATCTAACAATCTCCAAATATTCGATAGCTTCGGGAATGTTTTATTTTTGCCCATCAAATACGCGCCTTTCCGTTAGCCCATCATTTTTTCTAACATCTATGCGCACTTGGCTTGCATTTCATAATCCATCATTGCCTTCAACAGACATTTAAGTGTAACATCCATTAATAATGAAAGACCTCGAAACAATGTGCTTCGAAAAAGAGATGTTGTAAGACGTTTCCCAGAAGTTTTCTTTCGTGTTCTATTCCGATATTGGAAATCAATAGGTATAGGAAATGGCAAAATTTAGTCGCAAAGCTTTTGCTTGTTCAATGGGGGGAACCTTTAATTTCCTCGCTTCTACAAATCCGAGTAAGAAGTTCGTTATAAGAATAGGTATCTTAGAGTTGTATGAAAATCTCAATATAGAATTGTATGAAAATCTCAATATAGAATTGTATGAAAATCCCAATACAGAATTGCATGAAAATCTCCATAGGGAATTGGAGGAAGATCTTTGTAAGGAATTACATGAAAATTCCCACGAATTTTAAGGTCACAGGGCAAGGTTTGAGTTTTCGCGTGAGCTTAATTGTGCGTGACCGTATTATAGTTCAAAGGTCACGTTAAGCTCCATGTTCTGTCTCAACTGTACCACTGTGTATCCAGTGGCGGGTTTACCAATAGGCGAAGTAGCCTGTATTTGAAGCCTATGGCAGCAAATTTTCGCCGAAAAGTTAGTCACCGAGAAGTTTTGCAGAGGCGGAGCTGAATTCCTTTGGTGGCCAGTTGAATTATTAATTTTTAATTTCTATGTTCGGAGGCGTAACTAAGCATTGGCAAACGGAGAGCTGCCATGGGCGCCATCTTGAGAGGAGCTAACAAGAAGGCGCCAAATTCGCAAATACTTTCAAAAGGAAATTTGAAATAACCGCCACGGGCGTATTAAGAATTTGACGCTGTTAGTTGCGTTTGGTAAAATTAGGCGACAAAATATGTCAGCTGTTTACAGGCAGCAAAATACGTCAGCTGTTTACAGGCGGGAAAGTCGTAAATCCGCCTCTATAAGAGTATAATCTATATTATAATTTATAGTATAATCCATAGTATAATCTATAGTATAATCTATAGTATAATCTATATTACGATCTCTGTCTATCGTAAATCCGCTAACCACATATTAAGCTTATTTCATTACTTTGTTTGCCAACTGCGCTTTTGTGTTTGTTGCTCGATTTTGCACTCTGGGGTCAGTGTCTCACAAAATGTGTGCCACGGAAACCCGAAGTTTCGTGACGACTCACTAAGGTAGTGGTTCCCAACTTCGCGTTGCGACCCTGAAGGTGGTCGTAAATTGATTTTTTCGAGGTAGCTGTAATTATTTTTAGTTGCAATTATTTTTATAAGGAATTTCATACCAAATGTTTCCAACGCTTTTATATTTCAACATGGCTACATTGCAATGTTCTACTAACGGTTGTTAACTTCATATCTATAATATACATTAATACGTGAGGCGTTCAAAAAGTTTTTAGATACACAAAGATTGTACAAGTGATTAAAAAAATCTTAGTCACATTTTCTCAAAGTACTCTCCAGAAAATTATGTACACTTTTTCATTCTCAGGAGTCGCGTTTTAAAACAGTCTTGTCCCTGTTCTTTTGAAGTGCTCATTAAATGTCCTTAATAAGCTTCAACAGCCGCTTTTTGGGGTTCGACATCTTGTTCCGTGCAACAAGTTTTTCGCATAAGGGAATGAGAAAAAGTCAGATGGAGCAGGATCAGGTGACTAAGGTGGATGAGGCAAAATTGCTATTGATTTCTCTTTCATAAAATCCACAGTTTGAGCCGACGCATTGTCATGGTACAATAATAAACCACGAGTACCCGTCTTTGGTCGTCGTTCTATCCACCCTTTAAAAACTTTTGGCAAGCAGGTTAAAACATACCAATTATCATTGACTGTCCGTTGAGTTTCTATAGGGACAGTTGCCACATTGACCCGCTTTGGAAAAGAAGGATGCTACCATTTTCTTTCCAGTGCTTCTTCCTTTTTTCACTTTTGTTGGTTAAGTTTCATCTGGGAAGCACCACACAGACGATTGTTGTTTCGTTTGTGGCTGAAAACAGTAGATCCATGTTTCGTCACCAGTTAGTATCTCTGACGCACTTTGTTACATTCTTACTCTAAAATTTTTTAACATAAAATGGCACCAATCCACACACGTGTCTTTTTGTTCCTCAGACAGATGACGAGGGAACCACCGACAGCAACGCTTCGTTAGTCCAAGGTTATCACGGACATTGCAGTTAACACACCCAGAACTTATGTTCATGATCTCCGCTGTTTCGAGGTGCGTGATATGGGAATCTTGTTTCACTAGTCCGGCCACAGCAGCAACGTTTTTCGACGTTACAGATGTTGACGGTTTCCCTGCACGAGGGTTATCACAAAAGGAAATTTTGCCCCTTTTAAATTCCGCGAATCAATTGAAAACTGTTGTTCAGCAAGGTTTTTAATCAGGAGAAGTACCTATTAGAGTTTGGTAACATTCCTCCGGCGTTAAACCCTGTTTAAAATCATATAAAATCATAGATCGAAATGCACTTTTGTCCAAATTAATTAATTATCGCTGCTCGAATGGCTCGACTCTGTCTGCGTTCAAGAATACGTGCAGAAAAAGAATGCATCTTGTATTGTGCAGTCGCCTGGTGTAGTTTAATGAGCTAGTGTATGGTGCACGAACATTGCATTTTCTTCAATAAGTTTAGCTGTGTCTAAAAACTTTTTGAACGCCTGCATATATAGTAAGATAATACATATATAATTAATATTAAAATTTTAGATTTAATGCGTTTTCTTTATTCCGTTAAAAATGCTTTTGTTATGGAAATGTCGCGGCGGCGGACAGAGGGGCCTCAGACTATTTGGTTAATATAAAAGGGGTCGCGGATTATTCCACTACTACTATAAAAGGGGGTCGCAACTTAAGGGTGGGAAACACTGCGCTAAGGGGCTTGCGAGCACTATGTAAAATCGCTGTAATTTTTGTAATTCCCCCCCCCCCCCCAAAAGAGAGAGAGAGAGCCTGCAACAATAGAAAAGTATGGTCTTATCTTCTTATGTTTATTTTTATGTTTACGTCCAGGGGCGGACTGGGCCCTCTCAAAGGGCGTCTACCTGGATTTTCGGAGGGCGCGACTCCTTGTCCATTCGAAGGCGGGAGTTCTATCTCTCACGAGGGCGCACCGACCCAGTCCGCCCCTGTTTACTTCCAAGCAGCGACAAGTAATAGCTTTTTGGGTTTTCTTTAAATAATATTCATAAAGGGGGTTCCTGACTAGGCGTTTGACAACAAAAGATTCCCGTAGGATAAAGGCTTTCAGAACCACTGTCTGTGTACATTTGGATGTGACGTTTATGTCTGTGTTTTGCTGCTCAAAGACAGCCAGGGCCGTGCTTGTGTGTGTGTGTGGGGGTGAAACTTGCGGCAAAAAAAAGTGTAATACGGAATCAGTTTTTAGCGGCCCTTATATAAAGCTTATTTTCGATAGAGTCTTTGATCAATTGACCTTTTGCGCATGACGCCATAATGCTCATGAAGCTTCTAAATCAGGGTTGTGCAAACAGCGGGCCACTTGAACATTTTTCACAGATCTCGCGGGCCAGTGGTTTCAGCGAGTTAAAAAAAAAAAAATAGACACACAGACGCCAAACATTTCCACAGTAATTTATTATGGCCGCCCATACTGTTCTGGTGGGTTTTCCTTATTTCTGAAGAAAATAAAAATTTTGTTTCGCAAATCTGGATTTTTTTTTCTTTACAGTTGTCGGCGGGTCGGATCGGCACTATTTTCGGGCCAGATTGTGGGCCGCGGGTCATATGTTGGACAACCCTGTTCTAAATGGTGGTCAAAATAAATACACGTGTTATTAGTCAAATGCGTTAGCATCAATAGACGATGCACATGATCATCACATTTGTTGTGGCGACCATGTAGCCACTGCAATTACTCCTTGTTTCAAATAAAAAAGAACATCGCAAAATTCTGAGAAGCAGAAATATATAATTACGTTGTGCGCGGCTAATCCGGGTTCGACTCCCAGCAGTGCAAAAAGAACGCTTACTCAGAGATCTCATAAAAGATCGCACTGCTCACTGTAGTCCGGGGTTTGGTTCCCTAGGCCTTAAGAGGTTCGGATTCCTCGGAAAACAGTAGGTCCCGGCGCAGCATGACCACTGTAGTCTTTGAGCCGTAAAACCAAAAAACAAACAAACAAACAAACAAACAATCAAATAAAAAAGAACATCGCAAAGTTCTGAGAAGCAGAAATGTATAATTACATTGTGCGCGGCTAATCCGGGTTCGACTCCCAGCAGTGCAAAAAGAACGCTTACTCAGAGATCTCATAAAGATCGCACTGCTCACTGTAGTCCGGGGTTTGGTTCCCTAGGCCTTAAGAGGTTCGGATTCCTCGGAAAACAGTAGGTCCCGGCGCAGCATGACCACTGTAGTCTTTGAGCCGTAAAACCAAAAAACAAACAATAATTACATTGTATTGGCATTTCTTTGTACTTACAATGCGGCAATAGAACTAAATAAAAATCTTTTCATTTATGAATAACGTTGAGGTGAAGAAAGGAGTACGAAGTGGTATGTCCCTAAATAACTTTCTTTTGAAATGTCTATTTTTCATTATCTTCTCTCTACCTTTCGCGTTTGGACCAGTGAAGAACTTTATTTTGTAATGCTAAACCCCAGTCAGTCTTTCCGTCGTTGTGTTACGTTAAAACGTCTTTGAGGACCGCTAACGCCGTCAGCACGGTCCTGAGGACCACTAAGGTCATGATGTGTCGTCTGCCTAAGGTTTTTGAGGAACCCGAGCCAGGGAAAGGAAACCCGGTTCACGGTGGGCAAAGATGTTTATCTCGGTAGCTGGCTTAACATAACTAACAATCCCAATAACAACGGCTTAACATTTGGTACAAAGAGAACGTTTTGGTAGCCCTAGTTTGCTGATCCCTGCCTTATTTAAAGAAACGGATGTTAAACGCGGTTGTTATTCTCGTTTCTGTTTTGGGTCGTTTGTTAGCGTCTATCGTTAACGACATCGACGGATCGTTGCTAACAACAGCAGCTGTAATTAGTTTGGAATGCCGATTTCCATTTGCTACCGGGTAAAACTTCCATTAAGGCTTGTAACGTTGCGTGCCTAGTATTAGCATTATCTATCTTCGTCGTGTAAAATGGTATATAATGAATCTTTTATCCAGGTTTAGTTTATACAATCGCGTACGCTCGTTTATAGTATGTAAGACACAGAACTGTAGGATGTTGTGTATATGGGGGGAGTGTCGATGGATATAAGCTGTAGAAAAGAAAGGAGGAGAGAAAATACACTGACGTGGGCAGTGGTGTAGAAAATGGGGGGCTCAAGCCCCCCCCTAATTGGCCAGTAAGACACACTCTCCTATAGCACATGATCTGTCCTAAAACTACTCGAGTCCGCGTAACTTTTTAATTGCTGTGTATGCTGCTGGAGGTGGAAGTGAGAAATCTGAAAATGAGTATTATAATTTAGTCCAGTGGTCAGTGCCGTATTTCCCAATAAGCTATACTAGGCTATAGACTAGGGCGGCAAAATTTTGTGTATTGAGTCTGATATAACAAAATCAATACCAGACGATGATATAATCAGATGTTTTGCCGAGAAGAAAGCTAGACGTCATGCTTTCCATTTAAATACTAGTGCTCAATAGACTTTTATTTTTTGCTAAAATTAAAATTTATTTCAATAAAATTGAATTTGATTTATTATATACCAAAAAAATAATATTTCAATATAAGTTAATATTGTTTAATGTTTATGTTTCAATTTATGAGTTTGTTTTTCAACATATTTATTATCGACACAAAAGTTATTGGCGTATATTGAATGTAACAATTTTTATGTTCCTACCACTGATTGGGGTGGAGGGTGCAGACGGGTAGGAAGAGGCGGCAAAATAGCGCCCCCCTCCCCCGGATTGAAAAAAAAAAAGAACAATTTTATAAAATTTTCTAGTCGTTATCATCTCGCGTGAATATTATTTTATTACTTAAAAATTTATTAAATGTTCCTTATTTATTTCGTTTGTCCATTTTTTTTAATTGAACGGAAATTACCCAGATAGATAAGAGTACGTCACGCACCTGGAAAATACGAAATTATCAGGGAATTTGGAATCGTCCCTATAAAAATCGGTGGGAAAACAAGGTTTTGCGATAAAACCTGGAAAAAATTAGGGAAACCTTCCTAATTCCTATCTTGAATAGCTAAATCTTCTGCGAATGTGAAACCACTTTCTCCACAACCGAAGTTCAGTTGAAAGTTTCGTTTACTAGTAATAGAGTGGGTAAAGGTGGCCGCCGAAGGCGACACTAATCCCAGCTAGGACGGACAGAGTAACCAACCGCCATTGCGGGTTGTGGGAGCTGGTATTCGATTGTCGACCATATACAGCACACACAAAAATGCACGCTCGGATATGTGTCGTCATTTAACGTGAACCGAAACCAGCTGTTGGTGCGGCCGTCACGGAGAACGGCTCCAGCTACTGGACCGGAAATACACCCCAGGGTCGGCTGAGGACCTTACAGGAACCGGCCAACCCGGAAGGGAAGGTGTGGAGTACCGCAAGGGGAGTGGCGCAGAATCCGGATGGATCTAGGAGGTTGGACGTAACCCAGACGGTGGCGGACGAGAATGAGCTCATCCCTAAGGTAATCGTAGGCCGGGTATCGCAAAAGGATGTGTTCCAGGGTTTCGTCAGCACCTTCCGAACACTGGACACATGGGAGACGCCAGTCGCGTAATGCGACAGAGGAACCGGTGAATACACAACTGAGCCTGAAACAACGCAGTCTAGTCTGTGTCCCTTTGGGAACCTATCAGGGAGAAAGTTTCGTTTGAAATTGGTTAAGGGACTTTACCGGAAAAGTCAGTGAAAAATCTGGAAAAATTCGGGAATATTTCTCTCCAATGTGAGGGGGAATCCGGATAGAGTTTGATTGATTGATTGGCTTTTTTATGGCGCAAGAGCATCTGGGCTATACTGCGCCAAATTTTGCGATTTTACATCAGCCAACGGCAGTGCGAGTCCAGAAGATTGAATCGGTGGCGAATTTTTAACAGGTTTGCCACATATCTGGAAAACCTGAAATCGTCAGGGAATTTTAAATCGTCTTGAAAAGTCAAGAAAGAACGAGATTTTTTGGTCAAATTGGGGAAATTCCTGACTTCCGTTTTGAATAGCTAAATTTCCCACAAACATGAAGCCGTTTTTCTGCTACCAAAATTCACTTAGAAGTTTTGTTTGCGTTTGGTCAGGGAAGTTGTCAGGAAAATCTAGAAAAGTGAGGGAATTCTTCAATTCAGGGAGTGCAAACCAGGCATTTGTCTCGGGTTAAAAGCTTAAAGCGTTGCCAAATAGGGTCGTAACGTGTTTGTTACTTCATTTAGCGAAAGAAAAAATTTTAAGCGGAAAAAAAAAGGCACGCTCGAACGTTTGAAATCGAACGCAGGATCCCCTGCTGTGAGGTAAAGCCCTTTTGCTTGTTAATGACACCAAATTGCTTGCTCTTAAACTTTTCTTTCCGAATTTTTCGTTTTGTCACTTTATTTAGCTGATCCAAACCATTTTTTAATGGGGTTAAAAAAAAAAAAAGGACTTTCCCAAGTCTGGTATCGAACTCGTGACCTTACGCAGTTACAAAAAGTCACCCTTGTTTATCACTATCAGTTTGCTACGTATAAAAAGTTTCGTTTCAAAATTTTAGACAATGCCCGACTCGAGCGCCTCCTTTCGGCACCCAAATAAACGAATGCATATATATATATCTCCATGCATTTATGAATATTCTTGATATTGTAAGATATGGGATATTAGATATTTTTTTCAGAGAAGTGAAAGCCAAAAATTCTGGATATTTTTCTACATTTGGCACAGGGCTTGCTGGAACCAGGGTGTATGATTTAAATAAAATTTGACTTCCTGCCAACATGTCCTGAAACATTATAGAACACTATTTTTTTTTTTAAATTTTTTTTGCAAATCTGCAACCCGTTTTATAATGCAAAATAATCGCTTTTAAATACAAACTGAGTTTTGCCTTCATTTGCGTGTATTTTTATACGAATAAACTCTTCTTAGAGGAATGCATTAATCGCCAAATTCATCACTTCCGTGGCAACATCTTTTGTTTAACGTACTGCTACTTATTTCACAGTTTTCACTATTAAGAAAGGAGTTGAAACAACATGCGAACTAATGATGAAACAGACTTGTGCTTTTCAGCGAAAAATTGCTCCTTAGTTCTTATAAAAAAATGTAATCTTTTGTATGTTTTGTGAGGATTTTAGTCCGCGTGTTTTTTATTTTAGTGTCTTTGTCCGCTTTAATTGCTGCGAATGTTGCCGATTGTGAAATGTTTTGCATTGTCCCTCCCCTAATTTCCTCAAAAATGTCAAGAATATACGAAATTGACTGCGTTTTGCTGCTTGCTTTTTTGTTGTGTACAATGTGTCCCTGTGGTCAGTCCAGTGGTTATATCACTATCGTAGCAATTCAGAACTTATGGGGAATGGGCTCAAGTAGCTTTAAAGAAGATTATGTGATGCGGCCTTAGAGAAAACAATGTGTTTTGATATCCAATAGGGGGTGGGGGGAGCCCCTTGAGACTCTCCTTTTTTTACGCCACTGGTTATTATGATTGTCATTTTATGTATAATGTCGAGGATACTACGATTTTTTGCAACATGGACTTCAAAAGTACGTTACTTTTTATTTGTGTTACATGATAACAAGAGGTGGAATAAGTAAGTATAGTAATACGATCCTGCTTTTTCTGGATAATGCAAACTACTGTTAACATGAACAGATTTTTTTGTTCCTCTTTGGTGTTCATGTTAACGAGATGTAACTACATTAGGCTGTTCCATGGAAAAAACCTTGATATACTAAGGGTATCGTGAATCGAAGAAGGTTGGAAACCCCCTGCTTTCAGGAGCGTAACAATTCAAAAATTATCGGGGGCTTATTAAAAAAGATCAAGCAATTCGTCGTTAATGAGAACATTGTACTTTTTTATTCAATTGGGGGGGCTTGAGTTTCCTGACCCCCCTTTCCTACTCAGTGCTTGCTGTACAGTATAATTTTTGTTGCGTGTACTACAATGTGTGTATCTCCATATTCTGAACAGTTAAGCTTTGTCTTCTATTATACAATAATTTCTGCCACCCACGTATAGATTATAGCTCAAACTAGAGCTTTATTTTTTTATTCTTCTATCATTTCGTTATACTTTTATGGCTAAAAAGGATCTTTCCATATCTACTGAAGTTATTGGGCAGTGTTTCTAAAATTTTACGTTTGCCGCTAGAATTTGTAGTAGTTTGCAGTAGCTCTACATCTTCATCATTATAAAATTGTTAACATGTTTTAGCTTGGAAGGTACAGCGATTGTACTTAACACGAGCTGTAACTTTTCTTTTACCTTTTCAACTGCTGCTCCAGGAAAATTCTATTAACTCTTCCCTCTTTCACTTCTGTTTATTTCCTCCCCATTACTTCATTTAGTGAACGTTCTCGTGTTCCTAATCCTGTTACGTGATTTGGTAACCAAGAGCGATTCGTTTCGATCATCCGTAGCTGTACAGGAATCCACAAATTATGCATTTATTCCAAAAATCCGTAGTTTTTACGGGCACTAACACTAAAAAGGGTTGAAACGTACCCATAAACCGGATGCTTATTATTGCATTAAGCTTGGATGGTTAGAGACGTGAACGGATTTTGATATTTTGTACGTACTTTTAAAATTTTATTAAGGATGAAACTTTTACTGTCTACGCCAGGGGTGGCCAACCTTTTTGGGAAGAGTGCCACTATCTGGAAAAAAATTATGCGTACCACTTCCAATTTTTCCAATATACTAAAAAATATAAAAAGGTGAAAAAATTTTATTTATAGGCTGATTATGGGATTTTTACGCAAATAGCACTTTTTTTTCATGTAAGTCTGAGTAGTGGAGATTTAAAAAATAATATAGTAAATAAAACAAAAGTACAAACTTAGGTTTTATTGTTAATAAACGTTTTTAAAGGTTCAGTTAGGCTATGTATGAAATAAAAAAGAATAACTTGAAACATTTAATTCTAAATAATTATTAAACAGCCAGTACCTAATTAATGTGGCTTTTGAATTTGTAGTTTTTTTACCAAGTCATCTATATTAGGATTAGTTCCTAAAGATGCTAACAAAATTAAGCGTTTTAGGTGCATATCAGTTAATCTTGAACGATATTTTGATTTTATTATGTTCATAATAGAAAACATTTGTTTAAAAACATATGTTGATCCAGACCTACATCAATATCTGACAGCCAAACCTTGTAAATTTGGAAAATTGCTTGTTGGTACGAATTTCCAAAATTCAATATAATTTGGATCACTTGCAGTTGAAATAAGTTCTTTATGTTTGCTTTTCAGTGTAGCATGGTGCTGTAGGTCAATAATTTCAATTTGGATTTCAGGTGGGTAAGAGTTAACGTTTTGCAGAGAAATTGAAAAGGGATTTGTGAAAAGATTAGCATTTTTTTTTATCATCTTGAAATTCATCAAACCTAGAACTGAATGAATCCTGCAAAATGGATATTAAAATCTTTCATAGTTCGGAGCATTATTGACTTTGGTAGCTAGTTCCTGCATTAATGTGAAATGTGTTAATCTTTTTTCTCCAAAATCGAGACAAAAAAAAGCAAAAGTTTGTTCACAAAAGAAGATATGTGACCAACTAGGGTAGGAAAAATACCATCTTTTCCCTGTAATCTTAAATTTAAATTATTTCAATGTCCCATAATATCGGTGAGAAAAGCTAAATCCCATAGCCAATCTTCATTCTTGAGTAGCAAGCACTCACTGGGTAGTTCATTGTTTTCTTCCAGATATTTTAAAATATACTTCTTCAAATTCCAAAATTTCGCGAGTGCACTTCCTTTGGAAAGCCAGCACACAGTGCAATGGAGGAGTAACTCACCATCCTCGTCCGTTTTTTCCCGGAAAAGCTCACGAAATCGTTATCGATTCAGAGCTCTAGCTCGTATTTTGTTAACACAGCGCGCTACAGGGTCAACAACAAAAGACAGGTTTAAGTCCTTGGCACAAAGAGCTTCTTGATGGATAATACACAATGATACTTAAAAACCTTTCTTCCCAAATAATTTTCAAGCAATGTAACAAAACCTTTTATCCTGCCAATCATGCAAGGCGCTCCATATGTGCAAACACTATCTAATTTTGTCCACTCTACTTTGTTAACTTCAATTACATTTTTAAGTTCTTTAAAAATGTCTTCACCTGTGGTTAAAACTAGTTGGCGCAAATCAAGAAGTTCTTCCACAATATCAAAAATATCGTTCGTGTAACGCCCAAATATGCTTCACTGAGCATTGTCCGTGATGTCACAGCTTTCATCCAAAGTTAATGAAAAGTATTTGCAATATTGTAGTCCAGAAACAATTTTATTTTATTTTGATGCGTAAACAAAAAATTTTCTTTCTAGACAGTTTTAAAATCACGAATTGCAATATCCTCTTCATATGTTCTTTTCCATGTCGAAGGTTTACTCATGAACATACTGAAAATAAAATTTTTAAAACAACGACGCTCGACGCCAAAATCTAAAAACAGTTTAAAAAAAAGCTTAACGTCTTGCTCGGCAGTTCAAAATC
>QLNU02015270.1:89609928-89643412 GCA_006491805.2 Dysdera silvatica
GGGGATAATATATTAAAAATTTAAAAGGCAACAAGGAGAAATATGGCCGATAAATGACCTATAATTGATAGTAAACGATTGTTTCGTCTCTGATTTTTTTTCACACCTCTTTAATTACATATTTATAAACAAGATTTTGAAGGTGCAATTTTTATATAACCCCTATTGCTAAAGTCTGCATATCCAGTGCATTGAAAGAGCAAATGCATTTTTAAATGTTCGAATATAATAATTCAATGCACTCGTTATGTTTTTTAACTGTTCACTAAACGCACGTTTCTTGGCTTTCACTGTTTTTTCAGAAATCACAGTTAATTAGTAAGTTTTTTGTCGCCTTTTCTTCCTGTTCTTGTAGGCCCATTTGGGCGTTTTTTCTTAGGGGGCGCTGTGCCACTTGACAACGGCACTTCTCTTCACGAGTTTAATAATGATAGGTTCCGTTCTCGAAGCTCGAAAAGCAATAAACCGTGTTGGAACCCTTTACCTGACTGGAATTCCTGTGCTTCTTGGAATGTCGAAAAACGTCGGAATTTTATCGATCATCTCCCATAGAAATTGTTTAATTCCCTCTAGGTCCATTCTATTTTAATAGGTTTAATGTTTATTTTTGCATTTATCATTCGTCGCTTATATCCTACGATGAACAGTGTCCAATACGGTGAATGTTTTGGATCTGATAACAACATGATTCAAACACGCAATTAGAATAGGTACCAAAGAGGATATACGTGCATACCACAGCGAAGCCAAGCACGCCTGTACTTGGCGACGGTGCCGAGGCGCAGAGATCATTATTTCGTATTCAGCCTGGGTGTTCAATTCTTTTCTGGGAAAAAGTCTTTCTCGTAACAAGCTACGGCGCAGTATAGCCCAGATGCTCTTGCGCCATAAAAAATCCAAACAAACAAGCTATACTTTCCAGACTCTTTCATTTTAAGCCAACGTAGTAGATAAGTAATTTTCTTCTATGCCGTGTATGCATATATGTTTTGATATGATCATCATTATGACGTATGAGTCATGGTATGGGCGGACATATGCATAATGGCAGACCACATCTTTTCTACAGATTACATTACTCCAGTATGTTATTATACATATACTCGCGGTAAAGCTAACCTGGTGCACTGAAAAGGCACAGAGCAGTATGGTTCTGCCAGTGTGATATAGTTCGCCCTTTCTTACGTTAACAGAGTTAATAGAAGATACATTTCGTACATAAAACATTAAAATAATGCTCAAATACATAAAACATAGGCATGTGTGTGCAAATAAAATCTGGTATTTATTAAATTTAGAAAAAAGACTCATTATAGCAAGCGCTGACGTCATTCAAGTAACTGACCACTCAGAGGACTTTGTTCGCTTGGCGGGATATTTGGCGCCTGGAATTTTGGCAACCGCGTTTTTCTGCATTCCAAATTAGGCGATAAATAGTCTAATAATGTTGAGGGTTACCTCATTTTTCGCCAATTTGGGAATGAATATTTATTGCACGGGCGCGAATAGGTCGTCGTAGCCTTAACAGTGTACCAGGTTAGCTTTGCCGCGAGTATAGTTTCTCCTGGCCATGTTCGCCTTTTCCATGGAATGAGTCCAGAATTTTTGTTCATGGATCATAATAGTTCCCCCCGACACAGAGCAACTTGGGTATGTGAGATACCTGAAAGTGAAGACACTGAGTGCGTGACACAGCTTGCTTGCTTTCCGGGGTTTGAATCCCATAGTCGCTCTTGGTAGACCTGTGGCACAAAGAAACTTTCCTCCCCGAGCTTTGCAGGACCCGAAAATTGTCTTGAAGGATGCCCATAACTCTCTCCAACACCTTAGTGAAGTATTTCCAAAACATCCGGCAAGCGGCGACCCCCGTTTATAGCGGCCAAGTAATCCGTGACCCCCTTTCATAGTAACTAAAAGATTTACTATCTACTCAAAATTTTATTCACCGTAACTCAAAAAATCATTAAGACTCCTCTGTGCTGGTAGTATCATCTTACGTAAGCAGTTGTAGGGTGTTTTCGAATGAATACTATAAATTCACCAAAATCTTCTTACGGTAATCGTGCCCCGAATTTCTAAATAACTGCAATGAGTTATGGGCGCTGACTTTGAAAAGGGTACTGATTCGTTTAATGTGGGCTATTTCGGTGGCTTTGCCGCCAGTTTTATTGACAAGCAGATTATCCATCAACGGGTGCGCACGCGAAAGGTTGATTGATTGATTGTTTGGCTTTTTTATGGCGCAAGAGCATCTGGGCTATACTGCGCCAAAGGTGCGATATTCAATTCGTGAGGATATGAATCTGCACGCACTCTCCTCATTCCCTCCGACACATTCAACCAGGCCTGCAAATTACGATGAAACGCTTATTCAAGAACGCACACATGATTATTATGTGTTACAGATTTTAACGAGGGTTTATTTTTAAAGTATCGCGTTTGATATAAGCTAAACAGCAGAATCACATGCTTTTAATATAAAGTATAAGCGATATAAAGTATGTAATATATTTTTGGGAAAGTATTGGAATTTCCAAATCTTTTTTTTTAAGAATGTTCAGCTACTTATATATCATCTAAAGTCCGTGAGATTTAAATAACAAGAAAGATCTTTTAAAGAGATCTTTAAAAGATCTCTTCAAAGATCTTTTGGAATAACCTTCTAGAAAGGATCTTTTAAAAGAAAAATCTTCCAAAAACAAAGAATTTTGATCTTTTAGGGAAGAAAATTTTCTAGAAACAGGGTGTCTACTCATCTGGAATACCTGGAAAAATCAGGGAAATTTGAAATACAAAGGCCAAAGTCAGGGAAATTTGAAATTCATTGTTATAATAAATAGCTTATTAAAATAATTTTCCTGAACTGTGCTTTTCATACCACATTGCATACTGAAAATTTTGAAAAACTTATGCTTTTGACTAACTTTTTCCAAAAATTACCCTTTTGCACCAAAACTAATATAATTTATATAAAATTATTAAGCCCATATATTTTTCAAAAATGTGTGTGCTAAATAATATATAACTAAAACTTGAAAAAAAATGTTTTTAGCTAAATTATCTAATCTGTAAGGGATTTTGATCATATCAATCTATTTTGCTGTATAAAGCATATACATAATGTAAATTAGCCTGCTATAGTGACTATGACATGTCTAGTACATATTGTACATTCAGGGAAATTTTCGTAATATTTCAGGGTGTCCATAAATCTAGAAAACCTGGAAAAGTCATAGAAGTTTTTTTCTGACTGGAAAAGTCAAAGAAATTTGAAAGCCATTGTTATCAAACAACAATGTCAATCAATCAACGTTTATTGGCGTAGTGATACCAACGCCGATGGTATGGCGTGATTAGATGGTGAAACGTTCGATTATTATAATTCGAAGTCATTGTTATAATAAATAACTTATTAAAATAATTTTCCTGAACTGTGCTTTTCATACCACATTACCTACTGAAAAATTTGAAAAACTTGTACTTTTGACTAAACTTCTTCCAAAAGTTACCATTTTGCACCAAAACTAATATAATTTATATAAAATTATTAAGCCCATATATTTCTCAGGAGAAAATGTTTGCCAAATATGTAACTAAAACTTGAAAAAAAGAAAGTATTTTTAGCCAAACTATTTAATCTGTAAGGGATTTTGATCATACCAATCTCCTTTTTGTTATATATAGTCATACACCTTTTAAATGAAATAGAAGATGAAGCATCAGCTTTGCGATTATATAGTTAAACTCTTTTATAATGAACTCAAAAAGGGCCGAATGGAAATGTTGCTGTAAATATTTAATTAATGTGGGTCTTTAGTGTTAAAACAATTTTTTTTTTCTTTTTTTATTAAATACAGTTTTTGTACTTGAAAATTCAATGAAATTAAGTTATAAATGACTTTGGAGTTTGTGTTAATCGATTTTATGGCCTTGAAACTTATTGTGATTGCGCAAATTTTAGTGCATTGCATGTTGTTTACTGTAATTAGCAACTGGAAATTTAAGCTGGAAAAGTCAGGGAAGTTTGAAATAGAATTTGGGTAGACACCCTGTAGAAAGGATCTTCTAAGAAGGGTTTTCTCGGACTATATGTACAATGTTTTTTAGGTAGAATCTTTTTGAGCCACATACAGTGTTTTCTAGTAAGAATTTTCTAGAACCAAAGTATTCCAGTCTACGAAACTGTCAATTTACTTAACTGTCTACGCAGTCACCTGAAGCAAGCGCGGACACAGAAGAGGGGTCACAGGGGTCATGACCCCCAAAATATATTTTTTCACTGTAAAAAATTCCAACTTTCATGATAAATGAAGGGTGTTATTCCAAGACCATGGCAAATTCTGTCCTTCACACAAGTGGAAGTCTGTGTCCATCCACCTTTGATCTGAAGTATATATATATGATCCTAATTACGTATACTTATATCCCTATATAAATTAAAATGTTTCCTTGCATTTTAATTGAAGGCTTCTGTTCTGTCTTTGGCCTCGTTGTCGCTTCCCATTCTTCGTATTTTAGACAAGTTGTAATTTTTCAATTTAGTTGATGCCATTGCCGTCTCTTCAATGTCGGCGTCACTGACTGAAAGCACGTTTTTTGTCTTTGTGCCAACGTTTTTGATGTCGTGAAAATAAATTTGCTGAAGTGGTCGTGAAGTGGAGGGCTACTTTGCTAGCTGTGAACCCTCTTCACGACATGACCTTCGATCATGTTCTAAAACGACCACCTTCAATATTCCTCGTAAAGGGAAAACAAGCCAAAATTACTTTATGCTTAAGGAAAGTATTTTCTCAACCTCTTTTCAACCGCTTTTCCTCGTATACGAATTAAAAGATTTTTTAAAACAGTGTTTCAAGTTTTTATTCAATTTTGAGACGTACAGGTAAAGAGAAAATTTGAAAAGAAAGTTGCATGTGATTCTAAGACAATGCTACATGCGTTGGTGCATTTACATTTAATGCATTTACATTTAGTGCATGTTAAATATACAAAATTCCATTGCAATTGGGGTGGGGGTTTACAGCTCCAAAACCATCCCCTTGCTACGCCTATGTCGGCAACCCCCGAAATTCTGTTCAACATACAAAGAGAGGGAGAGAGGAGTTAAAGAAATTAGTCGGGAGGTTTTCCTAAAAAGTCAGGAGAAAACTAGTGGAAAAGTCTTTTTTTTTTTTTTTTTTTAATACTGTGAGTGGAAATCCTGATTTTAAAACGAGATGAAAGATAACTTATTTTGAGTGCGGCACACATTTTTGTGAACTGAAATGAAAAAAACAATCCCAGCACAAAACTAAAGGCTTAATATTCATAGAGGCAGGGGCGCCCCCCCCACCATGAGCTAAAGGTCTTGCGCCTCCGAATGGACAAGCATTTGCGCCCTCTGGTAATCCAAGGTATGTTCCCCTTCGAGAGGACCCTGCCCTCCCCTGCATAGAGGGTTACTTGGGTTCTGTGTATCTGCATATATAAAGGATAGAAATTATGTAAGAGCTTGACAATTACATTGGGCATAGCATTAAAAAGCAAAGTAAACCACGCACACTGAAGGAGCAGGAGAGAGACGGAAGCCTGATGCTGGCGTGATATAATGTATGAAAAAAACAGGGGGGAGGGGGATTGACAGCGTGCCCAGGGACATTCCTGCGAATGCTACACGTGCACTAAACGGATTATGAATGCATTATTTTTTTCTACGCCTTACCAACGCGTCGCTACTAGTCTCTTGCTGCTTGACCGTTTGGTGTGCACAACAGACTTCAAAATGCTTTATGCTGGGCTTCACCCATTTCTGTTCGCGCATGTTTTACCGTACCAAACATTCTACGGCTAACGAGACAACGTGCATTACTACGTCACGTGATATGCAACAAATGCGTGTGAAGTCGTCGTGGAGGTCACGGTACTTCATCGTTCACATCCTAGTGGGCCTATCATGTAGCTTTAGGACTACACGGAAATTGGAAAAGTAAGCTTGGGGTTAAACGATTAATTAAATACGTTTTGTAAGAGTTAATTTAGCCTAGAACGATCAGAGTTCTTCCACCATTTAGTTAGCATGATTTCCAATATTTTTCCATTATATTATTTATCGTTTAGTTATAGTATTTTCTTCCAATTTATTTATTTAGTTTATTTATTAATTTATTTAGTTCCAATATTTGTTAATGACCTTCACCTTCAGCGTATATATTTGATGGTAGTTCGACTTCCAGTCCATGTTCTCAAGGGATTGGGTGTGTTTGTTGGTGTTGATGACGTAATTTATCTTCCTTATGTAATCGCTTTGTGTTAGAATTGCAGAATAACCTCGCTATATATGCAGCGAAACCTGGTAAAGTGACCACCTTGGTAAATCGACCACCTGAAAATGAAGGGAGCACTTTTATAAGAGAGAACTGGTTGGTATTTAATTATGCCTATATCAAAATCTGTCGTATATAGTGACCATTGCAGTCCAGTCCCAAAGGTGGTCACTTTAGGCAGGTTTCACTGTATTTTCCAATTTTCTGTGTGCGTATGGGTTAGAGCAGTGGTTTTCAAACTTTTTTATCTAACAGAACTCTTTTCGTGCCACATGCCTGGCCATGAAAAGACCCCTTTATAATAAACATTTAAGGAAAACCTAAAAAGAGCTATTATTCATCACTACTTAGACATAAATATAACAAATAGTGCAGTACAACCTGCCAAAAGTGGCCACCTTTGGGACTGAACTGCGCTGGTCACTATACACGACAGACTTTAGTATAGGCATGACTAAGTCCCTACCAGTTCTCTCTTATAAAAAGTGGTCACTTCATTCAGGTGGTCGATTTACCAAGGTGTCCACTTTACCAAGTTTCACTGTACAGTGAAACCCGCCTAAATTGACCGCCGTTGGAACTGGACTTCATTGGTCACTGTAGACAGATGGTCACTGTGCACGACAAACTTTGATATAGGCGTGACTAAATGTCTATCATTTCTGTCTTATAAAAAGTGGTCGCTTTATTCAGGTGGTCACTTTACCAGGTTTCACTGTTTATCAGTAATAAACGGCAAGCAGTAATACTTTTCTATTGTTGCCGGATATTGGTTATGATTAGTTAGTTAACCCAAAGTGGTTGTCATGGGGTAAGTTATAGAATTCACAGACTTTCTCTGAATTACGAATTGCTTGCAAAACCCCTAGAGGAGGGTTGTCTTGGTACCCAGGGGTTCCTAGGAATACCATGGGGTTAGAGGGAAACGTCGGTGAATAAATACAGTGTTACCTCCCGTAAGGGACGGCTTCCCTGGTCCCCAGTATGCGCATGTATCAACAACGCACTTACCTTCGAAAAGGGACAGAGTGTCCGTTACCGTGGGTGTCCCTTATTGGGAGGTATGTCTCTTCCCATTTGTGTGCTTCCAGGTGCTAAAGCAAAAACGGAACTGGGTATATCACAAGAAGAACTAATCAACGATGGACCATCGAAGACAGAGGAAACGTTTTCCAATAAGATGAGTGGATCAAACAAACGCATTAGAGCAATATGGAACCGAATTGCCCAAAACAGACAAAAGCATAGTGACATCTGTCCATAACAATACCTCAAGGATTGAGAGAAGATACTGTTGTGGACACGGTCGGGGGCGGACTGGACTGCCGGCCCCCGGGTCGATGCGCCCTCATGGGCGATGGGACTTACGCTCTCCGAAATTCCAAGGTATGCGCCCTTTGGGAGGACCCAGTTCGCCCCTGGACAAGGTTGAAAATTATACGCTCTATATAGCTGTTTAGACCGCAGGAAAATATATCTATAAACAGCTTTCACTGTATGTCAATATATACGTCGGTGGAGGACATAGACTTTTATTTTGGTGGGGGGGGGGTCAGAAACAGAATTTGCCATGGCCTTCGAATAACACCTTTCATTTATCATGAAAGTTGTAATTTTTTACAGTGATAAAATATATTTGGGGGTCATGATCCCCTGTGAGCACCCCTTGTGTCCGCCCCTGATATGCATTATATATATTTGTATCTCCGCTCGGAGTATACATGAGTGCCCATAGATAGATGAAAGATCCCTTATCGCTGCGGTATATTTGCATTTTTTTTTTGGTTTAATTTGAGCCCTGCGGTGGCGCAGTGTGGTAACGCGTTCTCCTAGTGCGCCGCTAATCCGGGTTCGACTCCCAACAGTGCAAAGAACGCTTACTCAGAGATCTCATAAAGATCGCACTGCTCACTGTAGTCCGGGGTTTGGTCAACACCCCCTGTAAAATATGTCAATATAGGGGGTGTTGGTATGGTCCCCTAGGCCTTAAGAGGTTCGGATTCCTCGGAAAATTGTAGGTCCAGAGGTTCAGATTCCTCGGAAAACAGTAGGTCCCGGCGCAGCATGACCATTGTAGTCTTTGAGCCGTAAAACCACAAACAAAACAAAATTAGCTTGATCCGTATAAAAAAAATAACATGCGTTTCAGAAGCAATATTGCACCCCCGCCCCCGGAAAGTCAAATGGACCCCCATGGATGTATAGACGATGTTATATAATTAAACTCCATTTTTGAATTCCTATTGCAAAATTTTCCTGTTTTCGTTTTTAGTATGAGGAAAAAAAACAGTCCTTCTAGTTTAGCATTTCCATTGTATGGAAATAACATTCAGTTGGTTTCTCTATCACACTCTGCCTTAAATTGTCGTTCGATATTTTACCTTTCGTTTTCCCCTTTTCTTCTTGGCCTTGACTTGGTCTTTCGTCGCTGGTAGCTGTATTTCGCTGTCGGCTTTCGTGTTCATTTGACCGTTGGTCAGTGTACGTGGCTGGAAGGCGCACGCTTCGGCCGGAATCGGTGAAGTGTTACCGAAAACGCTGCGCTTTAGTTACGGAAACCGCCATTTGATGCTAAACCAATCTTATGTCTAGTGCTTTTTTTTTTGGAAGGAAAATTACTAAATTATTATGAATTATTTTTTTAAGATGAATATGTTCAAGGCTACCTAGTGACTTCTAACGTAGGTGTTTAGGCTACTTTTTTTGGGGGGGTTATGGAGAGCAAAACGAAGCACCATTCGTTGAGACGGAGCATTAGTGTCGCAGCTGGAGCCAATGGAGTTTTCAGCGAAGCCAGCCGCTTGAAGAATCAAGGGTCCATGCCGTCTTTAACTGCTTTAAAAGGTGAGAATTTTTTTTTTTTTTTTAAAGGTTTGATTAATTAATTCTGTTTCGAGGTGCAAGGACATCTAAGGCCATGCTGCACCAGTTTAAAAATTCAGTAGTCATTTACCTTTATTGGGCATTTAATTGGGAGAGGGGGGGTTCTTAACGCAGTTTTGTTTATAAAATTTCGTAGTCAACGTTCAAAAATTGGAATCGACTTGAATTTGTGACGATTTACGCGGGTTTTCACTTTGAGATGTCGACTTAGTGAGATTTTTCTCCATACACAATATATTAGACCAGCGGTTCTTTAACTTCCCTAGACGGCGGACCCCCTTCAGAGATCACTTGCCCTCGCGGACCCCCTTCAGAGATCACTTGCTCTCGCGGACCCCCAAGAATTAACTCAAAGTTTAAAGCCCGAAATTTGCATCATACATATTTATTTCTAGTGTTTCATCACTGATTTTCACTATTTAAGGAAGGAATTTTTCGTTCCCTCGTAATTTATTCTTAGCATTAAAGAGTAAATGCTCGTGTCTTAGTACTTTTCCGAACTTTTGTGGGGCACTGGGAGGATCTCGCGGACCACAGTTGAAGAACCGCTGCATTGAAGCTTCAGAAATGTCCATAATGTTAATTTATCCGAGGTGACTGTTTGTACAGTCTAACCTTGATTTAACTATTTGCACGGAGCCAGTGAAAATAATCGTTAAATCGGGGAGAACACGTCGAAACCAATGACGCACCCACGGGGGGGGATCTCGGGCTCTTCCTTGGACTGAAAATTTGCATGTAAAATACGTTAAAAGTGACAACTATTACATTAAAAAAATAACAATATTTTTTACATTTTCGGCCCTCTCTCGAGCAAAAAACATGGGTGCGCTTAGCGCTATTGATCGGAACTGAAAGGAGAAATTATGGAAAAGGAAAACCATAAAAATGCTTATCAGCGTTCTGAAGAATACGCCATAATTTTGATAAACATAAGACATGTACGTGGTTACTATTTGAAAAGAAATCTTTGACGGTTGTTTCGGTTTCTCGTGGAAATTGACATTTATCACATTGCCTTTTCGATTTTTTCAATTGCATCGGAAAAACGTTTTAACCCTGCGTTTTAACGTCGTAAAACGCAGTGGATACTTCTTTACACACTGTAAATCAGCATTCGCTTCAATTGAGTAAACTCAATTGAAGTTGATTTTCTGATGACAACTGATTTTCTAACTGAAATTCCACTCGCAACTGCAGGCTAATGACAAAAGGTTATCATTATATCGAAGCTAGACTGTACATACAAAAAATGAGGCGTGTGCTAATATTCCCGGATCAGTGCTTAATGTTACACAGTGTTCGTTCACGAAAAGAAGTCCAATGAAACAGTCAGAAATAACGGGAGGTGACCTCACAAACGGGTTGGTTGATTACAGAAGAGGGGGGGGACTCCAATTTCAGAACTTGTTTTTAGTGAACGTTTGTCGGCGCCAAAATCAAGGTCTGAAATGTGAGTCCTCCTCTTCTGTAATGGGATAGTCCGTTTGTAACGTCACCTCCCGTTATTTCTAACTGTTCCATCGGATTTCATTTCGTGAACGAACAGTACTTTCGTTATTACGTGTTGTTATTGTCATCACATGCTGTTTATTGCTGCATATTTTTATGTACTTATTGTTACACTATACTGTACTTGTTGTTACAGTATAATTCTCAAAACCAAATAACATACGAATACTATTTTTATTGTTATTTAATTACTTTTATTGCTATTTACGTATTTTTTATTGTTCAATAATTTGTATTGCTGTTTAATTATTTAATCGTTGTTTAGCCAGTTCAGCTGTTAATTATTTTTAGTTATTTTTTATTGTTTAATTATTTTGTTATTTTAGTCTGAAATTCGTCATAAATGCGTGTTTATGTTCCTCGATATGGCGTACTTGGCAAGAAGCTTGTTTTCGTCTTTTTCCGTAATTCATATTTTGCAGATAAACTGATAATCGTGTTTTCCTTCACGAAAACAAAGGAATGAGAAGCACTGTTCGCGTCATTACAAGCTAGGTGAGTTTTTATGGCGCGAAGACGGCACTCAACATGTGCCACAATCAGCAGTCTGTGCCACAATCAGCAGTCTGTGCCAACACAACAAGTTAAACCAATTGTGGTACTGGCTGTAAATTTAGGTTAAACTCTTCAACCAAGGAAAGGGCGTCAATTTTACGTGCTAACTATGGACTTGCTGTGCTGCAATTGCAGTGCGTTCGTCTAGTAAACATTTCACCCGGATTTTATTCCGAACGGTGTCAAAAAAGCTTATCGACTAACTGCTCATTTAATCCAGGGGTACGTTCCTTAGACCTAAGCAGTTCGGATTCCTCGGAAAAAGTAGCTCCCGTAGGGGCAACATGACCTTTACTGACCTTGCGCCGCAAAAGCACAAACAAAATGATGAGTTAAATGTCATATGTCAAGTGTACTAAATGTACTATATCATGTTCACGTTTATGGCATGTGCTATACGCTGAACGCACACAGTTGCATAGCAGAAATTATTGATAGCAACTACAGTGAAATTGCGCTGCTGTATTTGCTACTTCCTGCTCCCCCTTCTCAAGAAGTTCGAATCACGTGATGTGGTGATGCTCATTACCGACTACGTCATCGTAGCGCTTATGTGGGCTTCTAATGCTCTGTTAAACGATGAATAAAATACATAATAGTCCCCCTTCGGTTTCGGCTCCCGAAACAATGGGGTTCAGTATTCCTTACTTACTTACGTGTGCAAGGAAGTGAAAGTTGACCATGGACGGCATACAGGGATGCACCGCGCGTACTGATGTCGTCACTCAACGTCTACCGAATCCAACACACCAATCTGTCCCGAAGAGCATTGGCGATCGGCGGATGAGACGGAAGAACATCCTGGGGTCGGCCGATGCTGCTACAGGAGCTCGCCGGCCCCCGATGGACGGGTGCGAGACAAGTCCCGAATCCTCGGAGCACAGACATCCATCCACTCCAATCCAGCGGCCTGGCCAATATCCCATGCACTCGTGGGCAGAGTTAAGGCTCTCCGCAAAGCCGACAGCCTCTGAGACACGAGCAGGAATCCAGGCCTGCCAGACCCGGACCGAGACGAAAAGACGTCCGCACAGCTTCGGAACCAGAAGCGGTCGTTCAATAATTATTCCTCATTTGCAGATGCGCCCCTAACCCTCCAATAAGTACTTCGGTGGTACCGCTATTCCCCCCTCTCATTTTACCAATCCGAAATCGTAGGTTCGATATCCGATGTTGAGGTAGAACACATGTTGTTTTTATACACCCTGTAGTCCGGGGTTGAGTTTCTAGGAGCTCTTTGGCTTGACCCCTGCTTCTGTGGTTCATTGACGATACTATCTATTTAACCCAGTTTGAGATACGGTACATATTGTGTTGTATATTTTGTAAGCAGTACAAGACAGGAATACCAGTTTTGTATGTTTTTTAAGCTTGTGTTTGAGCTGTTCCATTTTTATTTGGGAGGGGTCGCGATATATATTGCACTATAATATCTGTTTCAATACTTCTCTCATGCGTCGTTCTTGATCGCAGTCTGTGGGGGAGCTGTCTACTCCAGGAAGATAATTAAACATTATAAACTGTTGCCACTGAATTCAGGAAATTATGCAACTCTTTGCTAACTATTGCTTTCGTGATGGTGAGGATGAATTGCGTACATAACGTTTCTAGGAAAGATGGCCACGCTCAGGTGGTGCTGTGCTTCCAGGTGTTGTTTCCATTCTTGTATTGGTAATTTTATTATTAGAAATGAATTCGAGGAACGTAATTTATCTTTTTGTTTTTCATCATTTCAATTTTTGAATTGGCAACGATGTGTTTGTTTATTTTAACGTTCTTCCTAAAAGTGACCGAGTAGACTGAACATGAACAGAACTGCCTTCCCTGAATAATACACTGACTTTCTTTCTTAATTTTCTTTATTGTAACGTTAGGTTACTATTACATTACTAACCTAGGATTTCCACACACCTACTAACCCTTGACTTGTCAGGAAATTTTGAATCGTCCCGGAAAGTTAGAAAAAATCAGAAAAGGGAGGTGGGTTTTTTTTTGTCAGACCTGGACAAGCCAGGGAAGCGTTCCTAACCTTTTTTTTTAAATAATTCATTCTCCCGCTAGTGGCCTAGAAAAAGGATGAGCACAGCTTCCTTCCCTCTCATTGGATAACAAAATGACTTTGTTTTCCTTAAAGTTGAATCATTCCTGTCTGGGATTACAGCGCCGCCTCCGGCGGCCACCCTTCCCATTGAGCCCTTGCCCAATAAGTAAATCTGAATCATTTGACCTTTTTTTTAAGCTGCTTGAGCTCCCACCCATAATTTTTGAATTGCTACACCCATCTCCTGAGAAAAGCGAAGTTGTTCTCCTAACAATAGTGTCCCCGAAATTTGTCAGAGAAAACCCGGACAAATCAGGGAATTTTTGTGAGTAGGATATCCTATAACTGTATTATAATATACAGGTATATTATTACGTTGTATATTAAAAACTATATTCAGGGTTTGACAGATCGCGGCGAACTTAACTATACTCGCCAGACAAGAACGGCACACGTCCCTCTCAAATAAATAAATAAATAAAAAAATAATAAATAAATAATAAAAATAAATAAACAAACAAACAAATAATACAAATAAATAAATAAATAATAAAAAAAATAAAAAATACCAATCCACCCACCAACCTACTAAGTAACCAGTATATTCCAAATACCGATACAGAAGTTTTCGGTATTTTGAATAATAGCCCAAATTTCTTACTCACCGCCGGCGACCGGATTTGTCAGCCCTACCTATATTATATCACTATATCAATAAAGCTTATTTACGTAAACAAACGAACTCTTTTTCTCAAACTTTCAGAACATTTCTCCAAAAGCTATAACTTGCTTTGATTCTATGCGTGTCTAAATGTATGCACTTTCATTGCTTTGATCCCGTGACTGCCACACCCAAATTGAACCTTGGGAAAACATGCTTCTCAGCACATTGATTTATTTTTACACTAATTTATCATTCTAGAGGCCGGATGATATGCACTAAAAAACCAGCAAAATATGCATGCAAATGTGTTATAAAAATACCCCCGAAATAAGCATTTATATGCACTCAAAATAATAAAACACGCACTTCCAAAAAATACGCACTTAAATATTTTTTCCACTTATTTGAAAACGAATGTCGTTTGTCTTAAAACATAATATTGCTTTTATTACTAACCAGCCGAGTAGATATATTTGATAGGCAGCATAGTTTTTATTGCACCATGTCACAATTTTTCTTGCACCATGTCACAATTTTTCTTGCACCATGTCACAATTTTTCTATCAATATTCTGAACAATTGTGTTTTTCATATGTTATTCAATAGTTCTTTATGCCAAAAAGTCCTTTCCTATTGAAAGCACCGTAGCTAGATAGATGACTTTGCGCTCATGGCAGAGCCGTCCAGATTGCACCTCTGGCAGAACCGTCTAGATTGCGCCCCCACTAGCCACGGACTTATTCTTTCCTATGGATTATTTCAGCCAATTTTGCGCCCTTCCTTGCCTGCGCCCGTAGCGTGGGCCTTCCATGCTTCCCCTAGCTACGGCCCTGCCTACTGAAATTATTGAACAGTATTTATAAAATTTTGTGGGTAGTTTATAACGGATAGTCTATCCCTAATAGACTATAGGTAACGTTTATTATTGCTAGAATAATGGTGCGGAATTTTACCCATGTCAATGTTCGTTGTGTTTAATATGAGCTTAAATTAACCACCTGTGTAGCACAATAGAACTAAACCCTTCCGTCTTTCTGCTAAAGATTAGTGCCTAATTCAATTTTTCAATGATACTGCGAGGCTGATTACGCGTGCGCTTTAGTAATAGTCACAAAATATCGCCCCCACCGACACACACCTGGTGTCGCCAGTCTTCAATGAATAAATAGTTCCGCAAAAACATTAGATTATGAACTTTAATTACGTGCACCTGTTCACATTAAGGATTCGCGTCTGCTGCAACAAATGAAGAAAACGTGGAGTAAACGATGCGCGCGCAATTACTCTGCTTGATCATTTTTTGTTATTGGCCAATTCAAATTCCGCTATGAACCAATTAGAATAAGTGGTTTTGCATTGTCAGCGGATCATTAACCAACCATACCTCATTGCATCGGAGGGCAGGAGCGATGTCTCATCACTGTGGCTTGGCCATAAACTCTTATGGAAATACACTCTGCTTTTGCGGACAACTTTTCCAAACCATCATTCTGCATATATAAGAAGAAGAGGAAGAAGATGATGATTAACCAACCACATCCTATCAAATAATGAATGGAAATCAACCTCCATTTATGTAAATGAGGATGCTAGTGATTGCCTGAATGATAAACGCGAGTAAAATTAATGTGAATATTAAATGGAAAATTAATGGAGAGGTTATAATGATTTCGTTTAAGTAAAGTTATTTACTTCCATCGTATACTATGTTAAATTTAGGCGAGTCTAACGCACTGCTATCAGGGCCTGATCACTGCAAAGGCATTCAAAGCCTAGGCTTTGGGCCCCGCAATTTTAGGGGCCCCAAAATGAAAAGCCAAACTGTTATTTCATTTTTATATATAAATTTTTTACTTTTACCAAATCTTTCCAAAAAAAATTTTCTTTTGTGCCGCGCAGTAGCATTGTGCATTTGTTATTGCAGTGTTACCTCTTAATAAGGGACACCCATGGGACAAGACATTTTGTCCCTTCTTCGGAGGTACGTGTTGATATACCTACATCTACTATGGACCAGAGTAATCGTTCCGTATTTGGAGGCATTCCTTATAAGAGGTATAGTGCGTTCGCGCTCAGTTGTCGCCCGATACCGTTACCAGACGGGTTGTTCCATTGCAGTTTAGGGAAGGGCGTCTTGCCCGAACTGCTTTTTCGCGCGGGAAAAACCAGTTACGGCAAGACACCCTTCTCTAAACTGCAATATAACAACCCGTCTGATAACGGTATTGGGCGTCAGGTCCGAGCGAACGGACTATAGCACTATATTTATTGTGCTTTCGCGTAGACCTGATACCGTTAGCAGACGGGTTAGTCCATTGCAGTTTAGGGAAGGCCATCTTGCCGAAAAGGGTTTTCCGCGAGGGAAAAACCAGTTCCTCCAAGACGGCCTTCCCTAAACTACAATGGACTAACCCGTCTGCTAACGATATCACGCGCCAACTGAGCGCGAATGTACAGTACCTATCCAACTTATGATGGGACCAATTTTGCAATATCCCTTCGAAATGGGCTCAGCTCGCTACTGAGGGCATTTCCAAATTTTCATGAGAAGGGCCACAAACATGTGCCTGGCCTTAGGCCCCACAAAGGCATGATCGGGCCCTAAGTGTTATAGTTAGTGATAACATGGTTGTTAAATAGAAATTAATTAGAAACTTAATTAGAAATTTAAATTGATTATTTGAATCAAGAATTAAGCATTTTATAATTAGGTTTTTAAATTGAATGTGTTTTTAAAAAAATTGTAAAGTTCGAAGTTCCTTTATTTTGATGTACTGTGCATTCGCGCTCAGTTGGCGCGTGATACCGTTAGCAGACTTGTTAGTCCATTGCAGTTTAGGGAAGGCCGTCTTGGAGGAACTGGTTTTTCTGGCGCGAAAAACCAGTTTCGGCAAGACGCCCTTCCCTAAACTGCAATGGACTAACCCGTCTGCTAACGGTATCACACGCCACCTGTGCGCGAACATACAATACGTCACGTGCACAAGATTTGGATAGAACTTGGAGAGTCGCCTAAGAATGTAAAACTGCTTGAGTTGATTACCTTCGACTCGAACCTATGGAAACGTCGTTGATAGGAGAAAGGTTTCTGATTTTGGTGCACGGTACAGAACTTGCTATGAGGTACAGTCTCATCTGGAATATTGAAAAAATACGGCAGAAGTACGAAAAAACAAAACAATATTTTTGCAATATCTAAGCATATACAGGGTGGTTATAATTAAACTTTGCCTATTTAGAGCACCTTGAAGCTTGAACCGTTTAGTAGATTTGCACCAAAATTGGTATATAAGCTATTCAAAGGATGCGGGGGGGCTTCAAAATCGTCCGCTAGGGGGACGCTTTTTAGCGTAATACTGCAAAAGCAAACTATGACATGACCAATACGCAACACTAATGGTATTTTTCACATTTAGTAACATTTACTGCATCGAAACATTTCAAATGAACGTTGTGCGAGTAATAACAGCACACCGGCAACTGCAGGCGTACTAGAGGGGGAAAAAAGTTTTTTCACACGCAGGTAGAACGTAAAGAAATGCAGCAAGCAAGCAGCTGTTAATTGTGTATAGAATGGCGTAATGGAGGTTGCTCAATGTGGCCGCTATCATTCACTTGTAAAAGTTCATGGCCACTTTCAAATATTCTGTAACGGCATTTAACGACGTTTGTTTTGTCGCAACTGCAGAAACGACAGTACGTTACATCTACCATTTTCGTGTAAAATGGTGCGCAACCACATGCTGCACGGTCCGTCAAAGCTCCAGCATTTCACCGATGACCGTGTTATCAGTCGTTCGTTTACCAATCACTGGAAACCGTTCGCCGGATCTCACTCCGTGCGACTTCTAGTTGTGGGATCATTTAAAGAATTTGGTTTATTGTGGAAGTGTTGCTATGTTAGCAGAATCCAAGAATTCCATAACGCTGCATATGTAAAGCCTCACGGAGGATTAGTTGCGATGCGCTGTTGAACACATTCTGCATTGGCTTGAATTGTTACAAATAAATGATGACGGCCACATCGAGGAACACCCATTACATCGTCCTGTACACGATTAACAGCTGCTTAAATGTCATATTTCTTTACGCACTATCTGCATGTGCAAAATATTTTTTTTTCATTGTACGCCTGCAGCGCCGGCTTATTGCTCGCACAACGTTCATTTAAAATGTTTCGATGCAATAAGTGTTACTAAATGTTAAAAATGTCATTCGTGTTGTGTGTTGGTCATTTCATAGGTTGCTTTTGCAGTATTGCGCTAAAAAGCGCCCCCCTAGCGGACTTTTTTTAATCAAAATTCCTTTTCCGCATCCTTTGAATAGTCTATATACCGATTTTGGTGTCAATCCGTTGAACGGTTCGAGCTCCAGGATGCTCTAAATAGGCCAAGTTTAATTATAACCAGCACCCTGTGTATGTATATACATGCATACATGCACACACATATACAGTGTGAGGGGTGTACTTTTTAAATATTTATATATACGATCCTGGGTGTTTATATATATACATTACTTATTTTTATTTATTTATTTATAAAAAGATAATTTTCAAATTTCTTCCCAACAGCAGCACATTCTATGTATTTTTCCGTGAGGTTCTTAGTCTTAACTTAGATGCACACGAAATCTTTTTTCCAAATTACTGGAACACATTTGAGTTATTGACTAACATGCAGCGCAGTAGCTAGTGGGTGGCGTGGAGGGCCCCGACAAGGGAGCGTGTAAAATTGGCTGAAAGAACTCACGGGGAAAATATATATACAGGGTGTCTCAGCATCAGGGTTACAAACATCTAGGAGGGGTAGGGTACACTTAGAAGAACAATATTTGTCATAGAACCTAGGGTCGCAAACCACTCACAGCGCTAGTTCTAAAACCGTCCAGCATGCACAAATATTTACAACCAGTGCGTGAAAAGCGCCAGATAAAACTCAGGTCAGCTGCTCAAGTGCATAGATGATTAGGACATCGCATTTTGCGCTTCTCATGCACTGGTTGTCACTATTTGTGCATGCTGGACGGTTTTAGAACTGGCGCTGTGAGTGGTTTGCGACCCTAGGTTCTATGACAAATATTGTTCGTCTAAGTGTACCCTACCCCTTCTAGATGTTTGCAACCCTGGTGTTGGGACACCCTGTATAAATATGCCTTAAGGGCTTCGGATTCCTCGGAAAACCGTAGATCCCGGCGCAGCATGACCTTTGCTGCTCTTGCGCCATAGAACTCAAGCAAACGAAGTCTTATGAAGTATTGACCATATAGGCAGAACGCCACCCTCGTTCAGTTCAAAACTAATCATTTTCCGATATTCGCATGTCGTTCTCTTTTGTTTTTAACCGTTTGAATTCGTTACCTTGTAACTGGATTAGTGCACGCAAGACTTTCGATTACGTTCTTTAAGCGATTTTGTGTTCGTCGTTATCGACAAACTCGTTCAAAGGGATTTTATGTAATGTTTCAGAACAGCTGTAAGATGTGAGCTCTTACTACATGCTTATTTTCCCTAAATAGGATCATATCTAAGTTTTCGTTTCCCTTCAATGTTCATTCGGAACAGCATTTCAGAAGAGTATCTGTGGAAATTAGAAAAGAATATGAATAAGAACTTCAGGGAAATTTTACGGAAATTATATTTTTGAAATTTCTTAGAAATCTCAAGAGTTTTCTAGGAATCTCACTGTTTCGGGGGTGGGGGAAGGAATGCCGGGAATTTCTGTTCTGTACTTCTTGGGAATCTGTTAAGAATTTCTGTTGAGAAACGCCATTGGCATCTATGTTGAGAATGGCATAGAAATCCTCTAATGATTTCAAGCGAATGTATGATCACAAGCAAGTTAAAGAAAATCGTCTAAGGTTGATATTTGAATTTAGTGGATTTCAATTAACATTAGTCCGCAACTAATTCTCAAGTAACTCGGTAGGTTTTCAACGTTAGCAATAGCTATCATTATTGCATTTATGGAAGACCTTTACCTTAGCCTTTCTTGCAGTACAGGCAGAAAGAACAATAGCGGTTCATATTGAAACCCAATACCTTCTGGGGAAAAATGATGATAATTTCGTGGGAAAACATGATTATAATTTCAGAGAATTGATGAAAAAATCTATATGAACATTAATTTTCGTAGAAATCTTATAAATTGTACATATGGAAATATACATACTTTGTCTCATTTTTCTTTATTCAAAGGAATAAATAACAAATGTTGAATATATTTGCCTGTATTGCCAAGTCATTTTCGAACTCACGAGATGAAACTTTCATGACCTGCAACATTTATCATGGAACGCACCACAAGCACGTTGATACATTAAATGCCATGCAGTCGCAAGCAACGTATTTGTCAGCAAAATTTTAAGATCCGCTCCAGTTACGATTTACAGGCTCATATTCGTTCGTCCTTTGCGACGATTGTCGTAGATGAATTTTATTCGTGGATGGCAAGCTGATTGAAGCTACCAATATGAAAGGCATATAATAATCGATATATTTTGTAAAGTATCGATTTTCGTTATTGTAATCGAAGTTTTTCTATTGAATTCAAAACCCTATTTGGCCAATATTTGAATAAATATTATGATCGCGCGATTAATTTAGTTAACCAAGCAATAACAGTGTGTATTCCTTAAAGTGTTTCGTTTTAATATCAGCGGTTCTTTAATTTTCCCAGATCACGGACCCCTCGTAGATCACTTCGTCTCGGTTCTTTATATCGTTAATTTTCACCATTTAAGTCGTCCCTCATACTGACCAGTACCATTAAAGAAATGCTCTTCCCAGTATTTTTCCAAACGCTTAGAACGCTGAAAGTCTCGCGGACCCACAGGGTTCGGACCATGCTGAAGAAAGGGGGTGGTGGTCGAGCCCCCAGCCGATTGTACCCTGATTTGCTCGAACCTGCTGTGCATTTATTTTTCAAAGTTTTACAGTTACATTTTAAAATAAGGTACTTCGTAGTTTATTACTAATTGCCGCAAGTATCACTATTTTGAAACATTTTGCTATCTTGTACATTCACTAAAAATTCGACACAGCTGAAAAAGAAGTGCAATTGCTTTTTCTCAGCCCCCAGAAGTGCTCGTATTTTTTTCTCAGCCCTCCTCCCTGAAGTACTCACGACGCTCATGGACCTGATATTATGGATAATAAACTTTAAAAAACATGAGACTTATTTGCTGAATATTGCATTTTAGGCTTTTCCTCGCATAGTCTCACAAGGTCCTAATGCGGCTGATCCTGGTACGGACGCCTACGGACCTGGATATTATGGATAATAAACTTTAAAAAACCAACAAAAAAACATGACTTACTGGCTGAATATTGCATTCTTTAGGGGGCCCATTTTTTCCTTTCAGCATAGGGCCCCACAAGGTCCTTAATGTGGGGTGAGAATACTAAATTTTCAATGCCCGTTTCATAAAGTTCTTTGTCGTTCATATGCAGTTTTTTAATTATTATATTTTTTCTCGGTTTAACCCACTGCGCAGTTTGTTTTTTACATGGCCTACCCTGGCAGGGCGTCCCAGTCCGCTGACAGGAATCGTAACTTTTATATTTGGAGATGGGGGTGGATGACGGACAGTTGAATACTACCCGTTGTCTAAAGTTACCCTGCGCCAGCTATCGCCAACCGGTGGTCCGCAGAAAAATCTGGACATTATTTGCATTTTTAATGATTTATTAATAATAAAACAAAAATAATATTCTAAGAAATTCTCATATTCTGAATGACAATTTTTGCCTTTATATTGCACTAAATTCACGAAATGTGGTCTGCGGGATTTAAAATTATGAATTTAGACCGCTGCCCTACACACATGCACAGGACTGGACGTTTTAACCCTTAAATTGAGGTGTCCCTATTGAAAGGGACTGCGGACCAGGGGAATTGCCTCATAAACGGAGCCCTTACGTCAGGTAACGCTTCATGTTTTCCCGGTTGAGGAAATTATGATGGAACGATAGGCAATTAACGTAGCTGTTTTTCCTCTTGGAAGCTACAATAAGGAAAGTGCAGTGTTTAAAAATTGCTAGTGTGTGTCGCACTTTATTGCAGTATTGCCAGTTTAAAAATGGGATTTTCCTTCTTTTGTTTGTTAATTTTCATATTTTTCAGCACTTTTCCGTCTGATTCCTTTCTCTCCTATGTATGAATTATAAGTTTTTCCCTCTGGTCGATGTAAAATTATAGAAACCTGCTGCTGACGTAATGCTTTCTGATCTTTCTTTTCCTGATGGAAGGGAAAGCAACAAATGAGATTTCAGTTTAATCTAGTCTCGTAAACAGCATTGCCTTTCGTATTTTCGTCTATGGACATTGATGGAAGATATCTGTGATGAAGTATCAGGTATTGTTTTATGTTCTCTTTCTTTTTAATAACTAAACAGTGAAATCTCTTTAATGCGATTCGTCAAAAGCCACAGATTTTAACCAGTGCAAGAGGAAGTCTGTACCAAGCGGGGGGGCAAAATTCAGTAGTAAAAACTTCAAGCCATTCAGCAGTAATTTATATAGTAATGCAGTACACGACGTAAATGAATAAATTAGTAAAATGAAATAATATCGTACTATGAACGCATACAGGGGCGGACTTGGCCACTGGGCCCCGGACCGATGCGCCCTCATGGGCCATAGGACTCGCGCCCTCCGAAAATCCAAGGTATGCGCCCTTTGAGAGGACCCAGTCCGCCCCTCCTGAAGAATTAACAACGGAACAAAAAAAAATTAGTACGTAGCCTACATACGTTAGCACATGGGCGGATTTAGAAGTCAGTCAGGTGGCGGGGCGATTAATGACTTGATTTTTGAAAATGATACCTCATTGGACCTTTACCTTGTACCTTTTCAATGTTAAATTTTCATTCAAGCGGGAGTGGCGATTCCCTTCACCCCTAAATCCGCCCCTGCGTTGACAGTTCATTTATTTTTACTTAATGCTGTATAAAGAATACAACATTTCTGCTGCAAAAGAAATTCAAAAATGCTTAATAATTGACGTTTCATGTAACGCATATACGGTGGAACCTGCTGAAGTGACCACCTTGGTAAATTGACCACTTTTTTTATAGGAGAGAACTGGTAGAGACTTACCCATCTCCACGCCAAAGTTTGTCGTTTATAGTGACCACCTCTCCATGGCGACCATTGCAGTCCAGTCCCAAAGGTGGTCACTTTAGGCAGGTTCTACTATATAATGTTTTGGTATGGCCGTCCTCTTCTCATCAATTATTTAGTTCCGCCCCCTTTTTTTTCATTTGACCCTCTGTCCAAAAGCGTTGCGGTTGTGCAGCGGTTAGACCTTCGCCTAACGGGCGGCTTCGACCACCAACTGTGCAACAAGAAAAAGAATGCTTACTGATTAACTACTCACCGTAGTTCGGGGGTTTGTTTCATGGGCCTAAAGGAGTTCAGATTTCTCGGAAACCTGTAGGTCCCGGCGCAGGACAGCCTTCGCTATCCGTGCACCATTAAACTCGTACAAACCGAATATACTAGAACCTGTCTAAAGTGACCACCTTTGGGACTGGGCTGTAATGGTCGCTATAAACAGGTAGTCACTATACACGATAAACTCTGGTATAGGCAAGATTGAAGTCCCTACCGATTCTCTTATAAAAAGTGGTCACGCTATTCAGGTGGTCAATTTACCAAGGTGGTCACTTTATTCAGGTGGTCAATTTACCATGATGGTCACTTTATTCAGCTGGTCAATTTACCATGATGGTCACTTTATTCAGGTGGTCACTTTACTCAGGTGGTCACTTTATTCAGGTGGTCACTTTATTCGGATGGTCAATTTGCCAAGGTGGTCACGTTATTCAGATGGTCAGTTTACCATGATGGTCACTTTATTCAGGTGGTCAATTTACCAAGGTGGTCACTTTATTTAGATGGTCAATTTACCAAGGTGATCACTTTACCAGGTTCCACTGTATAATAATAAGGGGATTGTGTGTGTGTGTGGACAAAATTCGTGTATGTTCCTGCAATCGAGTTCGTAGCAACCTGCAAAATATCCGTGTACGCGTTTGTCTCCTTTGACATCAAAATTCCTTTGTTTGGCGCAGGATGACACTTGCTGTCCTTACTCCATAAAAACACCGCCAACCAACCTCAAATTGGCGATTTTATATAATCTGGCGAGGTTCGACGAAAACTGAATTCACACTCGTGTATTCTGTCCAAAAAATAGTTATAGATTACACCGTTAACAACTTATTTTGAATGTGTCTGACCATTGACCACCGGACCATTTGTATTTTAACAGTAACCCCCGTTGTATGTATCGTCTAATATTTCTCTTACGTTTAGTAGATTTTTTTCTTCTGACCATTAAGTAACTATTGCGTAATTAGGCTGCAAAAAGAGAGTAAGAATTTTAATGTTTCCGTTCACTGCATTACCGGATGCTTTTAGCTTGATGGTAAAAAATCACTTGACGTAATGGTCCGAATGATTAGTTACCAAGAATAATTAGAGAAATTGTATCATGAATAATTAGAGAAATTGTATCATGAATAATTAAAAATAATGCTATTTATATATACAGGAGTAGGCTCAGACATTCTGGTTCATTTTCATACGCGTTTACATTGGGCAGTGGCGTATGCATGGAAGGGTTACTGGGTCTTCCGGACTTTTTTTGTTTAATAGCTACTTTAAAAAAAAAAAAAGCTTGATAATTTAGTTTTCCGTAACGCCGTCCTCCCACTTTCCATGCAATTACGTTTCAACAAATCCTATTGCTGTGTATCCGCACGGGCATCCGTCACGTTCGTGCAAGTACTAAACGGATACTTAAATCAAATAAATTTATTTATTATATTGCTTAGAACTTTTGGTACTTTTATTTAATTGCGCTATTATGTTATTACGCTGTGTTTTACATAAATGCGAAATACAGGATGTCCGCTTTGGATTTTATTCTTTACCCTTCCCCCCCTCCGTCTTCATTGGATTTGAACTCGTCCACTTTTATTCTAGCATGTTTTAAGAATTATTAAGCGATTGTCAATCGAACGGTTTGTAGTTTACACCCTTAGCAAATATGTTTCACAAAGCATTAGGAGAATAGACAATGAAGTTGCCTTGGTTGCCGCTATTACGTCACAATCTCTATAGTAACTGGCCAGTCGTATGACGTAATTTGAAAGTATTTTAGGTCGCAATGATGCTCGCCAGAATGACCAATCACCAGACGACCTATTCTCATCAGTTGCGCAGCATTTTAAGTTTAGGCCAATCAGACACGCTCGTAGGAACCTACGTTCGTTTTCTAGACCTTAATGCGGTGGTTCTCAACCTTTTCGAGCCGCGACCCACTCTTACATTAACATTAACAAAGTAATGTGTGACCTCCCTTTTACAGTAGCCGAGAAATCTGCGACCCCCTTCTATAGTAATCAAAAGATCTGCGATCCCACTCTGTCCGCCGCCGCCACATTTGCATAAGTTCTTAATGAAAAAATTCATTACGTAAAACAATTTTGGCGAATTATAATATCGGTATTTAAAATATTATAAAATATTTATTGAAAAAAGAAATAACAATGCTGCTAATTTCAAAATTCATGTGATATTTTGTTATATAGAAATATATTTTACAAAAAAATTTCAGCAAGTTTTATGAAAAACTGAAGTTGAAATTTTCATTTGTAGGTCGCCTTAATTTTACTTGGGGCTGACTCAGGGGGTAGGTGAGCCCCACTGGCGGTTCCAGGATAGGGCCGGGGGGGGGCCATGCTCCTCTCAAATATAACCAGATTATATTGCCCATGGGCGTCTTTAGTAGTGGGGAACCGTCCCCTCAATGTTGGCATTAAGGTTCCATATCCCCCTCCAATTTCAAACAAAATGCCTTCTACTGGTATATTTTACCCCCCCCCTCAATGTTTTTATGGCGTCGGTGCCGATAATATTGCCTATGGGTACGGGTACTGCCAGCGAAGCCCATGCATATAGGCAGGAATTTATGCCCCCTCCAAAAGTTTTTTTTTGGTCTAGAACAGCTACTGTAGCGCCCCCTCCGGGAATAACAAATTTACATTTACATTAAAAGTCTCTATATTGGTTTTCGAGCTTTACGTCCCCCCCCAAATATTTTCTGGATCCACCCCTGTTTACACACAAACTCACACAATGTTTCATTTCTAGCCCCTAGTTTTTCCCGACCTTAATCGCCAATCTGGCTATATTTTATCCAGATATGGCTACATTTATTTCTTGGTTTTTTTTGCCAGGCAATGATTATGTATCGTTCTGGGAAAAAATGATTGGATCATATTTGTTCTTCTCAATATTTATATAGCCATTATTCATGTTTATCAATCCCATTACTGTCAGATCTTAAGTGGGTCGCCCTCGGTTCGTTATTTAAATGGGCACAAGGGAATATTTATCGTTCAATTGGGGGAGCAATATATTTTTGTTGTTTACTTCTATCGCGTTTTGAATTAGGCAATACAGTATTACTAGTGTTCTACGGAATATTGAAATATATCTGAGCTTTTAGAATGACAGTATAGTTATTTTGGGAAAATACTTTGTATTTAAACACAGTTAAGACATGTATTACGATTACGGTCTCATCAATTGCAGTAGTTTGATGAGTATATTTAGAGGTCTGATTCCGCACTGCTCTTCATGATCGAGGTTCAAGTCGTGATACGCATGGATGTTAGACGGTTATATATACAGGGTGGTCCTGAACTCTACCGACAAAATAAGAGGGGTTGTTGGGGACACCAAATAAGGCATATTTGCCCATATCCCCGTGTCCGCAAAGGGGCCGGTTTGGCTGTAGAGCGTAACTACTGTTTACGTCTATCACGTTGCTACGTAGCCAATTGCATGAATTAAATGCAATTTTTGATACATAATTTAAGTAAATGAGCTAATAATACAGCAGAGACAAAGAAATCCGGAATTCAGTTTCCTGATTTTGATCTGTATTACTGTGTAGTGAAAATAAGCCTAAAAATGCCTTTTTTTTAACACACTGGAAAAGAGTTGGGAACTGCCAAGTATGTGTAACAGGTGAAGAACATCAAAATAAACATGTTTTTATCAGTGAATTATTTTTTTTCCAAAAATTAGCCGTCCGGGCACTGCAGCGAATTTAGTATTTGCATCCACCACATTCAAGGTTTCCACAAATGGCTCTAATGCGCCACTTTAAGAATTTTTCAAATTATTTAATGTCAACATACGTCTGGCACTCTTACGATTTTTTAAAATCAGTTAAATTCACCGGAATTGCATGTGTAGAATTCATGGTCGCACCTGAAGCGGCGAATTCTACACATACAATTCTGATGAATTTAACTGATTTTAGAAAGTCGCCTGAGAGAGCCCGACGTCCGTTGACATTAAATAATTTTGAAAATTCGTGAAACGGCGCATTGTAGCCATTTGTGAAAATCTTGAATGTGGTGGATGCAAATACTAAATTCACTGTAGTGCCCGAACGGCTAATTTTTGGAAAAAAAAGTAACTGAACCAAAACGTTTATTTTGATGTTCTCCATCTGTTGCACATACTTGGCAGTTCCCAACTCTTTTCCAGTGTGTTAAAAAAAAAGGCATTTTTAGGCTTATTTTCACTCACAGATCAGGAAACGGAATTCCGGATTTTTTTTTATTTTTATTTATTTATTTATTTTTCTACTGTATTATTAGCTCAATCACTTAATTCATGCATCAAAAATTGCATTTAATTCATGTAACTGGCTACGTAGCAACGTGATGGACGTAAACAGCAGTTACGCCCTACAGCCAAACCGGCCCCTTTGCATACACGGGGATATGCACAGATATGCCTTATTTGGTGTCTCCAACAACGCTTATTTTGTCAGTAGAGTTCCGGACCACTTTATATATGCTATTTTTGTGGTAATGAGGTACGGCAGATAAGTTCGGTGTCTGTCTGTCTGTCTCGTCTGTCATGCTGTCAGCGACGTAGCTAGAGTTGAGGCTCCAAGGGCAAGTTAAATATTGTGTGCGCTAAAATCCTTCACCAGTACAATATTGAAATTTTGGGTCCGGGACTTTCCTCCTTGTGGCACCCCCCCAAACTGCGCCACTGCGTGCTGTTAACCCAGGTTGGATTTCAATGGTATCTTAGGATATGTGCCGATTTTCTGCCCGGTGTAACACGGAGTTCGGTTCCTTCAACAACAAAAATGATTCTGATTCCAGATCCCGCTCCAAGTTAACAATCCTTGCGCCATAAAACGCGGTAAGTAAATAAATTTAACTTTCTGCCTGCAAAAAATTGGACCATGAGCGTGCTGCATTCAGTGTACATTACATTGAATTCCATTACATTCGGCGCACTTATGTGTTAATTCAATGGAATTGCATATTGAAATGTTTAGATGCATATTGAATCGATCACACGTGTGCCAAGAGAAAAAAAAAAAAATAAGACGCTTTTTTTTTTTACTATGTGATACGAAGTTAAATTTATTTATTAATCCAGGCGAGGTGTGGCTGAACATTTATGGTTACCACGTTAAGCCGGTGATCCCTTCTCTGCCAATCTAAAGACGTAACTTACGAAATAGCCAATATAAACAGCTTATATTAATTTCTTAATTATCCCTTTAAGGAATTAAAGCGCCCGGTCAGGCGGGGTGAGGAAGTCGTTTTTAGCAACTGGAAATACCCCTGGCAATGGCGAACGATTTCTTTATTGTAAGTTGCCGTTCTAGAGCAAGGGGGATATGGAGGGGGTATACAGAGATATTGTGGGCTATATTGGTTTGCTAATTAACTCATGACAGTTGATAAGAACGTACTCTTTTCTTTTGCATACCCGCCATTTATTTTGAAATTGAAACCAGATTTTCATTGTCAGTTTGCGGTTTCGAAATGCCACACGGTGTCCCACTTGATGGCATTGTAAACAAATAACTCGAAAAGAGTTGGGGGTAAACAAAGGAGATTTGGACGAGTCCATTGTTTTTGCGCCCAACAGGAAGCCTCAAATATACTCGGTTTCTTGACCATCCAGAATCCTTAAAGAGTTAAATCGCCGTTGCCAGTTAATTGCCTGAGTGGAATAAAATTCGATTTTCCCAGAAGTATTTAATTTTTTCGGAAAAAAGGAAATTACCAGTCAAAGTGTTTGGTAATTGTGTGGAGGAGGGTAATTGATAAGTAAAAAGTAATCGTGAAGTAAAAAAGTAATAACATTTCGGAAGCAAATAACCTTCCTCTTCATTCCATCCACTTAACGGAAATCCATCATGTAAAATAAAAATAAAGCGTTCCTCTTTTCTTTTTTTTTTTGCACCGTTCTAATTTTCTGCATTAAGTTGCATTCGTTTATTATTTGAAGCAGACGATCCCTTCGCAATTCCGAGAAGCACGGAGGTAAATTTACTCTTCCGAGAAGAGGAGAGAAAAAAACGCTAAGTGATTGGATGAATATTTTTCATTTGATACAATGCGAATAGGGTCTCTCCTTAGGCAATCGTTTATAAAAAAAATCGCCATGTACGGCGCATGACCTTCGTTATTCTTGCGGCATACCGCTCAAGCAAATTTTCATTTACATGTCCTCAGTGGCGTCGCCAAGTTTTTTGCGCCCTTAATCAAGAAGTCATTTGGGACCTCTTAAATTATAATAAAAATTTAATAAGAGGTCTAAAAATGAAAAGAGTAAGGCCCCTAAATCTCAAGTCTTTGCTGCTTTTGTTAGGTGATAGCTATGCCACTTCATTTCTTGCACATGCGAATAGTTCGCCTTCAAATATTTTCCTTTACTTAATATTCTTATTAATATATTATTTTTATTTTTTTATTGTTTAAAACCTCATCATTACTATTACCGCAGTGGAATCACGGTAATTTGAACTTCTCACCAGGGGCGTGGCTGATGACAAAGAATTAGGAGGTGGGGCTCAAGTAGTTTTATAATGGAATTTATATGATGTGGTGTCAAATAGAACAATACATTTTGCTATCCAATGGTGGGGGGGGGAGGACTCATGCTCTCCTTTCCTTACGTCATTGATTCGCGCTAAGTCGGAAGCGATTCTCATTCCCCCACTTAAACCCCAAGGGGCCCTGCGGTGGTAACGCGTTCCTCCAGCGTAAGGTTATCCAAGGTTCGACTCGTAACTGCTCACCAACTGCTTACCGTAATCCGTGAAGTGATTCCCTAGGCCTGGGGGTCGCGAACGGGTTTCTGGGTGTCGCCATAACTATTTTTAGTTGCAATTATTTTTATAAAGAATTTCATACCAAATGTTTCCAACGCTTTTGTACTTCAACATGGCTGCACATATTGTAATATTCTCTACTAATGATCGTTCACTTTATATATAATATAATTTTGTATTTAATGTGTTTTCTTTACTCTGTTAAAATGTTTTGATTATGCAGTGGGGGTGTCATACAAAGGGGGGGTCGCGGATCTTTTGGTTACTATAAAAGGGGGTCGCGGATTACTTGGTTACTATAAAATTGGGTCGCGGCTTTAAAAAGGTTGGGAACCACTGCCCTAGGGCTTAAGAGGCTCGCATTCAGGGGCGGACTGGGCCGGTGAGCCTTCATGGGCGATGGGACTCGCGCCCTTTAAGAGGACTCAGTCCGCCCCTGCTCGCATTCCTCATAAGACCGTAGATCCAGTCGCCGTAAAAGTTACACAGATTGTTTCACTATATTATTATCCTCATAAAATACATTTATCGGCGATGAAAAGTTTAAGAAAGTTTGTGGGGAGGGGCAGTGGCTATCGCCGCCATTTTGGGCCTGTTATGCTGGGCTGATGGTGTGTGTAGATATGTCGTAATTCGGAGTTCACGTTAAGTCATCGGTTCCCTCCCAGATCACTTGTAGCGCAATTTCGTGACGTAAGATATGCAAATTCGTACATGACCCTTGCCGCTTTTTCTACCGATTCGTATTCCGTGGTTTGGTTCCCTGAACGACAGCCGGTTGTCTCTCGGAACATGCTCGTAGTTGTCTTTGCGCCATAAAAATAAAACGAACTGTCATACATAGAGAAACACACATCCAACAAGACATTGATAATGGTTAAATATACGCAGAGCCGTAGCCAGGCTGAGTATAGAGAGGGCTGAGCGTCCCCCCCCCACTGGAAAATAGTTTTTCAAAATAAATTGTCTTAGAATTTTATTTTCAGTTTTTGTTTTGAATAAAATTGTACATAACGATGGAAATTGTTCTTTGACGTTAAAAATTTATTCAAAATATTTTTCTACGGTAAATCTTGTATGCATCATGCTTTTTACAGAGGTTTCAGTCTTCATCTAATCTATAATAAAGATAAGGGAAATTCTAAATTTTAATATACCTCTATAAGTTTTCGACGCAAAGAGTACTTTTAAAATTGTTATTAATGTGAGGCACCCCTTAAGTGTTACGAAATGCCTTCTGATAGGCTGAAGTTCAACATTCTATAACTTTTAAAATAACACATATCCAAAAATAAAAATTTGCACATAGGATTATTGTATTATGAGCTTACTAAAATCATTAACAAAATGCATTTATGTATTGCTATTTTTTTATAATAAATCAAAATATTATACTAGATTTTGCTCGTTAAAATTTTTAATACCATTTTGCGCGCATAATATAATTGGTTGTTATTATCTAATTACCAAAAGTAATGTGCTAAATGATAAATAATGAGTATAGCATTCAACTAACGAAAAATCTTAAGAAAATAATGATACTTAATATTTTTTAAAACAATAAAAAATAAAACTTTTAAAATTTGCCATTTTTTCAATATTAAAATGCATCTAGATAAAAATATTATTACTTAATCTCTTATCTTTTTCGTCATTTTATTAATTATGCATGGCTACAAGAGTGTGCTAATTTTTATTATACTAGTGTAAAAAGTTTTTTAAATATCTTGCGCGCAAGGATAAAATTTACTGTTTTGAGAAAAACGCGTTTAAAGAAAAATATTTGTCAACATTGGAGTTATTATCTATTTGCATCAACCTACCTTCATAAACTTGTTTCCTTGGATGTTATAGTTTTAAGCTTTTTGCAACTTCTGTTAGCTTTCCACCTATTGAAAAGTTTCCGCAGCAGTCTTGGAACGGTGATCAAAATGAGATATTTGTTTTTTATCCATTATTTTTTTAATAGATATAAAAATGTTTAATTTCTTGAAATTTTTACCATGTATTATTACAAGAGCATGACAAATTTCATTACAGCAGCACAAATGAAGTTGTAAATATCTTGGGCACAAGGGTGAAATATACAGTCTTGAGAGAAACACGTAGGGAGCACATATCCCTGGCCTCAAAAATGTCCCAAAACAGCCCAGATTTCAACAATTTATATTAAAATAACACAAACTCAGGTATGAAAAATTGCATGCAACATCATTATACAGTTTCCCTTCATAAAATGCTAGCAAAATGTATCTGTTGCCATTTGTTTTAAATCAATGACAACGCCATCACCCATTCATCAATTCAAAATGCTATATTAATTCCTTGCGCGCATGATAAAATTGATTGTTGTTGCTAAAAATCTAAAAGCAAAGTTTTGTATTACAAACCTGTTTTGATGAAGCTTCTTCAAAAAGCACCAGACAAGTATGAGGGTCCTTCGGCATGCTTCACAGCTTCAGCTGCACCTAATTTTTGGCGTCTTTTCACTTGATGTCGGCATTTTGTGACATTGGTTGCACGACATAGGGAGTGTGAAATTCGTCGTCCATCAGCTTTTATTAAAATACGACTTGCCTGAACTCCAGGTTGGATGTCAAAAGCCTTCATGGTGTGGAGACGTCCTTTACCCCCTTCATTGAACTGAATTATAGCTTCATTTGTAGCGATGTCTACAATTCGACGTCCTGACCCGGACGTTTTGGGGCAAAACTTCCAAATCATTGAGTTGAGAGACTCATTTGGATTTTGAGTCCTCCCTCCTAAGCAACAACTCAGTAATTTGGGATGGGACAGGTCGTTGAAAATCAGTTTTATAAACTTCATGATAGCCTGAGGTAAAGATTGTTTATGGCGAAATGTCTTGATTATATATCCACTGCCTTCCCAACATCCCAGTGCACTGATCTCATTTAAATATACTGACATGCCTCCATACTTCCCGATGAACCCGTATGGTTCTTCAAACATTCAAGTTCGTGTAAGGCCTTCCATTTATCGAAGTTTGGACCACGTCGAATACCTTTATATGCATCACACCCCTTGCAAAAAGTTGACATTACTTCTTTATCGATAACTTTCACACACTGTTCACCAATAACAGTACACACACCTACCAAAGACATATACCCTTTGGTTTTCCAGGTACCGTCCCCACTAATGATGATGTTCGATGACCCTGTAAGTAGTGCCTCATCTTCCGCAGCCTTCTTCATGGATTTTGTGGCAACTTTCGAGGTGGCTAATTCAAGGTGTTTGATTTGTCGATTATACGACCCTTCTGCATTTGGCTGTGGCAAATCCATTACAGCACAAAACATATTCATCCCCGACAATCCCTGACCCAGACATCTC
>QLNU02015270.1:89659857-89680869 GCA_006491805.2 Dysdera silvatica
CCCCCCCGACCTTGAATGACCTCTAAATTCATCCCTGATCAGGGAACCCTTCAACCAGTCTACAGCCCATTAATCTAATAGGGGCAGAAATTATCATTATTATGTATGAGTTGTTGAGCTGGAATTGCAAGACCCCTCCCCTTAAATGCCCCTCTGGATCCGACACTGCCTACAGCATATAAGCAAAATGGATATTTTCTCATTTATTTCTTGTATTAGGTATTTATATTTCGTAGTTCCAATAAAGGCGATACATCGTTATTCATCGTTATTTTTGTATTTTATTTTATAATTTATTGCAATTTATACAGCTATTGCAAAAACATAAAAACCTGTTAGTGAATATAAAACGTGTTTTTTCTAATTAATAACTGCCAAATATAAATTTAAAATAAATATCAATGCTGAAGAAAAACAAGAATTACACATTTTCCATGCTTAGTGCCCGTATTCGATGTAAAGTCTATGTTAATAACAGGGTGTCTACCTAAATTCTATTTCAAACTTCCCTGACTTTTCCAGATTTCCAGTTGCTAATTACAGTAAACAACACACAATGCACTAAAATTTGCGCAATCACAATAAGTTTCAAGGCCATGAAATCAATTAATGCAAACCCCAAAGCCATTTATAACTCAATTATAGTGAATTTACAAATTCAAAAGCTGTATTAAAAAGTGTATTTCTTTACACAGAAAACTTGCACAAATTAAATATTTACAGCAACATTTCCATTTGGCCCTTTTCAAGTTCATTATAAAAGAGTTTAACTATATAATCGCAAAGCTGATGCTTCATCTATTTCATTTAAAATGTGTATGACTGTATATAAGGCAAAGGAGATTGGTATGATCAAAATCCCTTACAGATTAAATAATTTAGCTAAAAACACTTTTTTTTTCCAAGTTTTAGTTACATATTTGGCAAACATTTTCTCCTGAGAAATATATAGGCTTAATAATTTTATATAAATTATATTAGTTTTGGTGCAAAATGGTAACTTTTGGAAGAAGTTTAGTCAAAAGTACAAGTTTTTCAAATTTTTCAGTAGGCAATGTGGTATGAAAAGCACAGTTCAGGAAAATTATTTTAATAAGTTATTTATTATAACAATGAATTTCAAATTTCCCTGACTTTTCCAGGTGAGTAGACACCCTGTAATAAACGATACAGCTGATCATAGAGCTATTTTTCGAGAACTTTGATTTACTTTCATAACAGCTGAATATTCCGTTTGGAGCATAAGTGTACGCAGAAAGTTTGTAAGTGGGGCGTTACAGAGCTACAACTCACATATTCCTATGTTAAATATACAAAATTTCATTCCAATGGGAGGTTACAACCCCCATCAACACCCCCCTGCGTACGCCAATGGTTTGGAGGAAAAATTGGATCAAAACAGATGTTACTTCCAGACCTGCTAACGCAATGAAAGCACTTATAAGTACAATGTGACTAATCTTTTTCCAAAAGCATACATGTTATTAAAGGTTATTGCCACAATTCCGATTTCTACTGCAACGGTAGAAACAACATTTTCACCATTTAAAAGATTGAAAACATATTTAAGAAACTTAATAGGAGAAAATAAGTTAAATGGATTTGCACTTTTAGCTAGCTACTCATCCCAATATTGATGTATAACTGGAAGGAATTTTAAATCAGTTTATTAAATCTTCAAGGCGGTCTAATTTTCGATAAGGTGCGTGTAAATCTGAATTATATTTTCTCTGTATAAGAGGGGAGAGATTTTGTTCTACGCTTTTTTTTTTCTTTTCAGTTTGAGCAGAAACTGCTTTACAAATGCCATGTCATCTACTGAAGAATTTCTTGGATTTGCTTATTTTTATAAATATGTCTAATGTTTGCGTTGAAATCAAAAAAATTATACCGATATACGTTGCAATTATACTGATACATGTTACATCCATATATTCTTTAACTGAAACGGTAGGTAGGTACATGCTGTGTTTAAATCGATGCATAGTGTAAAAATTTTATTCCTCTCCCCATTACGTTACTTTAACGATGTTCGAATAACGAAACATTCGAAAAAAATAAACCTCTGAATAACGGCTGGACATTATGAGGGCTAAATAATTCTTCACTTTTTTTATTGGGATTCCCCCCGCATTGTGGGGTTTTGCGGGCGATAGATCCGGCCCTGAATGTATCATACGAATAAACGTTTTTCAAAATTTTTAAATCTATACTTACATTGCATGAAGTACTTTCATAATAGATGCATTAGCAATAAACTACACTCTATCTTCATATTTTGCTGAATTGTATTTCAAACATTTTATTATTCCGATCACTAAACCTATTTCTAATAAATTTACATTATACAATTAATAATATTATTTTCAAAATAATACTTAATATCTCCTCATTGTAAATTTAAAATAACGTTTGTTTCAAATACAAATTATTAGTTCCCTGATGTCGTCAAAAGAGCGCAACGGTTTACGATGTGAAGACCACTGGAAAATGTTAGTGTTTTCCCGTGTTTTGAAAGTTTCCCCGCTTTTTTCTTAGTTGCCTCCCCCCCCCCAAATTCTGGAGAGGAGATGAAATAATATATTTGATTATCGCAGCTCTCCAAAAAGCACCTGTCTGCAAGGAGTGAAGATTTTATGAAGGCAATAAGTTTTCTGTTTTAAAGAGTCTGATGTTTAAGTACAGGGTGGTCAAAAATAAAACTGGCCTGGAATTTTTTTTTTTTTTGAGACTAAATTTACCTTTCTTAATGAGCAAGCAGGAGAACAGCATTTTACAGAAGATGCTCGAAATAGTCATCATCGACGTCAAAGTTGCGCTGTGCTCGATTTAGCAAACTGTGAGACACATGTAGCAGCTCTGCCTGAGGAATGGCAGCAATAGCATTTCCAATGTTCTGCTATAGTTCTTCAAGTGTGTGGGGATTATTAGAGTACACCTGACTCTTCAACTTGCCCCGCAGATCAAAACCACAGGAAGAGATCAGGCGATCTTGGTGGCCAGGAGATTTTACTGTTTCTGCTGACGGTCCACTCTTTACCAAACATCTCATAAATCTGTGTCATGATTGCATGTGCCGTGTGTGTGTGTGTGTGCGCTGCTGCTCCATCGTGCTGAAAATATCCATACAGATGTTCATCTTCTGTGAATACTGGTTGCTGTTACGTGTCTGTGCATACTCCTCTCACTCCCCGTAATTTTTACCTGTGAGGCAAGTTGAAGGGTCCAGTGTACTCAAATAATCCTCATACACTGGATGAACTACAGCAGAACATCGGAAACACTTTTGCTGCCATCCCTCAGGAAGAACTGCTAAGCGTATCTCATACCTTTAAGGACAATTTCAGGTTTTCTAGGTTAAGTGGGGATCTGAAAATGGCTTTTCACTCAAAAGTTGGTGATCCCTGAACTAGATGGTAGTACAGAAGGAAAATCAGAAAGAGAGCTATCAAGTTCACAGCACCAGTACATTGCATTGCCAGTTCCTATACACTGGGACTGGCACTTATGGGTGATGTCTTATACCAGGGGTAGGGAAGCTTTTTACACTCTGCACAAAACCAGACATACACACTAACAGTGCCTTCCACATCTGGAAGAATACGTAAAGGAATTAATTCGGATTAGCCCTCCCAAGGGGGACTGTATGCTTATCTTTTTAATATTTGTAGCTAACGTTGTGTTAGGGACAGGAACTTAAGAATGGAAAACATACAAGATCCCTGCAGTTCAATGTCTGTATCATTCTATCCACATAAAGAAATATATGGAATAAAAATAAAACACACTTATCTATTACAATAAATACATACTTATTTCATTGAAAAGGAATTCTTGCTGATATTCTTTTAAATATGTAACAGAACGAGATTCGTCATAAAACAACGAATATACACTTTTGATATCTTCCACCGACACTTCCGTCCCCTGAAAACACAACAGTCGAGCAATAAGATGGTAGCAGCTCATTAATGAAACCCCCGATTCGATTCAATTTTACCCCCATAAAACATTATTACTTACCTTTCGTCGTTGGCAAACCAAATTCGCTACTGTAATTAATTGGATAGCATATCTTAGTGATGTATCCTTTCCGATTCTCGTTAATACTGTTAGAGCATCATCGGACATTTCCACATCTTCCTCTTCACACCTATAAAAAGGAAATGCTTTGTTATAAAAAAAAAAAGAATACTTTTTAATTTTAAGGCACTTTTTTTTCTTTTAAAAAAAGATGCAGCAATATAGCAAAATGTTTAGGCTGATTGATTTATTAATGTCTCATGACATGTTTTTTATCAAAATATGCTAAGATTTTCTCCCACTGGACTGCCTATTTAAATGAAAATAGGTGGCGAATAGGCCTGTCTTCGTTTTTCTTGTGAAACACTGGCGAACAAGTTGAAATAAAGAAATAGGAGATGAATGCAGTGCTTTAGTTTAAGGATATGGCAATCGCCAATTCTTCTTCGTCAAGATTGTTTTCTCGTTTAAAATAAATTAAAAATAATTTGCGATCTACATCAGGATTCCCATTCTATGTGAAAAAAAAAAAATTCCTCGACTTTTCCAGGTTTTTTCCCTGACTTCGGACAAAATTCTCAGACTGATCGTAATAAATTTTTGAATTAAGCATCAGTTTCAGGGAAAACAGCATCATGTTCGCATAAAATTTAATTGTTTGAAAACAGGAAGGTTTTCCCCGACTTTTGAGGGTTTGACTAAAAAATTCCATTTTCCCCTGACTTTTAGGGAAAACTTCAAATTCCCAGTTACGTAGGAACCCTGTATATGGCAGGAAACAGATTGAGTAACTTATAAATTGAATCGGATAAACTGGAACTAATTTCACTTGACACTGTTAAAAGATTCTGCAAAAGACATGTAATATGTGTAATAACATAATAATATGCAGTAACACATAATATGTAAATAACATATGTAGACCGCAATATTTCCAAATACCTATGGTTTATCAAAACACGCACTTAACTGCGATATTTGTGTTAAGAGATACGTTTTATTTATTGAAGTAACTAGTTTTGTTTCAAGTGATGTTTAGATTACCCTGTTAAAATGTAGCAAGTGGTTTTTATTATAAAGTTCTGTTTATCGTTAAGGACTATTATATTCCTATCATACTTTTTACATAAATTTAATCTTTTTCTATTTACTTGTCTTTCATATGAAGAATTAGATGTTGTGTTCAGAGGTATGACTAGGAATTGGTTAGGGAAGACAGCTTCTAAAGAGGCTTCGAAAGGTGTCAAAATTTTAGTTATGCCTCTGGTTACGTTTAGTAAGACAAGGCGGACAATGTATATCAGTTTACAGACAGCAGAATTGTAAATCCGCCTTTGGGTGAGTGAGAGAGAGAGAGTAATGCTTTTGCCATACATCCTAATTAAATAAATGAAGCAGTAATGAGTTAATACCAGATCTGCATATGGAAACAGCCAACAGCAAATAAAGAAACGGCGTACCTGATTTTCAAGATTTTTTTGATATCAGTGTCTTCATATGGGTTTGTGGTAATGATGACGAGTCTATCCAACAAATCAATAGGAATTCCATGCGGACTCTCATAACTGGTGCCCCGAATTCGGGTAATGCCTCTATTAGTAGCCATGATCAGAATTGGCGCCAACTCATGTTCCAATGCTCGGTTTAAGAAAGAAAAACATTCAATGTCCAGCATATGAACTTCGTCGATAAACAGAACTCCAGGAATGATTTCTGCCTTGCCTTCTTCGCGCCACTCGGCGACTTTGGCGTTGATCTGCTCTCGAACTTCGTTCTTTATCTCACCAGTATCGCCTACACAGAAAAACACTCAGAGCAAGAATAGTTTAAGAAAACAACAAGGCAATGATTAACAAAAATCATCTGTGGCACAAAAAAAAAACCCTGATCATTTTCATAAATACCGGATCGGCATTTTAATGTCACAATGGCAGCAAAAAATTAAATAAAACTAAATTAAAAAAAACCGTTTTCATTGATTTCTTGCATTCATCATTCAATTTCCAGAACACCAAACAAAAGAATAAAGCAAGCTTTCACTGTACTTAATTATCCGGAACTGTCCTGGTCCCATTTAATCTAAATAATTGAAATTCCGCGGCATTTTAAAGAATCTTAATCCATGAAACTAATTTTCTATCAATCCGTTATGAAACATTTGCCGTAAGGATATCCTTAAATAAGTAAGGGGGCATGTGGAAAAATGAACTGTTACAATTAAGACTGATAATCCACTTCTAAAATCCATTTCGGAACTTTTTTTTATTTCTCCCTAGCTCATAATACAGTGAATTTGCGATAAGTCGAATTCCTGGGGACTTACTGAAAACGTCGAGTTATCGGAAGTTCGACTTATCGTTTGTCATTAATTGGACTTGTATAAAATGTGTAAGTTACTTATCGTTTTATACAGTAACTTCGTTTCCAAAAAGCAGAATATTACATTAAGAATTAGAAGTTATTCATTTTATGAACTATATTATTTATTGCTCAATGCAACTTTTGCATTACCTAGCCATATTTTAAACGCAGGAAACGGTACTTACATTAATTATATTTTCTCAAAAAATCGGGGATTGTTTTTGAAGAAATTCTAATTTTATGAAATTATTTACCTTTTGTAAAAACACGAACAAAATTTCGTATACGTTATCTCTACTTCCACGCTACCGCATCGCTAAAATTTTACCTTTCCAGTCTTCATTGGACACATTTTTTTCTTCACAGGTGTAAAGTCCTAACCACAAAGGTGTGTCTTGTCTTGAATTTCTCAAGCCATCCAGGACTTGCGTTGAAGGCCCTGCTTTCAACGGACTAGCAAAGTCCATAATTTTTTATGTAGCATCGTACCACTACGACGAATTTTACTGTTCTGGCTCTTGTAAATTTCAAACAACTTCAAAACATGGATTCAACATCAGGAACGCACAGTTTTATTCTCTTACCTTTCGAATCAACATTGCACTCACATCTTTACAAGATTACCCCTTTACTCATCAAAATATTTAACAGCAGGTTGGGTGGAATGTCGCATTTCTCTGCCAGATCCTTTTTCATTAAGTTCGGATTCTTCTCAAAATTTCTTTTTAAACCCACCTTTTTTGTTTCAAATTAAGGATATTTTCGTTTACATATCTCAAAACACCCTGTAGTATCCACTAACCGCTGTAACAAACAACCACAAACACTTCGTTATCTGAAAAGTGGAGTTTGGAAATGCAAGCAGTTTCTGATGGGTTAAAAACTCTTAGGGCGGGTGACGACGCGACCGAAAAGAACTTCGACTTAAGGAAAATATTTACGTTGAATTTTAATAGATGGGACAGGAACTGTGTAAAAACTTCGACACACACGAATATCCGACTTATCGCGAATTCACTGTAACTGGAAAAAAGAAAATCTGCCACACACTCATGCTGGACTCTAACTTGAAATCATTGTATTTCCGTTCCAAAGCTACAACTTCCTTTCTCATATGTTTAACAAAGGAGTCTCCTTAAGTAAATAGAGAAGGTGTGTAAAAGTCAATGCGTTTATATTTTACAGTGCAAGAACAACTAGGGTCATGCTGCGACAAGATTCACAGTTTTTTAAGGAATTTGACCCTCTATTGCTTAGGGAATCAAACTCCTAGACTACAATGAGCAGAAGAATTGACACGCATTCAACAGTACAACTGAAACGAAATGCACGTTAGTGGCATGAACGTGTAACTACTAGGTTAACATGGGGCACGGAAATTAATCGCTATAATTAAGTTCAAAGTTATGAAACAGCCATGCCAGGCTGTATGCAAAGCTTAAATTTAGCAGTCAAAGCAACCTAAGAATCTCTGGTTTAAGTCCAGCGTAAGTGTATAGTATGTAGCAAATCTTTCTTCTAGCCATTGCAGGCTAAAAAAGAAAAAGATTCCAATATGAACCTTCAAAGTGCCAGATCTAAATGTAATATATACTTGTTTGTATCAGATTTCATTACGACATTCCGTTACATAAATCACAAGTTCCATCCTCATTAGTTCCGAGAACCGAAATACCCGTTTTACCATTCAAAAACCAAACAAGTGGCAAAGAGACATACCGGAGAACAAGGCCAAGAAACCTTGTGTTCTGCTATTAATGACATCGATTTCGTGCAAAGTCACAGTGTGAACAACTTCTTTCCTTTTCTGGAGTTCTCCTTCTGGGCACTGAACAAATCGTGTCTGGGCACCCATTGCATCATAGTCCCTTGCACGACTGAAGGATCGTCCGAGTTTCGTTATTTTCCCTGTAGCTTTGTCGATTGTAATGATATCACTAAAATAAATGAATAAGTAAATGTCATTGGACAGTTACTACTAAAAAAGTAATTGTGTTACAATTACTTATAGCAATTCCATGTGTAAACAATAAAATTTTGCAATTTAGTCATTTCTCTCTTTTTAAGAGAGAATAACGATTTAAGAAACATATGCATGTAAATAAAAACTGCAATTACTCAACAAACTTATATTGAGCTTCAAAAGTAGCTGCTGCATCTGAAGGTTTTGATCCAAAAGTCTTCCTCTATTTGAAGAACTATTCCACCTACGCTAAATACCCTCTCAATGGTGGCACTTCTTATTGGTAATCCAATGTTATAAATAAATAACCTTTTCAGGCTACTAAACTCATGTGATACCGAAAGATTAGTGTCATCAGTTGACAAAAAACAATGTACTTCATCTTCTATTGAAGTAGTACAATGAAATGTATTTCACTTCTGGTGAATAAGTCATCATTATTCATTGGTACTTGAACAGTGACATTTGAAATGCTGGATTGCGAAGAGAGTAGCTTTGTTAATCGATATTGTCTGTGCAGTTATATAAGCATGTTGTATAGACTTGAAGTCTAAGCGGGGGAGGGGTTATATACATGTGAAGTAACGGAATTTTCCGTTAATCTGCTACCACTAAAAAGTAACTAAGTTACAGTTATTTTTTTAAATATCTAACAGCGTTACTCAACATTACCCAGAAAAAGTAACTGTTAGCAAGTAACAGCATTACAGCAACACGTTACTCCAATGACAGATAGTATAAAAATAATAGCAACAATAATAGACAGTTGGAGTAACAATGAAAACTCGTTTGTAGTGCAAATTCATTTCATTCAAATAATTTTTGCACGAATTGGCATTCAAATTGGATTATAAAATCCCACAATGATATAAAAAAAAAATCTTATGTTTCTTATCCACAAAAATCATGTATACATGCTCATAAAATTAACATAATATAAATGTGGAGCTGCCCATACACAGCACAAAGTTTTGATTAGATAAATGAAATTTGATAGAATTGTAATTATTCGGATATAGGATTGGAAGGGTCAGATAATCGGAAGTTCAGGTAAGTTTTTTTTTTTTCTTAACCTGTTAAACGGGGAATAAAATTTTATAAAACTCATTTAACCCTGAGGACTTTTTTTTCGTGAAAGATATTTGATTTCCAATGACGAAACATGTCGTCATCTGCATTTGGTTTTGTCTCTGGCATGACGAAAAATGTCGTCATACCCAGTTAACAGGTTAACCTGTGGTAAATGGATCTTGGGAATTCACAAAGATTTGAAGAAACCTTGACCTGATCTCGTTTACTTTAGAAATAAAGAAACCAGTCGAACAACATGGTGTTGGAACTCTGAATTTTTTTTTTTAAATATCAAAATCCAATATAACATGGCTTATAAGTGAAGTGCAACATCAGCTTTCTCATTAATAAATTAATTCAAGGTTTCGTGTTATCATCATCATATTTTAATGCCATCAGTTTGATAAACATTTTATAATAATAATGAAAAAAAGTCTGCTTTATTTTTCCTTTCTTTCTAAATCTTGATTTGAAATTTGTTTCTTCGTGAATTTTATTATGCATGGATAGCAAGGGTTATGCTACAACGAAGACTAGTTTTCCAAGGAATCCCAACCTCTTAAATCCTAGGGAATCAACCCCTGAACTATAATTAGCCAGTAAGCGTCTTTTTTTTTTTTAAAAACGTTAAGAGTCAAACCCGGGACGACTGTCTACCATGACCGCCTTTTAAATATTCGTAGAGTTTTTTCTATTAGCCAATGGTTTATATCAAGATTATAAACAAACCACTGCAGTATAAGATGGCAGATTCCACATACACATATCGCTTGCATCTTTACATATCTCCAAGATTATACAATGGATTACACAGGATCGGACAGAAAATGTGACCCCCAATCCACAATTTCACCTCTCATTCCAAGGACAGATGAAAGTAGCCCTTACCTCCCAGGAACAAAGCCAAAAGTATAAACTGTGTATAGAACACTAGGCAGTGTTTACTCTAGGCATATTTCTCGGGGCAGAGCACCCTGCTCGCCTTTTTATGAAAATATATGGTGCCTTGCCAGCCCTCGTAAACAAAATTAGCGCCTTGACATGTGCTCCCTTACTGGAAATCTGCCTTTCCCCCCAAAAAAGCATCTTTGGTCCTGTACATCTCACCTGCTTACAACAAAACCCTGTAAAGAATGAATGATTTTCAATATTTATGCCATGGGAACAAATCCCAGGATATAGCGAAGCAAAAATTCAGCCCCTTGAGGTTCGCTATAGCAAGGTTCGACTGCAGTTTAAATGCAGTGGTTAGTGAAGTCTCGTTTTCCGTCAAAAAATAAAATAAAATGGTTTGTTGCAAAAAGTTTTAATTAGTAATTTAGTCAGTTTTAATTAGTATTAATGCATGTAAAGATTTTTTTAATAAAGTGCCTCTTTTTCAATTGAGAGCACCCTGCCCTTCTCTGATCCTAGAATGCTGCATTAGGGTACAATATTTGCACAACGATTACCCTAGTTGTTTCAGAGGCTTGTTGTGTCATCTCCAAAAGCAAATACAACCAAGAATTTCGAAATGAAAGCAATGAGTTTGGACACTAGGACATTCAGAAAAACCTGAAGCTAATATACATCTTCATAACATTAATTAGCAGTTTTGTGTTCTAAGGCTAAACAGTCAGACGTTTATGATAGGGACTAACAAACCTTCAGATGACCTAACCTCTGACCCACAATACACCTATGCAACCAATTTTATAGCCCGGCCCAGTGACTTCAAAGTCCGAAAACGGTCATCATTGCAGAGCTGACAGAAACAGACATGTGAATAAACCGATATACATAAAAAAAAAAAAAAGCAACCTATATTCAGTTTGAATGATTAGTAATGATTTTAATGTGATGACAAATTGAAATATCGCATCCCTGCAAGAAAAGTATGACGAACCCAAAAAGTTCAAAATTTTCAATTATGTAGCCAATTTGAAAAAAATATGACAGAAGTTCCATATACATAATCACAAACACACTTATTAGACTGTGTGATGATATGTCACTACGATAAGAGCAGCATTGTCCTGAAACAGAATTTTGTTCTTCGAAAATGTAAGTTACTTGGACTATGCCACTTTCCATGCTCGCATGGAGGGTAAGAGAGAAAGTACAGTTAAAGAAAACATATATATAGTTTTGTAAATATAAAAAAAAAAAGCACATATACAGGGAGAAAGTGAGAAAATGGCACTCACAATATAAAGTAAATCATGCTATTTACAGGCCATTTATCAAACAAATGCAAAAATATGGGGGTGGGAGGGCAGACACCCCCCCGAGAATAACGAATTTACTTCAATTATTACTTATCCAAACATGACTTTCACAGAAGACGTCTAAATTAGTTTTCATGCTTTGCAATTCTATCCCTTAAAAATGTATGGATCCATCCTTGGGTGAATGCAATATCTAGAAACAAAGCAAATTACGAAAAATCATAAAATTACCCAGTTTGTATCTTTTCCTTCGTTAAAGATTCGATCATCTTTTGACCAAGGTCATAGGCCGTTTCCATTTCCGTTGTCTTTAAAATGAGCTTTCCAACTTTTGCTCCCTAAAAGAAAAAGAGATCATTCACACAATGTCAGGCAATTCTGACAGCTTTCCTAATTTCGGGAATGGGAGTGGGTTTAGAAACAAAAAATTGCTATGTTAGAGATTAAAATTACAAAAAAAGGAGACAAAAAGAGGCTAGAACTTAAAAAGAGACAAAAAAAAAAGAGACTATGGTTGTTTTGACATGGACTTGCATGAAAACAATTTTTTTTTTCTAATTTAATTACCCTAGCAAAAGGCCAGTTAAGTTCAGAATGAAATGTTAATTTATTAGATCTAGCAAAATTAACTTCAAGATACAATAAAAACCGTTATTTCGTTTTGAATATGAATGGGGCATGGCCAACATTTTCTTTATTTCAATACAAAATAAGATTTACAGAAAACAATAAAATTACAAATACATACATACAAAATCTAGGTCCTCAACTGGTTTGAGGACTCAACAAGGACAGTTCCAAAAAACAAAATAATAAAATAAATACGTTAAACATTAAAACATAGATATCTATTAAAGAAAATGAGAGCAAATCCTTTTAAATATTAAAAAAGAGTCCACATGTTCATTTAAACATTCTTTGAAGGAGTCTAAATGTTTAGAATTAACTATTAAATTTTTTTTTACTATTTTAAAATCTTGATTTTAAAGAATTATTATAAAAAAAGAACCCTATTCTCTCTTAGACTTTTTATAATAAAAGTTGGTAATTAGAGTGCTTTTCCTTTTTTCAACATCAGTTTGGAGCTCTTGAACTGTTTTGTATTATTTCTTTTCATAGTTTTTCATCAATCGAAAACCCTCTAGTATTTCTTTGACTACTTGAATCTGTACAAGGTCAGCTTTCACCGAACCTTTTTTTCAGCTTTTCTGTAGCATTATCAAACAAAACATCTGCAGCTTTTCAGGTGATTTCAAGATTCTAGTTTTTAAGGGTACATTCCAAGTCTTGCATTTTTTTCTTGGAAATCTCTGCCTCCTTCAGTTTTTGTTCCTCTTCCTTCCTTTGTTTCTCTTTTTCTATATTCAACTGCTCTTTTTTTTCTTTCAGTTGCCTTTGCTCCCCCAGATATGCTTGGTAATGCTTATTGTCATTATGTGCCAAAGATATCGATTTCTTGATAATTGGTACAAAAAAAAAAAAGGGTTATTTTTATATTGCTTCATTCCATCTTTGATGACCAGAATTGAATTCAATGTTCTGAGAGACATTTGTGGACTAACATCAAGAATTAACTTGGAAACTGAAAATCGTCTTTTAATATCAGCATTTCCATGTGAAAGGCATAATGCTGCTTTCACCACCTTGAAAATAATGGGATACTTGGGAGATCCATCAGTGTTTATTTAAGCAAAAAAGTGGATCCAAAACTTTTCGATTTCAATTGCTTCTGATTCTTCACTTTCCACTTGGAAGATATTTCCCCTCATCTATGAAACTATCTTCACCAATATCCAAGGGAAGAACTCTTGCAACTAAACTATCACAATCTGTCGACAGCTTCTCTCTGTTTTTCTTTCTAACTTCTGTAAACGCCTGAGAGTTTTACAAATTCAAAAACTGTATTTCTTTACACTAAAAACTTGCATTAATTAAATATTTACTGAAATATTTCCATTCGGCCCTTTTCGAGTTCATTATAAAAGAGTTTGACTATATGATTGCAAAGCTGATCTTCTATTTCCATTGAAAGTGCGTATGACTATGTAGGTAAAGGAGGTTGGTATGATCAAAATCCCTTACATATTAAATAATTTAGCAAAAACACACTTTTTTTCCAAGTTTTAGTTATATATTTGGCAAACATTTTCTCCGAAAAAATATATGGGCTTAATAATTTTATATAAATTATATTAGTTTTGATGTAAAAGGGTAATTTTTGGAAGAAGTTTAGTCAAAAATGTAAATTTTTCAAAATTTTCAGTATGCAATGAGGTATGAAAAGCATAGTTCAGAAAAATTATTTTAATACAGGGTTTGTCCCAGAAGTTCCCGGAATGATTTTTTGTAGTTGGCAACGCTGGCTGACGGGGCGGAGAAGTTGGTGGGGGATCTGAGCTTGGAAACGAGACCGGTATCAGTCGCCTGCGGGCAGTTGTTGAGGCAGGGTCACGCTCCGCGCAGAGGTATCTACTGCACCCTCGTCGATCAAAAAATGGACCAGTTTTTGGAGCAGCGTTATGCAATCAAATTTTGTGTGAAACTGGGTAAAAACGGGGCGGAGACACTCGAAATGCTTCGGAAAGCCTACGGTGACGGGGCGATGAAAAAAAGCCAAACTTTCATGTGGCACAAGCGGTTCCGGGAAGGTCGGGAGTCCGTCAACGACGACGACCGCTCTGGACGCCCGTCGACATCACAAACGGACGACTCGGTGCAAAAAGTGCGTCAAGTTTTGGACAATGACCGACGATTAAGTGTTCGGGTGATTGCAGAGGAGTGTGGAATACCCAAAACAATCGTTCATCGCATTTTAACGGAGGATCTTCAAATGAGGAAAGTCTGCTCGAAAATGGTGCCAAAAGTCCTGACGAGTGAGATGAAGGAGCAGCGTTTGTTGAAGTGCCAGGAATTGCATGAACGCTACGAAACGGACCCAGAATTTTTGGACAGAGTGATCACAGGGGACGAGACGTGGATTTTTCAGTACGATCCCGAATCAAAGCGCCAGAGCAGCGAGTGGCACACCAAGGAGTCTCCTCGCCCGAAAAAAGCAAGGATGAGCAAATCGCGAATCAAGGCAATGCTCATTGTGTTTTTTGACAGAAAAGGTGTAGTTCACAGTGAATTCGTGCCACAAGGACAAACAGTCAACAAGGAGTTTTACTGTGAAGTGCTCAAACGGTTGCGCAACAGGGTTCGACGCGTCCGAAACGAAATTCGCGACAATTGGATCTTGCACCATGACAACGCGTCAACCCACACCGCGCTCATTGTCTCCGAGTTGCTGGCCAAAATGGGTGTGGCAACGCTGCCCCAGCCGCCGTACAGCCCCGATCTGGCACCAGCGGATTTCTTTTTGTTCCCAAGGATCAAAAGAACCCTGAAAGGAACTCGGCATGGGACGCTGGAGGCGGTAAAAGCAGCCGCGACGACCTCACTGAAGGAGATTCCCGTTGACGACTTCCAGGGCGCCTTCAATGATTGGGTGAAGCGTTGGCAACGGTGCATCGAAGCAGGGGGAGAATACTTTGAAAAGTTCTGAAAAGATTGTAAACTGATATTGAATAAATGATTTTAAAAAAAATCATTTCGGGAACTTTTGGGACAAACCCTGTAAGTTATTTATTATAACAGTGAAATTCAAATTTCCCTGACTTTTCCAGATGGGTAGACACCCTGTTTTTAAATCCAAAAACAAACGTTTTATTAGATATACACAAATTAAAACAGGATGTCCCTTAGTTAAACTTCATTGGGGAGATTATCAATCGTGAGGTGGAGAAATGTTCTGGCAACATCTCGATATAAGTCCGTTCTCCATGGAACTCATCCGTGCATGTCTATGATGTACAGGTAAGTTCCATAGAGAGCAGATATCAAGGTGCAGCGCAGAAAGCTACTTCACCTCACGAGCTGCCAATAACCATTATATTATCTAAAACAAACATGAAAATGAGAAAATGTGACAAAAAGGTGTTAGCTATCAAAATATTAAATTCTGCAATTACAGTAGTTCAACTTACATGGAATAACATAGCAAAGAAAAGTGTCGGAATATATCTGTAATTTACAACATTGGCAAAGTCGTCATTGTTGAATTGGTGGGGAAAAAATTTAGCCACTTGTGTGTAATAGCTAAAGACTAGAGCTTTAAACTTTTGGTGACGGTAGTAGAGCTTTAAACTTTTGGTGACGGTAGAGAAGGGTCTGTCCCATGGGATTATCACCCAAAGTTCACGGCTCATGGGACATATATATGTACGATACAATGACCATACACTGCTTCCCCCCCCTCTCGGTCGCTTCAATCTACAAAGACCCACTATTCTAAGATCCACACATTATCTGTCAGGCACGGATTCTGCATCAGCATAAAGAATAGAGGGAATTTCAGGGAATAAGGGGTTTTAGAAGGCAGAGTTAACTGCAACCATTTTGTCAAAATTTGCAAATGACCCCACGACATAACATTGACCTGAGAAAGAGCACAAGAGGGAGCATTCAGATATTTTAGCCGTGTGGAAGGCAAATTCGCTCTCGTACTTACCATTACCTAAAGGTCCATCACATCGATGGCTACAATAGTTTTGAGAGATTATGCAAATAAACTACGTATTGTTACACAGTTTGATGAATAGGAGATTCCCAAATTGAAGAATTTCCATGTAACAAGTGTTACATAAATTTCCACATGCAGTAAAATCTGTCCGTAACGATACTGTAGGGCCCAGGAAAAGCTATTGTTATACAGATTATTGCTGTAAACATATTTCACTGTATTCTATGTATTGTTCTATTATATTTCATTTATCATTTTACATTGTCTCTTGCTTTAAAATTAAATTTATTACACTATTTTTATTTATTTATTTTTTATAATGAATTCCTGTCTAACGTATAACCATACTTACGGTGCCAGAGACCGGGCGATCGATTTGGATTTCAACAACTTCACCCTCCATTATTTCAGTTTCTTCCCTTCATAAGAAAAAGGAGAGGATGAGATACTATATATATATATATATTCAGGCAATATATTTCATATATAAATTATTAATATACAATTCCATTACACAGTTGACTCTCGTTAATTACTCTTTAATATAAACTGTTCTCCAAATCTTCGTTAAATTGCATAACAACAGTATCCTATGAACTTATCCTTTCTGGATAATGAGAACATATATTTTCTATTATGAGTGTTCATAGTAATGAGGTTTAACTCTACACGATGAAAAAAAAAAATCATATTACATTAAAAAAAGGAGACTCAACAAAAAGTAAATAAATGAGTGATGTACTGTACAGTGATATATGTAAATTGATTGGTTGTTGTATTTTTATTATGAAAAGACCATTCTGCACCAAACAAAGTGAGAGTGCATATATGTAAATTAGAATTCGTACACAAATACACAGCTTTTCGTGAACCAGTATGTCATTTTACAACCGTTTCGATAGAGATACATTTTGTCTTCATCAGAAAATTTACACCCAAAAACAAGAATTTAAAAAATCGGCCACCGCTAAACGTTCATTAAAGCACAGTCACCAGTCCTATTTTTCTGAAAAACCCATCTACAGATCTAAAAAAATTTTTTACGCCCATCACATCTTCTGAAAGGCCAATGAGATTACTAAGGATTGGTGTGAGAACATCTACCTTCCACAATGATATCTATAAATGCATTACAAAAATTTTTTCTTTTTAGTTTAACGCCGAAAGAGCAGGAAGGGTCATCTTGCGACGGGATCTACAGTTTCCTAAGGAATCTGAACCTCTTGGGTCATCCTGCAATGGGACTTATAGTTTCCTAAGGAACCTGAACCTCTTAAGACCTAGGGAAACCATCCTTCGGATTACAGCAGGGTGTCCAATCACATCTGAGGAAAAAAATCACCAGACTTCTTTAGGTCCCCCCCCCACCACAAACTTTTCAGTGAAACTCCCTGACCAATTACAAAACTTTTAACTAAATTTCGGTTGCCGGGGAAAATGTCTTTGTCACATTTGTGGGAGATTTAGCTATTCAAAATAGGAGTTCACAGGAACTGGACAACTCCAGAAAGCAAGGTGTGGAGCGCCATCACGGATGCAGCACGCAGATGGGAGGATCCAGAGTTTTCCAAGGGAACCTAACCTTCTAAGTTAGAAGGGACCAATCCCCCAGACCACGGTGGGTAGTTGGTCGATAAGCATTTTTTTTAGCTGAAGACTGTCAGAACTCGAAATTTCTCGAGTGGGGTTCAACAGAAAAATTTTACAAGACATGTTAATGATCACTGACCCACAGATGTAATTGTAATGGAGGCGTCAGAGTGACCTGAAATTTATTTCAAGTTCGTTTGTATTTTACGATGCAAGGAACAGCTAAGGTCATGCTATTCCAGGACCTAAAGTTTTTGGAGAAAACCACATCTCTTTCTCACTATGAAAATCAAACTCCGAACTACAAGCTGTAGAAATAAAAACATTGAACACCGGCTGGAACAGATTATTCACACCTGCTAAGCACATTATCATTACTCTGCAACAGAACAATTACGATTATTTTGGGTGTCATTCTTCAAATATAAGGTTTCTCGAAGGCTAGAAAATCAGGTCTTTACGTATTATCCCGTCGACCATTTATGATTTTTTTCTTGGTCGCTGTAATTGATCATAATTATTCGTATTTAATCGTAACTTTACGATATTTTTGTTGTCTAAAAAATCGCAAGTTTACGATCCTTGATTATTTGCGAGACGCCATTTTGTTTGTTTGTTGACATTTTGCAGAATGAGTGCTGTTTCATGCCTGAACCCTGTTTTTTTTTGTTTTTAATAATTTTAGATGGATTATACTCTTCGGTAATTACCAAATGATGAGCATTCTGCGATTTTGTTTTTACAGGAAAAATGAATTCTCCTTTCATCGTTTACTAATTCAGGCAGCACACATCGAATGTGATCAGAGTGGTCACGAGGCGACGAGTGTGTGTGTGTGTGTGGGGTCTCCCCCCTAGTTTGGTCCCTGTGATTCAGGTAAATGTACTAATTGCAACATAATATTAATTCAGGCAGCAAACATTGAATGTGATCGGAACGGTCACGAGTCGCGAAGCGGTCTCCTCTCGTCATTTTTCTTATAGAAAATTTTGTATACAATAAAAAAAATCATAAATTTTTTAACGGTTATTCAGAAAACATCCCTCACTAACTGTTAACTAACAACTTTTTAAATCAGCAAAATCATCGTAAAAATGCATCTATGATAAAAATAGTAAGTTGCAAAAATGGTCGACGGGATAATATGTAAGTACCGAAAATCATTGCAAATAAATGCAATAAGAAGAAAATGAGAACAGCACATACTTAATTCGAACACCAATTGATTTTCGGAAGGCCTGGGTCAAAGCTTCAGTTTTTGACATATCCAGTGAAAATATCTCACTTCCAGAAAGTGCTGTAAATGGTGTGTCTGAGCCCAAAGCCTGAGCCATCCCTGAAAAAAAAAAGAAGTTAATTTTATAAATCATTTCACCACCTTTTTTCTCTCTTTCACTCGGCTAGTGCTTGTGTAGTTGAGGGGGGCTACTTTTCTCGCTACTTGTCTGGGTTTCCTCGAATTTGATTGGCTGAAACAAATCTCAAAAGAGGTGGTTGAAGTTAAAAGCCAATTTAGAAAAATTGCTGTCAGTAGTTGTCTACTGAGTACCTCTACTGTAATTAAGACTCGCTGAGCCAGTTGCAACTCGCTCACTCGCTGCCTAGTTTACAAGCCAGTGAGGAATGGGTAAACCCACTCAATGTAATTGTGGCTTGAGAACAAGATAGACAAATGCATTACAACTATGGGGGGAGTGAACTTACATTTTCCCAAAGAAACCGAACCTACTAAGATCTAGGAAACCAACCCCAGGATTTTTATGTGTAGAATCCATGGTTGCACCCGAAGCGGCGGATTTTCACATACAATTCTGGTGAATTTAACTGATTTTAAAAAGTCGCCAGAGAGAGCCCGATGTCTGTTCACATTAAATAATTTTAAAAATTCTTGAAATGGTGCATTGTAGCCATTTGTAGAAACCTTGAATGTGGTGAGCACAAACACTGAATTCATTGTAATGCCCGAATGGCTAATTTTTGGAAAAAAATTCACTGAACAAAAAATGTTTATTTTGATGTTCTTCACCTGTTGCACATACTTGGCAGTTCCCAACTCTTTTCTAGTGTGTTAAAAAAGGCAGTTTTAGGCTTATTTTCACTATATAGTAACACAGATCAGGAAACTGAATTCCGAATTTTTTTGTCTCTACTGTATTATTAGCTCAATCACTTAAATTATGTATTTAATTAAATTAAAAATTGTGCTTAATTAAATGTAATTGGCTACGTAGCAACGACATGGACGTCAACAGTAATTATGCTTTAAAGCTAAACCAGCCCCTTCGTGAACATGGAGATACGGGTAAATTTGCCTTATTTGGTGTCTCCAACAATTCTCTATTTTGTCAGTAGAGTTCAGGACCACCCTGTATACATACATACATATATATAAAAAAAAGGCACAACTTAAGGTTAAATACAGTGCAAATTGGAGGGGCAAAAAAATAAAAAAGTATGGGAAAAGTGTGATTTTGCCTCTTTTCTACAAAAAGACTGGGGTGGAGGGAAGTGCTCCAACCAGATGCCTATGTATATATACATATATAATAAATTTATTTTATAAGTACCCATGGCGATAGCAGTTTTCCCTGTTCCAGGCTGACCAGCAATCAAAACAGCTCTTCCCGCAATCTTTCCTTCCTTCACCATAGCCAAAATGACACCAGCTCCTCTTCTTGCAGTTAGCTGTCCAACCATGCCTTGCGAAACCTTAAAATCATAAATGGTTTTATAATAAAAAAAAAATTCATAAATTATCCATCGTAACTATAAGCGTGTGCACATAAAACTTGTAATGGCAGCTTTTTGCAACTTCAGTTCAATTTTCAAAAAAATTAATAATACTTCTGTTCCTGCTCGATTTCAGCCAAAAATACCCAGAGCTTACATTTCGGGGATCCAGAGAATCGTCCAAGCCAAGACCACGTATATGTGAATGGGCTCCAATTCGCTCAATGCGAGTTATTTCACGGACTTCCTGAACCTTTGCAGCTGATGCCTAAAAACAGAAGAAATTTGGTTTATTTTTTTGTCATCACATCAGTTATTTATTTAAAAAATAAGCAGATACAATTATTAACATTACAATCTTAAAAGAAAAAAAAAAGGCAAATAGATATGGATTAGGGACTGCTGAATTATTCACCAAATAAATCACTGAACCAGGCTCAAGCACAAGATTTCGCAAAGGGAAGGGTTTGGATGAAAAAAAAAGGTGATAATTTGGACTAGATCCA
>QLNU02015270.1:89680969-89702435 GCA_006491805.2 Dysdera silvatica
GTGCAGCTTCTTCTGACATTTATCACAAATCCTATTTCCCCCTCTCAAAATGGAAATTTTTTACTACCCAAGGAAGAACATTCCTTAAATTTTTCTCGCATTTGAGTGACCTGGGTCACTGAATGGGTTGTAACACACACACTGGCTATTCCATTTTCTTTCAGCTCAGAAGCATACATCTTTTAAACGATTTCCCTCAAAATCCCCAGAATAAAGCATATAATTGAAATGTCAAAAACTGAGGATCAAAATCTTTAGTCTACAAAATCTGAACTATTTTAACTGGGCTCTAAGCATTTGAGTGTCAAGCCCCTCCCTTCGTGACATGTGAGTAACTTTAATGAACAAACCCCCATGGACAGCCATTTGTTAACTGAAGCTTTGATGTGAAACATCTATAGTTGCTTTAGTTAAATTGTTAGTGAGTGGAAATAACACATAATGTTAGGCACAGATTTGCCTTTTTCTGTTCTCCAGAAAATTCTATTGAAATGTCCATCCTACCACTCCCTCTGCTGAGAATGTTCTACTCATGTGAAATGGATAAATAATATCAGTAAAAAATATGTAAAACTCTTTTTAACGAAACGAGTTTAGGACTCCGATTGCAGCCAAATCTGTAATCTTCCAAGATCTGTAAGTATTTTTTTTTTTTAAGAAATGTGCATGCAAGGCCATTTTTGGTATATAAATGTAATTTCTAATTCGAATATTCGAGTAGTGCATGGCGGTCGCAGAATGGGATTCATGGATATTGTAGAAAATAAATGGAAAAATAACATATAATTTTCTAAAAAAAATTAAAATACACATAATGGCAGAAAACAAGTGCATTATATAATTTTTGAATGAAAATGGGTACATGCACAGTATGTTTAAATTAATTACTCGATATCCCCTGGCGGTCCCAGAATGACATTCTTAGATATAGTAGAAAATAAATGCAAGAAAAACATATTTAAAAAAAAAAATTAAAGTACCCCCTTTTTTGAGATATGGAAGATCAAGGAACAAATGCATCTTGAAAATAAAAATTTGAATTATAAGGAAGCCTACATTAAGTACTTTCTAAAGATACAAATATCAAGTCTCTACATTAATTAGAATGGAAGTTATGAGAAAATTTTTCGTACAAGAAAATGCGAAAATTTGAGCCATCGACTCAATATCAAAGTTGTGTATTTCAGAAACTAATAGCAATAGGGACTAATTAGTGGGCATTGATTCATTTCTCTGCAAGTGGAACAAATAAGCCAAATTTCATAAAAATCTGAAATGGTCAGCTTGGGTGATTTGACGTGGAATGACCCGGAGTTTATGTACGTACATATTTTTTAAAAAAGAATAGAATATAAGAAATATAAAAGAATGTCTGAAAATATAAAAGTATGTCCATTTGCAAATGGTATTCCATTATCAAGACCTGAAATACATGCAAAATGGCAAGTCATGATGACATAATCCTAAAAGGAAGTGGTTGGCACGATTGGCGACACAAACAAGGACATAATATGCACCGATGCCAAATTTTGAAAGCTACCCTTTATTTCAACAAACCTAAGGCTAGAGATGTCGATTCCCAAATTTGTGTAAATCTCACTAAAAAAAAAAAAAAAAGATAGCACGCTTTTCCATCATTAAATTATCATCATCTCGCTCTTTCACCCTTCCAGGCAGACAATTAAAGGACACTCCGAACAGCATTTCTCTCAACCTTGTGGTTTCGGATCTGACCTCTCCTAACTCATCCTTCTGTTCTAATACCCCCCCCCCTACTTTTTCCATTCTTAATTCCAAGGGAGGGGGAATCTTAGGGACTTAAGTGATCTATAGAAAGTAAAAATGTCTATCCCATAGAAATCCGAGCGTGACTACTTCAGGAAATGCCTTTGTAAGCATATGAATATTGTAGATTATTTACATTTAGTCAACTAATTTTGGAAGATCCAGTTAACCAAAGAAAAAAATTTAAAAGCAAATAGTTAAAAAAAACGAGGACTTCCGACGAAACTGCAGTGAGCCCTGCTTTTATTAACAGTTGATTGATTGATATCGTTAACATTATTTTCAAACACTTAAAAAGAAAACTTTATTTCAGGAAATACCACCAATGCAATGGCAACATCTAACACATGGCTTTCCTAAACTATTAGCACATGGCTTCCCTAAACTGAGTCCTGTGCTTGACCAAAAGGGTATCGATATATAACATACTTTTTTCCTTTCCCAACAATCAAGACGAGAAGTGAAATCCACTATCTTACGGTAAAAACTAAAATTACAGGCCAGGCGTGTGTTAACAGTAGGCCAAGCATGTGTCAACGACAGACGAGTTTTTCTCGTTTGTTTACCATTCATCATATGTATTTATGATGGTTTAAATACATACATAAGAACGAAAAGTTAAATGAATATGCACCAAGAAAAATAGATATTTAGAAGAAAAATTATTAAAAAAAAAAGAAAAATAAAACAGACTTTAGCCGAAATCTTCAAAAATCAAATCAGAAGAAATCGTTTTCTGACCGAAAGATTGATAAAAAATCGGAAGGATTAGCACCAATGCTATCCCAATAAGTTCTGCTTTCCTTGAATGGTCAATTAGCACTAAAAACAGGATAAAAAATAAATTTTGTAATAGATTGGGTGTTAAAAACTTAAGCAATTTTATATGTATTTCAGATGAAAGTATAGAAGCTGAATCTTTCAATTTTGATGCAGCAGCTAAAATATTTAATGAAGGGAAAAATCAAAGGTATCATTAAATTGTATTGATAGCTCCTTTTTGTAGTATGTTGCTAATTTTGTTTTATATATATATAATCTGACTAACATTATGCATTTATCATCTAATTACTTAATTTAAATGTGAAATACAATTAAAGTTTAAATAATTAAAAAATTCTCTAATTCTCACTTGGATTTTTAAAATCCCACTTAATTTCACAGTTAAGGTGGGATAATCTCACCTAATGTTTTTCCTAGTGTGAACACTAGGGGTAGACTGGGGCGGTGCATACCTTAGATTTTCTGATGGCATGAGTCCTATTGTCCATGAGAGCGAACCGACCTGGTCCGCCCCTGCAAACATAAATGCATTACCTGAACGAAACACGAGTGCAGTTAGTGGGGGGAACCCTTCCCCCAATATTTTTATGCCGTCGGTGCCCCTGAAACAAAACCTAAAACTATAGAGAAAAAAACGTAAAAAGATATTTTACCATACTTTTGGCCTTCACAGTTCTTTCCAAATTCAATAAATGACCTAATGAATTCGAACAGATTTAAATTTGACGCTACTCCAGAAGATTTTAACTCGCCAAATGCTAGCTGTCTTTAGTAACTTCAGGTGATTTAATCGCCAATATTAGTTTCTTCCCTACTTCAAATCTGTTTTTCCCGTTCTTTTCACATAGGAGTCGTTTTTTCGAATGCACAGTTAATGTTTTCCCTTTATAGGATACTTTTTTCCTTTTTTTTTTAATTAAAATACGCGTAGTTACATTGGTGATCATTTCGAGAAGTCGGCACAGACCGTGTTCTGAAGTAACAGCATTTGTGCCTGAACTCACGATTCCAACGCACCAATTCTAGATTGAGAATCCCAGAAGTAAGGAAAAACGTGCAATGCCGGTAAAGATTACAATTATCCTTACCGGTAAAAGATTTTACCAGTTGTCACTAAGAAGCTTTTTCAAGCAATTAATCACTACGAAGATTTTTACTTACCATAGCCATGGTTGCCTAAGTAATTAATAACTTTTTATTATTAACGATTAAATGCGCAGCAAATTTCAAACCAAACACACATGAACGTCAAATACAAACTAGAGATGGATCGTTCGTGACCGAACGGGTCTTTTTGAACTATTCACAAAAATGACCCGTTCGTTCAGATCTCTCTCTTTGTGTGTGTGTGTGTGTGTGTGTGAATTGATGTTCTTCATCATAGTTCATATGTGATCATCGTTCGCAATTCGCGACTTAGTTCGTTATTCCCAGTTCTCTATCTTAGTTCGCAGTTCGCGGTCACCGGTCTTCGTTCGTAGTTCACGATCATCGTTCGCAGATCGTAGTCTTAGTTCGAAGTCACCACCAACAGTCAGGGATGTATCGGGAAGGGGGTCCGAAGCACCTCCCACCATCCGTTTTCTAGGCTGCTATTTGAGATACGACTACGATATTCCATATTTAGAGAATGTACACGAAGGCGCTTGAAACGTCGTATGTCAGGGCCGTATCGAGGATACCAGAGCCTTCATCCTTTTTCTAGGCTGCTATTTGAGATACGACTACGATATTCCATATTTAGAGAATGTACACGAAGGCGCTTGAAACGTCGTATGTCAGGGCCGTATCGAGGATACCAGAGCCTTCATCCTTTTTCTAGGCTGCTATTGGAGCTACCAGTATTATACTCCGAGATATTGAGAATATGATATTCAGAGAGAGTACGCGAGGGCACTTGAAACATCTCATATCAGAGGTTTATCGAGAGAGGAGGTCAAGAGCATACCTGGAACAATTGTAATTGTTTTATATGATTACAGTTACACAGAGTGAAGTCACGATTACGCAAGCTTTAAATTTTAGATTACGATTACACGCCCTCCTGCCCCTCTCCGATACGGCCCTGACATGCAACATTTCAAGTACCCTCGCCTGCGCTTTCTGAATGCGAAATATTACTTGTAGCTCAAATAGCATCCTAGAAAAAGAATGGAGGCTCTGGGATATCCGATACGGCCCTGAGATGCGACATTTCAAATGCCCTCGAGTACAATCTCTGAATATGAGGTATCGTAGTCGTAGTCTCAAAAAATCAACACAAAACTTCTATACTATTGTGAGTAAGAATTAAGCTTTAAGTTTTAGATAAAACATATTTGTGTTTAATATAAGTCATTAGAGTTTATTTGTTTATTTAAAAAAAAAAGGGAGATTTGCAAAAACTCACTAACAAGTGACTTATATTAATTTACTATTACATATATTAATTACATTGGGTTCTGCCAGAAGTGCGCTCGGTTTTTAAATATACCACCTTACGGAAAAAATTGGCAAAAATTGAAAATATTTTTTTCCAGAACAAGCTATTTCCCAGAAGAGAAAAAATTGCAAGCAAAAATTCGAAGGTTAGTATTCACTGTTTTTGTTTTAATATATTTTCCTCCCTATTATGAGGTTGTTATCAGTTATGAGAGCTGTAAAATTTACCAAAGTAAGTACGCCATCTTAGGGAAAAAATTGTCAACTAAAACGAAATTTTTGTTCATCCCAGTGCTATATAGATATCCCAAATTAAAACAAAAAAAAAGTTAAAAAATATTGCATTATACATTGTAGGCGCTTAAAGCGATTTCAATTGAGTCAAGTTTCGAAAAGCGGACTGTATTATATTTTATTTAAATTGCATATACCTTGAATTTCATTAAGTTTTTCTTAATCCATAAATTGGCAGAAAAAATAAAAACCAGATTGAGTTTCTAATATCGAACCAACACACTAAATTCGAAGTAGCATTTGTAAATAAAAATGGGGTTTAATTTGCACGAATAAAAGTCACAATAACGAAGTATTCATAGAAAAATTATGATTTTTGATTCAATGCAGTACAAAGATTTCAAATAACCGTTCAGATTAATAAATTGAAGTAGCAAGATTTAGAGATTTACGCCATCAACCGCTACGCCCTAGTTCTTCATAAAATAGAGAGAATACTAAAATATTTTTAAAAAAATATATAGAAAAAAACGACACAAAATATCCAAATTCATGGCCCCGTCTACGATTTTGATAATATACTAAAATCAATTCAAAACTGGATGTACATGTATATATTGTAACTACTTCAAAAGAACGGGACTCAAAGAACGCGTCTCAAATATGAACTGTTCTTAAAAGACCGGTTCACAACAACGAACTACTTTGCCCATTCCCTAGTATAAACGCGCCTTTGTATTGTTTTGCTGTGGTATTGCCAACTTTTTTCCCCTTAGTAACCGCACCTTAGCTTCTTCCACTCAGGAAGTTATTTTTCAAAAATGTCTTGTGTTCTGAAGTACAATAGACTCGTCCATTTTACGAAATAAGACGGACTTAATAATATAATTATATATTTTTAAGAAGATCCATCAGAAGATTTCTAGATTCGAAAGATCTTGGAATTTGCAGTATCCCTTGCCTTGGATGCAGCGCCACATAAGGCGGCCACCCTTTCCAATTCCTTATCTTGCCTAAATTCTCTTTCTAAGCTAGATCTATATAAGTGGTTTGTCAAAGCAAGGCACTCTAGTTCTGTCTTTTTTAGACGCGCGAGAAAACCTTTGTTCATTCACTCGTCCTTAAACAATGATTCGACTTTTGCAAAAACCTTCACCAGTATTAGCGTGATGACTAATCAGTATATTTTCAATTTTCATTGTGTGCAATTTTTATAACTTTAGCAATTAATCATGTTTGTTCTTTATTTTTAAATACGAAAAATTAATAATTTAATAACTCGGGTATTAATTTTTTTTATACGTTATATTTGATGATGGATAACGTCCTGTATAGTGGTGAGTATCCCCGCCTGTCACGCGGGAGACCGGGGTTCGATTCCCCGCCGGGGAGGCGACTATTTTTTATTTTAATAATATTATATTTATATATACGTATGTATATATATATTTATTTTTCTAATAAATATCGCACACTCATAATAATTTTCATAATTTTTAAACTCCTATAAATGTGACGAACAAACAATTTTTATTCTTAAATCGGTGAAACATGATTGTTCGTTCTTTGGATTTTAATGGAGTAAGAACAACTAGGATTCTGCCCCAAATGATGTGGAAAGAGTAATATGACATGAAACATGATTACGAGCGTTTACGTAGGAAAAAAGGGGTTCCATCCCCCCCTTTTTAAACGAAAAGATATATTGTTTTGTTTAACATCACAACAAAAAATTGTTCGAGTCCCCCATAATTTTTCAATTGCTACGCGCCTGATTAAATGGTTCTTAATTGAAATTTTCTCCTCCTTAAAGGAATTACTGTCACAAAACAATAATAAAGAAGCTTGATTTTTTCGACAATAATCTCATTTTCAGATTTTTGTTGGGATGTCCTCGATGTAGGAGGATTCTGGACACATAATTTATTTACATTATATTTTACTCTCTAAGTTTTTAATGCAAAGTAAATAATTTAAAAATTGTCTTATTAAAAAACTCTCATTAATGAAACTTAATTTAGAACCAAGAGTAACAACACTTTTTGATTCACCATCTGAATAAATCATTCGAAATATCGCCGATAGATGGCGGCACAATCTGTGCAACAATAACACTATGTTGGGAATGACAGTGTGAATTGCCAGTTAGACAAGCAGAATTTGTATCATTTTCTCATGCTTGTCCGGGGGAGGAACTACTGTCCTATAAGCAGTGGTGGCTTGTGAGTTAGAAATGTGGGAATGCATTTAGCACTGTAGTTCTTAATTAGTTTTCATCGCGGGCCACTTTTAATTTTTTTTTCGGTCAGCAGGTCGGAAGATATGGAAACGAAACTATCTTACACACCATATAGACGCTGAGGGGCTTACCCACTTCTAGAAATTTTCTGATTTAACTGCTTTTAGTGAACAAGCCTTTTTTGGACCCCGGATTTAACGAGCAATTTAAAAAATAAATAAAATAGGAAATCAAACTTTTTGTAAAAATTCCTTCGTTATATACGATTGCCATTATAATCCGCACTCATTATGACCGATAGCCACCGCACTTTCATGGCTTTGGGAGGGAAAATTCCCCCTAATTCCCACCTGGTGGATCCGTCGCCGGCTGTAAATGAGAATTGTACTTTAAATTCTATTTTTAACGTACCACACAAAACATAAAAAAATCTACATACAGTAACACCCCGGTTATTAACACCATTTAACTGGAATGCTCCGCCATGTTACTTCTTTTTAATTAGCATTATTTTTTTAAGTGGACGACTCGTTCAATGTTTTTGCTAAAAGTGGTCATAGTCATTTTTTATTCCACTCCGGCCTTAAGAAAGAAATTAATACAAAGACATTGCACAGACTTAACGACTTTCATATATCAGATATATCGAAAAATATCGGACCATTTCCAAAGCAGTTAATATTTTAATTAACAGACATACATATATTTTATGATGTTTTTTATCATCAATATAATAATGTTGTAATTAAATGTGTTTTTTTAATAAACGTATTTTTTTCACTCTTACACAGAAAATTGAATTTCTGGATTGCTCAATAACCCCCCCCCATTATTCCAGATAATAGGGTTCTACTGCACTGGTAAATGTTCCAGTTAAAGTTGTCCAACACAAATGAATCGACTCAAAAACAAAAAATTGAAAGAACATACCTCAGCTAGTGAGCTATTTGCTTGTAAAGTACTCAATTTCTTGCGGTTTTCCTGTGGTAATTCCTTGTTTGAATCTTCAGTTGAAAGATCATTAGAATCTATTTGATCACTCGATTTAACTCTTCTACTCTGAAGAAACGCTTGCAATGAAGTTTGCCTTTTCATTTTTAAGGCATCTATTTTATATCTGTTTAGTTTAATTATATAATATTATATGCATCACTCTTTGTCTATAATAATTTCACATTACCTTTATTTAAAAATGTTGTATATACATAAATATATTTTTTTCATCATAAGTACAGAGCGCACAAAATAGGTACCTACTACTTACAAATGCAAGGGTCTACTATACGTATAGAATTGAGTGACTTTATTGACATTGTTCAGTCAGGAACTGGTTTTATTGTTATGACCTATAAGTTTCATCGGATTTTTCTCTCAGACGATGTGGTGTCGATTTCAAAATTTGTTTACTGCCTTGGGAAACGATTATTGTGCTATAATCCCAGAATAGCGTTAACAAGTGTGTGTTACACAGACAAAATATCTCCCCTCATTAGCGGCTCCTTCGTGAAAACGTTTCTTTTGGGGACGTTCCCCCCAGTGGGACGAACATCGCCAAAAGGAACGTTTCCACGAACTGGGGGTCACCCCTCCAATTCCCATAAGGTGGCCTCGTTGCTATGTTGAACACTGTATAGCTTAGGAAATAAATCTCTTTGTGTTTCCCTGCCCTCTCAAAATCTACCCGCCCCCTGAAAACTGAATTTTTTTGAAAGGATTGAAATCATCCATTTTCTAATAATCGCTCAAATTTACTTCGCAAAAACTTATTTTTGAATAGGAAAATATTTTATTTATTTACATTATTATTATTCTTTTGAAAATTCAATTGATAAATGGCAAAAGAGAGGATAATGATATAAAATTACAATTGACTAGAGGAAGGGGGAGGAGGGCCCCCTCACCTAAATCCGCCTATGATTCCATACGATCATTAGTAACGTCATTATCTCCAAAAGTCCCACCTCATTACTTTTCAACTTTACAGAATATTTGAAATAATCTGTAATTGTACAAATCATGAAGCAAGATTTAATGCAAGTCTTGCTTCATGATGTAATGACATTACATATAAAAACGATATTACTTACCGTGTAATGCCCGTTTGTGTCATAACATTCCGTCCATGATTTCGGCACAACCAAGAGAAAAATCGTAACTTTTTCGTAAATTCATCATGTTGAATTTATGAGGTCAAACTTATGTGCGTTACTAGAAGAGCTTTTTTTTTTTCCTTCAGCTAATGTCAAATATCAGCGATAATCAACTTTTAGAAAGCAGAAGGCAAGTTTGATTAATATCAGGTTTTTTAAATTGCCATTTTTCAATATATAACAAATCATTAACGTGCCAACATTTTGGAGAGGAGAGAAATTTTTTACCGCCATAAACTCGTGGCGCCATCTATTGTCATAAGTCTTCAACGGTTATTATAAAATATTAATTAGATAACTAAATAATTAAAATAAAACGGATTACTAAACAACAATTACTTGAACGCTTTACAATTTTACTGACTTCGCAGAGCACCACGTTTCAACATCAATGAGTCTACAAAGATTGATTGAAAATGTGCTGGTAAAGAGACACTGATTTTTTTTCCGGGGGTGGGGTGAAACCCCACTGCCCCCGTCTTGGAACATGCCTGTAACGAAGTTTTTCCATTATGAAAGTTTTCCAAGGTTTATGAAAGATTTCAAAGATATATTAATAAGTTCAATACCAATAAAAAAAATAAATCAGAGGAGTATCTATAATAAAACTAATACTGCCTTAACTTATGCAATTGTTGTATATATACAATTATTTTTCAAATATTAAAAGTAGTGGCAAATCAAGAGAGAGATGACTGCTGCTGAGGTTGAAGGTTTACCTAATTCTTTTAAATATGGAAAATCTGCAAATGAAAACTGCTTCTACATAAATTTGAAAAATGAATCTGATATGCGTGATTGGATTATGTCACACTGACTTCAATAAATTTAAAATCCTAAATCAGAATGTTAAAGTATAAAAATAGATACATACGCGTGCTACATAAGCGTAACAATTGATCTAGGCTGCTCGCATCATTTAATTTACGATGATTTACAAATGTACGAGAAAAGTTACGTTTTTTTCCATGCTGGTGCTGAAATCATGGACGGAATGTTATGATGTGGCCCGTTTGTTGATACGATGAAAGAAATTGGGAAAATATCGACCGTTATCAAGTAAAAGACCACAGAAACTAAATTATTAAAAAATTGATTCACGCTTTATTATTTACATTTATGATATAAACATAATAAATTTACAATAAATATTTTTTCAAGGAGTGTTTCATAATCCAGATTATTCATTGATAAAAGTAGGATTCAAAATATGTACAATTTAAAATGTATTTTCATTAAAACGATGAGATTCTTAATCTTGGATTACAAACACATGTCTAAGAATTTGTCTCGTTCTTGTGACGTCACCAGCAGGGAAGTCCCTGAAAATACATAAAAGGAAAATCAATAAATTTAATGCAGTTTATGAATCTAATATTTTGTGCATTAATAATAAATGCACTGTGCATATATGTTTTATATTAATGAACTAGCGCCGGATTAAAGCTTTTATGGGCCCCAAGGATGGAAGGATAGAATGGGCCCTTAAAAATTGTGGCACTTGCAATATTCAGTCAATAGTTTTACTTTGCAGTTCATTATTTTAATATTTAGGTTTATCATCAATTAAAGTTTATGGGACAATTATAAATAAATGAAGTTATAGCAACGTTTAAACTTAAGTATGAGGCCCCTGCAGGACCCCCAAATCATAGGGCTCTATGCTAGGTCCTATACATAAATCTGGCACTGACAGTGGCACATGAGCTACACGATTCAGACAGCTATGGTTGTGCGGCACTGGGACCTACAATTAACAAAGGAATTAGAACCTCCACTGCCGAGGGAACCAAACCCAAGACTAAGGTAGGCAGAAAAAAAATGGCATGTGCTCCATGGTGTCATTGGAATTGAACCTAGGTTAACGGCACATACTGGTATAGCGTGGGGGGGTGCCACCGGGGCGAGAGCCATGGGTGCAAAATTTCAATATTAGACTGGTGAAGTGGAGTACTAATGGGTTTCGGCGAGTGTAATACTTAACTGGCCCCAGGTGCTGGCAACCATGTTACGCCACTGATGGCACGATAGGTAAATGTGATACTATTATGCCACTACAGGAGTATTTTCGGCTAGGACAAAACCGTAATGTCAACAAATTTTCGGCAACAATAGAGTTTGATTTAATCAAGGAAAATAAACAAACCATATGACCTCAGTGTGTTTGAATTGATATGTTTAGACAGATGTGTGTAAAACCTTTCAAATGTTAATAGATAAAACCACCGCATTGTCACTGAATTATAAATTAAAGCATGTACACGGTGTTTGGGTTTCATTTTAACATACTCGGTTATAATAATATTCAGGGGATTACAGAGAATTTGAAACGAAACAATACAGAGTTTCACCAGGAGATTCCATAACAAACAGTTATTTCGACACTGGCGTAAGGTTTAAAACCTTACGCCAGTGTCGAAATAACTGTTTGTTAGAGAATTTGAAGCTGTAACTAATAAATAGGCTTATGAAACACAGGTGCAGTGAGGTATTGATGGTGGTGGTATTGATTGTGTTGCAATTTTGTATACATGAGTATATGGAGTTATAGTTCAATACTACTGAACCTCCCTTATGAACTTTCTGCGTATGTTAATGTTTCAAGGGGATTTCAGAATTTTGATGTAACAGCTAACTTGTTATATAAACGAGATTATTTTAGCGAAGTTTGACTGTAGTTGTGTGGGGGGGTGGGCAGAAGCAAACAACAGAAAGTTTTTAACGATTGCTTTTGAGAAAATGAAGTTTAAAAAGTTGATGAAAAAATAACTCCACATGTTTATATCACACCACTCAGATAAAACTGAGTTCCAAGATGGTAAATACATTGCTATGAAAATATGACTATCATATACTACGAAAATTCAAAATTACAAATAAAAATACAATTTACAATGTATTTATTGTGTATAATACCAATAATAACACTAATAAAATATTCAATGGCATTTCGACTAATCAGGCAATGGTCAAAATGCTGTTGAGTCTTTTGTTAGTGTTTTCATTAGTATTATAAGTAATAAATACATTGTATTTTTATTTGTAAATACATTGTTAGTTTCGCCTTAAAATAACTGAGATTCTCCGAATTACATCAACTTTGAAGATTTTCCCAAAAACGACATTGGCACTTACATTATACCCCTTTGTTCCTGAACTTCTTTATTTAAAAAATCCCAATTACAAGCGTTAGGATGACCTTTGATAGAATTATATAAATGGAAGCAAGAGGACCACAAAGTTCCATGGGAAGTTAACGAAATGTTCCATGTAGGGTTCCTGAAACCTATGGCAGCCATACAACAAATTCCAAATGTTGTTTCCGAGACCATTAATCAATTCTTAAAGGTTCATATACAGTGAAACTTCTATATATATCATATTTTTTTCTAAACACAAACCAAGATTTTGCTGTTTGTTAAACACTCTAAAGTACTGTTTTGCAACTTTTGTGAGGCCTTGACCTTTTAAATTCCTTTTTTTATACGATGAGGGTCCAGTAAATTTTCTTTTTATAAGACGAGGGCCTGGCTCGATAAATTTACTCATAAATACCTTTCAGTTTTTAAGTTCATACATTAAATTGTCGTAAGTATGGATTAATTATGATATAACCGTAAAGAGTATAAGTACATTCTTTCTAGTAACACGTTCTTTTCTGGTACAATTCCTTGTCGACTGGTTACTGGCATTTGCAACATGGACGCCATTTCTTTTAGTTTTAAGAACAGAGGATGCGCTGCATATTATTATAATTGGCTTGCAGGCATTTTTAATTATAGATCATAATGAGTGGTATAGCCTTTCTCGAATGCTAAAAGACATGATGCTCATATCTAGAAGAGGAGGGGGGGGGTCTTAAGGACCAGTCCCCCCAAAACTAAATTTTATGGGACTTGGCTATGGCCTTGCATGCTGTAAAATTGTTTGACCCTCACCTCTGAAATTAAATCCTGGTTATGGTCTTGCTAAAAGATTTCGAGGTCTGAACATCCTTAATTATTCACGAATACTCACATGTTCAAAAATACACGGTGTAGTGGATTGGCAGTTGCTGAATTATTAGCAGCTGCTGAACAGCAGCTGCTACGGTTCGAGAACTACAATGGTCATGCTGTGCCAGGACCTACTGTTTTCCAAGAAAACCGAACCTCTTAAGGCCTAGGGTACCAAACTTCAGATTACGGTGAGCAGGGCGATCTTTATGAGATCTCTGAGTAAGCGTTCTTTGTACCAGTGGGAGTTGAACCTGTGTTAACGGCGTACTAGGCGAACGCGTTACCACACTGCGCCACTGGTCTGAGCTTTCCGATGTATTGGCGACTATTATTCTCCTCAGAACATTTTCACAATAAACTATTTACTCATAAAAAAGGATTAGGAAACTAAAATGAGAAATTCCAGGAGAATATCTCATAGCCTGGTATAATTGAGGATAGGACCCGGCGTATGAAAAATACGTTGTCCAGAAGAATTGCTGGCAAAAATTCAAGCATATTTCAAGGATCATTCCTAAAAACTTCAAGCATTGCCTTCCCACAACCAATTACCATTTTTCTAAAAACTCCCCCACCCTCTAGAATCAGACACAACTATCCTTCCAACAGTGGCAATATTAGGCTAGGGCTGGGAGGACATGACCCCCTCCAAATGTAACAGGATTTTATTATATTGCCAATGTGCGGGGGGCATGGGCAGGAATTTAATATATTGCCAATGTGCAGGGGACATGGGCAGGATTTCTTATATGATGTGCGGGGACATGAGCGGGATTATTATATTGCCAATGTGCGGGGACATGGGCAGGATTTTATTATATTGCCAATTGCAGGGGACATGGGCAGGATTACTATATATTGCCAATGTGCAGGGGACATGGGCCAAATGTAACAGGATTTTATATATAACAAATGTGCAGGGACATGGGGCAGGATTTTATTATATTACCAATGTGCAGGGGACATGGGCAGGATTTTATTATATTACCAATGTGCAGGGGACATGGGCAGGAATTTGTGTTGACTAAAAGACCGCAGCAGGCTCATGTGTGAAATATCAAGAGTGGTAGATGGCCTACGATTAGCGGTTGAACATACAGTTCAGCGACCTCAAACGACACACACATTTGTATGGGAAACATACTGAGCAATAATCACATGATTCGTTCAAACGTTTGATACTGTTTTTGTGAAATATATGTGTTTTTCAGCATTCTGTTCTCTTTTTCTGTGCATATAGCTCTAAAAGTGCCATCTATACGACGATTTTTAACTATTTATTTTATTGCAGAATTGTTGAGAGCATATTTTGAATAACATGTACGAATTTTGGTATCGATCCGACAATTGGTTGCAGCTGCAGAATGCTCTGAACGGGCCAACTTATTTTATGCCCACATCGTACAAATTGTGGACTTTGATATATCAAGGTTCTACTGTATTTGTACATCAAGTAAATTTAGAGAGAGAGAGAGTGCACATTTCCCTCGACATAATGATTTGTAGATTACTCTCGATTTTGAGTGTAAGGTTACATATTGTACATGCATCATTGCTTTCTTACTTTTAAGGAAGTTTTTCTTGTCTAAGCTGTCACTGAAGATTTCTTTCATTTCGGCAGCAAATTTTGTAGTGTTTTTGACTGTCTTGTATTCTTTCACCAAAGAACAAAACTTGCTATAAAGAATCGGTGAAGTGAGTTGCATCTTTACCTGAAAAGTCAAAATTCCGTCATTATGTTATGCTAATATACTGTATGCCTATTTCAAATGTCCTAAGAACGCACCACAGGCCATCTGGGATGAGAAAGATAACTTTGAACTCTGAATATTTCCAATTCACAGAGCATAACCTTAGTTTTTGTTAGTGCTTTATTCTCATAGAATACAGTTGTAGTTTTTCCCTTGGTTCAGTTAGCAGTTTCTTATAATCTAGAAGGCAATAAGAGAGTAAGGGCTTCTAACGTACATGGACGCAGTATCCTAAACTTCGGGAAATTAACGTGACGACGATACGTCACATAAAATTTACAGGAAACATGAGACCTGAAACTTCCCTGATTATGAAAGTATTTTTTGCAGAATTCCCTGATGCTTCCAAAATGGTAAATTTCCATGTCAATTCTCCCGATTCTGTCACTAATCTAAAGTATCACCAATGAACACTGGGTTATCTAAAGCAGAATCAACAATTTTACACAATTTTCAAACCATGGAATGCTTACAAATACATATGCAAGCTTAGATAGATCAGCTTTTGTCTATGCTTTACGTTGCACGGACAGCTGAGGTCATGCTGCATTAGGACGCACAGCTTTCCAAAGGATCTGAAATTCTTGCCTGGGTTTGTTTGTGGTTTTACGGCTCAAAGACTACAATGGTCATGCTGCGCCGGGACCTACTGTTTTCCGAGGAATCCGAACCTCTTAAGGCCTAGGGAACCAAACCCCGGACTACAGTGAGCAGTGCGATCTTTATGAGATCTCTGAGTAAGCGTTCTTTGCACCGTTGGGAGTCGAACCTGGCATACTAGGTGAACGTGTTACCACACTAGGTCACCGCAGGGCCCTGTTGCCTAGGCAACTGACCCCTGTAATACAGATCAGAAGGGAAAAAACTAAAATGCTTATTACCAACTGGAAACAAATCCATTATCTTTGTTGGAATGAAAACCAAGATATACATAGTAAACTGTTTTTAAGCATTTAATTTAAAATTCAACATATGCATTTTAAAGTAAGTTGTAGTAAAAAACGCTATTTAAATTCATTTAATGATGTGCTTTATTTAATGTTACATACAGAAAAAAACTGAACTAGTAAAGTTTTGACACTGGGTTGGGATGACTATTGCAAAAATTTTACTAGTTACAATAAGCCGTCATCAATCATCGTATTCTGTTGTCAAAAGAAAAATAAATTATATATATATATAAATAATAGGTTCTAGACAGGAAGGTAGTTAAAATACAATCACAAACCTCTTTTAGATATTTTTTCCACATCTCCCGATCATCAGCTTTAGATTCTGCCTTTTCTTTTTCTTGTTGATCAGCACGTCGAAATTCAATATTTATCTTTCTTCTTTTGGCAGCAGTGGAACCACCAGTGCTGGTACCAGGCATATCCTGAAATTAATATTACAAATTTTCCATTTCAGCATCGTATAAATGGTGCAGCTAGCAATGACCATTGCTGCCCTTGAACTACAAGACAATAAGTTAAATATTTAAATCAAAATGAGACGATACCTTATTATTTACAAATAGTGAAGGTGAATTAATTTTAATCTTTCGCACGCAAAATTTTGATTGTTATGATGAATTAAAAGCTTAATAAAACTTTTCAAAGTAAATTAAATGTACAACACCTCTATATCAACATTTCAAGCATTTTTACATGATGCAATATTTAATCTGCTTTACCTAACTACAGTGGCTCCCAACCTGGGGGTCACCACAACTATTTTTAGTTGCAATTATTTTTATACGGAATTTCATACCAAATATTTCCAACTCTTTTGCATTTCAACATGGCTATAAACATTGCAATATTCTACAAATGGTTGTAAATTTTATAATATTATATTAATATATATATATATATATATATATATATATATATATATATATATATATATATATATATATATATATATACCCTAATACAATTTATATAGTATATATAATATAATTTTATATTTAATGTGTTTTCTTTACTCTGTTAAAAATGCTTTTATTATGTAAACGTGGCAGCGGCAAACAAAGGGGAGATCGCGGATCTTTTGATTACTATAAAAGGGGTCGGGGATTCCTTGACTACTATAAAAGTGGGTTGCCGCTTGAAAAAGGTTGGGAACCACTGCCTTACTAAATCAAGTGGTAACGAAAAGTCTAATTAGTTTGATATCCAAAAGGAAAAAATTCACAACTTCAGTTGGCCATCTACTGCATCAGTAACACCTCCGACCATCGCCACTTATTAAAAATGAGCAGAGATAAATCTTAAGATAAATGATTCGTATTTACATTTTCAAAAAGAGTGAATGACACATTGTTATTATTTTAAATTCGTTTTCTTCCTTAAATTTTTCCTGTGCGGTTTCTGTGGAATTTATCCAACGCTGAATTGCAAAATTTTTAATAAGATGACTGCCGCTCCAAAGTTTTTAACGATTGGATCACAAAGTTGTATAAAATTTAAACAGGACAGCTGAGTTATATATATATATATAATTTTTACCTCGGGTAGCACGGGCTTTGTCAGACCCAGCAGTCTCTACAAGATCAATTTAATGTTTTAAAATACAACGGTGCATGTATGTATGCTTTTGATTTGTAATTGATTCTCCTGGACAAATTTTGCATTATATTTGCATTTAATAATTGGATCATTAAGCTGTAAAAAATTTAACGTGAGTTATCACTGAGTGTAAAAATTTTAAGAACCAGTCCATTTCAATGTGTAAGTGATTGCTCTTTCCAGCATTTAGTGGGAAAAAAAATTAACAGCCAGTTCTTACTTCCAAAAATATTTTAAATTTGTGTTTAAACCTGTTCCAGCTTGAACTGCCCATGAAGATTTTTCCTCAGCCCGTTCTCTACATTTTTTTTTGGATCTATATTTGTCTGAGAAGCCCAAACTTTTTACGGCCTTAGCAACCCATCCCTGGACTACAGCGAGCAGAGCAATAAGTGTTTTTTTTCCTCATTATGAGTCAAAAGCGGTTAATACAAGACTCAAAACTGTGAATTCTTCCCTTGGAAAAAAAAAATGTCATTTTAATTATGCAAACATTACTTCCAATTGATTCCTATAAGAGACATCAGATGCCTTTGAAGGTAATGTGTCCTGATCGCCAGTTACATCACACTGATCGAAAGCATCGAAAATACTTTTCGTGGCATTCGCCTGAGGTGGAACAGGCACAGCTAAAAAATAAAAAAAAAGCAATTCAATCCAACGAAACACTATGTGCAAAATCGGAAAAAAAAATTCTTAAGCAATTTTATTTTTACCTTCACAATTTGTCCCAGCATCCTTGTAACTTGCAAAAAGGCTCTGGTCATCACAGTCAGCTCTGTTTTCATAAAAATAAACATTACGATAAAAGAATCCATCCAGTACATTCAAAGAATTTAACATAGAGATAATTGAGATAATTGGGTTTAGGAACAATGACCTTAAAAATAAATATGCACTAAATTATCGTTCTAATCCGAAGTGATCTATCGAGTGGATTTATTACATAATACATTTGATGTAAAGTACTTGTATTTCAACATCTCAAGAAAACATTAACAGGTCATCTGAAATGGGTCAGAGGGCCTGACTTCACTAATGAGCAATGATACAAATCTACATACAATCAACAGGACGTTTTAATTATATACATAGAAAGTTAGAGAAATAAGGCTAATTTTCCCCCACCTTTCTTGTGGATATACTATCGAACTTGTTTACAATGAAACTGGGGAGAGCTGCAAATATATTCTATATACGTGAACTTCAATATAGTTATACTGGCTGATGAATATTACAAAATTCAGGGGAGGGAACATGAAACTTTTATATGAGCGGGTCCAGCTTTAAATTCAGTTATAGTGAAACCTGCCGATAGTGATAGTTTCTGCAGCTGAGCCAAATATAGAGTACATTGGGTCCAACTTTGTCTATAAAGGTGTCTTTTTCTGGTCTCTAAAACATTGTTATGGACAGGATTCATTGTGTATTTGTTTTCTAACCCCCTCCCCAAAAAAATATTGCAATAACATGCAAATTTCACATTTTTAAAGCTGAGGTTCAGAGGAAAATATATAACATTAGATTTTTTGGGTCCTGACTCTTAGGTTGTTGGTTTGAGTACAGTCTGAAAAGAGAAGGTTTTTTTTTCTCTTTTCGACCCTTACCAAAAGATGTCCATTAAGACTATGCGTTAACTCCCTTTGTGGGAATGACACTTTCTCCCGGGGGGGGGAGTGGATAATAATATCTTCCAGGACAGGTCCATGTAGGGTTCCACTTCTGAGGGATCTGAACTCAGACCTTGGAATATGGATTGATAGAAACAATGAGAGAATCCGTATCAAAGGGAGTAAAATTGTGCTGTTTGAGTGTCCTATCTGGGATTACAATGCAGTCTTCGGTGGCCACCCTTCCAACCCCCCATTACAAAAAAAAAAAAGGTAGACACAAATCTGAATTTTTGGCAATAGACAACTCTACGCTACCCCAATCTCGTCGAGTAACTCGGACACAGTATACGACTAAATTGCAATGACTCATTCTGCTGCCCCACCTAAAATTCTTAAGCAGACTACCTTTGTGGTCAACATACATATATATACGAGAAAAGAGCCTTGTGGGGCTGTATTTAGCGATAAAAGCACTGGTTTGTAATCGAAGGACCGAGGGTTCAAATCCAGCATGAGTGCATGATAAACTTTCTCTTTTCTAATTATTAAGAGCCAAAAAACAGGTTTCAATATGAACTTTAAAAATAAAGTGTCAAATTTAATTATAATGATTTATATTTGTCCATATAATGTGATTACTTAAATAGACGACTCCCGCCCACCTCAATACATAACTATCTTACTTTTTGTTACAGTCAGCAGTATTCTTGGCATTACTGCAAGGGGTAACACTTGCCTTCATCCCATTTCCAAATGCAGCTTGAGAAGTCGTTACAAAACCTCCAAGCACCCGCTGGTTGGAAGGTTTAGTAGGATTCTGAAATAAGAGAATTAGGAGAAGATGCATGCAACTGACAAAAACGATTTGACTTTATAAACCTAAAATTAAAGTATGTTTAAGCAAGCTTAAAAAAATTAAACATAAATGCAGATTTCCAAATAGAGTTATGCTCTCTGGGATGTCATACGGGTCGGTCAAGGTGCTATTGTACTTACAAAATGTATGTATTGTCTTAATTCATGACTTCATAATTTCAAATCCACCCCACATTTCTGGTTTTTACAAATCTGCATATATACATCAATTTTTATACCTTTTTGGATTCCTTAACTGGTTTTCCAACGATTCCTTTAGCAACAGGAGAACTAAGGCAATTGTTTATGGTTGCCAACTAATGACGACTATGTTTACATTAATTACTGTCGGCTTTCCTTCCCCTGTATGGCCCTGGGGCTACTGATGGTCTATCTTCTAAAGAGCTATCCCTTCTCACCAACATCCACGTAATTTACGATGTTAATGTATATAGTATACTGGTTGCATTTTTTTGGGACAACAGCAAAAATCATTCTGTACTAAACAATTTATATATAGCATGTTCCTGACGTTGGATGCTATATGACTGTTGAACATTTGTGCTACTGTGATTTGTCGGGAGTACTGTTTAATTGTTTACTAGAGAGAGGACATCAGAGATTAATAAGATATATCTGTAGGAACATGTATCATATGCTTATGTTGATTACTGGACTGATTATATTTTCTAGTAATGTTAAGAACAGTTTCTGATTAGGTATTGTCTCAGGGTGTCTACCCAAATTCTATTTCAAACTTTCCTGACTTTTCCAGGTTTCCAGACCAAATCTTAAAATTTGCGCAAAGTAAGTTTCAAGGCCTTAAAATGTATCGCAACGCAATGTATGTAACGCAAACCCTAAAACCACTTATAACTCGATTATAGTGAATTTACAAATTCAAAAGCAGTATTTAAAGTGTTTCTTTACACTAAAAACTTGCATTAATTAAATATTTACAGCAACATTTCCATTCGGCCCTTTTGAGTTCATTATAAGAGAGTCTAACTATATAATCGCAAAGCTGATGCTTCATCTTCTATTTCATTTAAAATGTGTATGACTATATATAAGGAAAGGGAGATTGG
>QLNU02015270.1:89708133-89720511 GCA_006491805.2 Dysdera silvatica
AAGGGTTCCGTGGCTAGGCATGCGGTAAGATAAGGGTTCCGTGGCTAGGCATGCGGTAAGATAAGGGTTCCGTGGCTAGGCATGCGGTAAGATAAGGGTTCCGTGGCAAGGCTTGGTTGGTTGTATTTTTATGGTGCAAGAATAGCAAGGGTCATTCTGTGGCCATCAGGGTGACATCGTACACACGGTGTAATCCGTGGCCAGGCATGTGATAAAAAAAAAGGCTGGGCTCTATGGTTAGGCATATGGTAATAAAAGGGTTCTGGGGTCAGGCATGTGGTAAGAAAGGAGTTCCATGGTTAGGCATGTGGTAAAAAAAAAGGGTTCCATGCTATGAATGTGGTAAGGTAAGAAACAGACTTTGTGGGCTAAACGATTTGAGAATTACAGTTCTAGACAAACATTTTTACTACTTCACCGGTATTTAGCATGAGTAGAAAAAACTACAGTAGATTCACCTGATCATTAAATATTACAGAATATGCTATAAGATACCTTTCCACGACAAACACCAAGCAGTGCAGCGCCTTTAGACTGAGGATCGTTGACTGAGTTGTAAAACTGCTCCATACTTTGTTGAAACGCATCTTTACCCTGGGGTTCAACGTAAACAGGTTTCACGCCAGATAAACTCTGCCAGATGCCAGTTTCCGCCCACTTATCAATGTTCCCTTTCATCACAGAATACGAAGGGAAGAAGACAAGAACACCATTTGGAATCATACGACAAAGGTTGGTAATGCAACGGCCGATGGAAGAAATATACTTTTCACTGAATCTAAAAAATTATAAATACAAAATCGTGAAAAATGATTTTAAAATTTGGGATTTAAACCTCTTTTTAGTTATCTCATGCCTTTTACATTATCTTCCTGATTACAAGGGTAATTGTAAGTCCAAACCAGATTCCATGAACAAACCGAAAATTCCCTTGAAGTTATGTAATACTTTTAGTAAAGACACTGATTTCCAAAGGAATATAAAAAATTATAGGAAATGAAAGGTTTTTGTAAAGAAATCCTGGAAGAGGCAAGTTGAAATTCCTGGAATTTACTGAAATCCTGGAACACAATCACTCCCATGATTATTGTAAAATGATCTTTGTTAAGAATATCACACATCATAAACCATAATACTAGCCCTAAAAAGTACTAGAAATATTTCAATAATTAATAATTCAAGTACTATAAATATGCTGCCAGAAAATGAAAAAATACACCATGCAGGAATTCTATGAAGAACTTTGAGATGAATTATGTTAATTAGCTCTAAGTAGCAAAGCTGTGATCAATGATGGAATGTCATTGTGAATGAGGTTATAATGTGATTGGATATGAAAATGCGTAAATCAGTACACTACAAATTTACGGTTTATATGTAAAGCATATATACCTAGCTTTATATATAAAGTTAAATTTATATATATAAAGCAAGAAAAAAAAAAAGAAGCCGCTCTTCTAGTGATGGGTTATTTCCCTTTAAAGAAGCTATACCTGGATTATGAAGGCAAACAACATTTGTGAAACTAACAGTTTCAGTTAGGCAGTGTGGTGGGCCTTCGAAAAGCAGTTTGATGTTTTGGTTAACTTGCCATAGGAGTCGGTCGAAAGACACTGATAATAGTTTGACGATGTTGCAGATGATAGTGGGGGACATTCCTATGTCCAAAAAACATGGTTCCAGTTGACATAGATTTACGGATACATGATAGGATTGATTTATTAAGAGGGGAAGCAATGGAGAAAAACTCACCTGCCGCAATGTCACAAATTCAATAATTAGTTGTGCCAACCATATCTACCAGAACGGTATGCAATTGTCATTTAGAAGCTAGGTTAATGCATGATTACTGCTGACCTCATTATCCTCAAGAATGTTTGCAATGGAGGTGACAGAGTTAACTGGAGAATAGAATGGCAATCTGTTGTCTTCAGCGATGAAAGCTGATTCCATTTAGGGGCATCTGATGGTTAGTTATGCATTCGATGGCAACCAGGTAAGAAGCTTTTCCATCGGCATCATTCCAGGATACCATAGTGTAGAGAATGGTAACACTTTCGTATGCATCTGGTTTTTGCACAGAGGACATGCACAAATGACATTGTACAGTCAGTCATTCTATCATTCTTAAGTGGCATACTAAATGTAATACCTCAGAATAATAATGCTTGTCCACACACTGCCTGGATACCTTGTGATGTTCTTCAAACAGTGCACCAACTTTTTTGATCACCATGTTTTCCCAGACGTCTTCAATCAAACATGTTTGGGACAGAATCCATCAAAGAGTTTTCTGAGCACCCTGAAGGACGAAGACTATCTTTGCATTTCACGTCACGATGGACTGCTATTCCCAAAAGTGACATCCAACATTTTTACAACAGATTTCATGCCAGACTGTAGTCCTGCCTTGTTGCTCATGGGAATTCAACACCTTGTTAAAACATAGAGTTTTTGATAAAAATTTTGATACAGTAGTAGTTGTATTTGTTTGTGGTTTTACGGCTCAAGAACAACAATGATCGTGCTGTACTGGGACCTACAATTTTCTGAGGAATCCGAACCTCTTAAGGCCTAAGGAACCAAACCCTGGACTACAGTGAGCAGTGCGATATTTATGAGATCTCTGAATAAGCGTTTTTTGCACTGCTAGGAAGTAAAACCCCGGATTAACGGCTCACTAGGCGAACGCGTTACTACACTGCGTCACTGCAGGGCCTCATTTTAATACAGTATTGCACCGGTTTTGATTAATTTTTCTTTAAAAGCCAAAATATACATGTTTTTATTTCAAGCAGCTAATGAGTATCTTCTCTTATTTTGCTTCTGCTACATAAACCTCATTTAGTATACCTGTATTCCTTAATATTTTTTTTTTCTGGCAGCATATTTTAATAACTAACAGTTAAGGAAGTATGCAAATGCTTTAATATACAATACTTAACATAAAGTACTTTTTAAAAAAATATATTGGTATCTTGGACAGTTCAGAATTACAGAGTTCAGTTTGTTTAAATTGAAATTCACATAAACACAGTTTTGTAAGCTGGTATGAAGTTTACAATTGTTTCCACAGAGATACATTCAGTATCTACCAGAATGAACTTCCAGACTGATTCGTTGCCACTCAATCAGAACTATTATTAGTGTCTAGAAATGGGACAGCAATCATGTGTCACCATCTGTCATCGAATAATTGCAGCATATAGAATTTATTTACATAGGGATTGAAAAGAATAGATTATATGTAATAATGGGTTAGAATATGGCATAACGTGTGCAAGTTCAATGCCCATGGTTCCCTCTAAACATGTCCATTTAGGGAGGTGGCCAATGCAGACAGTATAATGACTTTTTTTCTTTGGTAAACCGTGCCAAAAGATTTTTTTCATAGCATGTGAAAAATAATAATATACACATGGTCTTAATTATAAAATAATAACTACAAATTTTATATTATGTACTTAGTAGCAACCGTAACTGCAGTTAGATAACAAAGGCTAAATGTGGTAGGATATGAACAAAACGCTTACCAGTTTACTGCATACATTTAATTATCTGTGCACACAATAGTTGTTATTAGGTTATAAGAAAAAGCTCACTCTTTCCAGTCTCACTTACATAAGAAGCGGGTAGCTTACTTCACACATGATGCACAAGGAAATTGTCCAACTTAAAATACAAAACGCGTCCAACTTCCAATAAGACAGAGAGGTAGAAGTATCCAAGTTACAGAGTATTACGCACGTTAAAAGATAGGAGTTTGTTTGTCCAATTCCACTGAATGGTGGCCAACTTAAAGAGGTATTCAAGATATGAGGATGCCCAATGACAGGTTTTACTGCGCATGGAATGATTCACAGTAGAATCTATTTCAGATCTCACGGGGATGAGAAAAATATTCGAGATATAGAAGTTTCTATATACAATGCATACAGGCTTGATTGTAATGGCATCTTATTAATATGTAATAAAAAGTGTGAGTGTAAAAAAAACAAAATTTTTTTGACATACCTAAACAAAAATAGTCTGTTAGTTGTTTCTAGTAAGTCCTCTAGGTTAGTTGTTTCTAGCTTCTAGGTAAGTCCTTAGTCATTAATAAAAGAGCCAATGGGAGTCACGATTCTTTTACAGATTTTCGAGAAATTTATGTTATGCTTCCGTTCTACCACCCACATGATTGTTACTATGGAAAGCGTTTTTTTCTTAATTTCCTTCAAATTTGCAACTGATGTTTCAGTCCGTAATTCAAGATAAGAGGTTTTGAGAGAAAATTACTCAAAATAAACATGGAAACACACATTGAATTTAGGCTGCAAATACAGGGAAACCTGTTAATTTCGAGAAAAACAGGTTCCATTACATTTAAAAAATATATAATATGGTTATTTTTAATTAAGCACTTTAGGTAAACAGCAAACACAAATGGGAACGCACCGATTCTGGTACGATGAATTCAGGAGGGTTCCATCAGGACCCTGTGATGCCACTGCGACAAGAACTTGCTTGTCGGAAATGATATGCGGATTTTCCAACTGCACGGGAAAGCTAATACCAAGCTCAGAGGCTAATGGGGGAAGAGGGGACAGTGTTCCACTAGTAAGAAGGATACTGTGAACTCCATGTGCCATGACATCTTGCATTCTGCAAAATACATTATAAAAAAAAAATGAGAAGAAATAATAAAATCTGCCTTTAAACATGTTCAAACAGCCCATCCTTCCAGAACTTTTTGTTTTATTTAATAAGCTAAAATCAGAAATTACGCCACAATTACAGATTTTTTAGTTCTTCAAAGTAACTACTTTGAGCGAAACATTTGATTACTAATAATTTTAAAGGTTTTTCATGTGCTATTATATTATGGTTGGTTGGTAACATAATGGCCCATGAATAATGGTAATAAAACGGCACAGGATTTATGATAATATCAGTGGTGGCTCGTGGCAAGATTTTAGGGTGTGCGCATGAAGGCTTATTCACCAAAACACATCGATTTACGGCCTATACTTGTCAAGAAACTGGTTATTAACTCATTCAGTAAATAAGAAAGAAATTTATGGTAACTTTGGGTTTTGGTGAATTGGCTTCATGCAACAGATTAAAATCCCGCCATGTGTATATACATGCATATAGGATAGTATCAAGGCTGGTAGCTAGAGGTCAAATCAAAGTCGTTCATCTCCACAGCTTTTTATAAGAAAAATGGAATTCTTGAGAATAGGGTTTCTGACATTACAATTGAATTTTATTTTCATTTCGCTTATTTAATTATACATGGTGAAACTACAGTTATGACAGTAGCATTTAATCATTCTGCACTCAATGCTGAACAATTATGATTTTTAATTCGCTATAATTGAATAAAAGAATGTATTGTATCAATATACTCAGAACACGTGACTATTAAACATAGCATCTTTCACTTTTTGTGTTGTGAAAGTCTTTAACTAGGAACCTCTCGAGCTTGGGGATACTGGCAGCTGCCAGGTCCACTAGCTGCTTAATCCGCTACTGGAGGAATCCGAATCCTTTACGGCCCAGGAAACCATTTCACAGATAACAGTGGATCAGTAAGCATTCCTTTCCTGACACCGTTGAGTTTCCTGGCACCAAAGTCCAACTTGGAGAACACATTGCCACCACACATCATCATATCAGCTTTAACTATTATTTGATCGTAGTTTGATGACGGTATTGGCTATATGTTCATCACGTTGAACAAGAAAGTTGGTGAGTTGTTCATATCTATATGTTGCCCTTCTATTACTGAGCCAAATGTAATAACTTTCCCTTTCAGAGCTTACAAACTATGGACGATTTCTCATTAGGTCAGGATAGGATTGAGGCCATACTATTATTCAAGTTCCACACAGAAATAAATACAAAAGTTCAAATGGGGAAGGGCTGGGCATACTGCAGTAAATATGACCCACGATGGATTACCAGAATTCTCAATTGTATCCCATATCAAAGACCAAGATAACGTCCTCGGAATCAAGATGGATGAATGAAATACAAATACATCGTAAGGTAAGGTTTATAACAAGTAATATTTATGAGAAATTCTGTAAATCTCACCGGAACCTAAATTCTAGCTAAGCCGGCAAATTCTAGTTTATTTTTATTTTTTTCTGAAATTTGATGATGATTCTGTGGATTACTTGATATGCCGACACAGACCACAATTTGAGAAACACTGCCCTCGAAGTTGAGTTTTTAAATAGTTTTCACGATTCTTAATTTATTTCAACGTAAAACTAAAAAGCATACGAAGTCCCTAATTTTTTGCATCACTGTTACATTTTAGAGTGCAAAAATATCTACATTCATGTGGTGCAAGACGACAATTTTATACGGACAGCATAATACACACAGCTTTGTTTAGTTTGCGGGGGCAACCCCATTGGGCAGCAAGTACAACACAGACATAAGTAAAGAAATGAAAACGGAAAATGCAATAAAGATCGGAGAAAGAAGATATGGATGGTGAAAGCATATTCTGGGGAGAGAACCATCTGCTGTTTTTTGGTTCCATTTTTTTGCATATATTTTGATAGTTCAAATCAGAAAGACAGAAATAGGAAGACAAAGGCTAACAATCGAATAAGGATATAGCAGGTTTTGGTTTGACACCTTGCCCTAGAGAAGAAGCAAAAGAGACACAGACTACGAGGAGGCTAATTCCCTATTCAGGGTCACTGACATGACCCTGACCTAGCGGCGTACTAGTAACCTCCGAAAGGTGCCCCCCCCACCAGGAAAAAGGGTGCCCCCCTTTTGTTGTCGCTTATTTTTCATAAAATTTATAAGTAAAAGATATTATATTTTTTAGTTAATAAGTATTTTTTTTAATCTTTAGGTAAAATATAAAATAAAATGAACGGTTTCCAACTGTGGCAAACTCATTACGCGTATTTACTTTAGCTGTTTTTATTGCCTTTAAAACTGAACTCAATATTCGAAAGTTATAAAACCTTGATAAGTTTTGATGCTATGGTATACGCTTTGCGCCAGAACCCCATCTCATGAAATGGTGACTAATAGGCATGTGTTCTGTTTAAAATACTGAAATGCGTCGCCGGTTACTTTCTTATAGAAGGTACAACACTCTATTACATATATATTATATAGATCCATATTGTTTTGCAATACTGCTGTCGGGAAACATTTTCCAAAAGAGCATCCCCGTGTGATCGCTGCAATTCATTGGCAAATTATGTTCGATCAAAAACAATGTAAATAAACATTCAGCGTTAATAAAGGAGGTATCGTTAAATGCAAAACATGAAGGCTTGATACTATGATTAGACTCTACAGCCTTGAACGCTTCCTTATGTTTAACAGTCTCAGAATGCAACGAAGTCACATGCTTGACCAAAACCTTATGGATGTAGCACATTCTTTCTTTCCTACCGAACAACTACATATCCAGATGCGCGATTTTGTTGTGCAGGGGCATCACTCTACGTCATAGCTGGAGCTAAAATTCCACGTCACGCCACGCATGCGCCGTCAATGGCAGACGAATTTTTTCGACTTTTTTACCGATATTTGAGTTTATTTATGCATATTTATCATTAAATATGCACATGTGCGCAAAATTTGGCGTTCTGCGGTGGCGCAGTGTGGTAACGCGTTCTCCTATTGCGCGGCTAATCCGGGTTCGACTCCCAGCAGTGCAAAAAGAACGCTTACTCAGAGATCTCATAAAGATCGCACTGCTCACTGTAGTCCGGGGTTTGGTTCCCTAGGCCTTAAGAGGTTCGGATTCCTCGGAAAACAGTAGGTCCCGGCGCAGCATGACCACTGTAGTCTTTGAGCCGTAAAACCAAACAAACAAGCAAATTTAAATAAATACATATCAAGAAAAATTGGTATTTAAAATTATTTTTTTAAAAAATCAGTATTCTAAAAAACACTGGGGAATTAGATTTTAGACGAAATCTCCGAAAATCGGAAGACCGATGAAAGATCAGAAGTCTTCCGGGTAAATTGGAAGGATTAGCACCTATGCTACATGTTTGCTTCAGCACGTAGGGACTACTGGTATAATTACCGAGATCTAAAGGGTTGCATAGATGCAATGGCAATACCGTTAAAAGGTCAAAAATTCTGAAATAAGAATATCATACCCAATCTCAGGACTGAAACACCAACAGTCTACTTGCCAGCTCGTTTTCCCTGAACTTGAATGTGTGACAGCCCATGGATCCTTTGCATTCCTTCCTTTGTTGGGAGTAACAATTTGTAGGTGAGTCTAAGAAGAGAGTAACAATTTGTAAATGAATCTTTAAAAAAACAAAACAAAAAAAACAAGGGAACATTACTAAATTGTAGCAACACTTACTCTGTATTTCTTGGCAAGCTCTTTTGCCAAATCCAGTGAACGCCCTGACGAATGCCGAGAATAAAATGTCTTGAGCAAATCTGATAACTTTTGCAAACCAGCTGCTTTTGGTCCCCATGGGTTGCCAGCCCCAGCATTTGTATGATATTGTGTAATTTTTTCTAATAACTCTACAACAACTTCGCCCCGTTCTGGAGACAATTCAACTTTGGTCAACGTCTAAAAAAACATTAAAAACTTTATTTACATACACACGCACGTGTGAAAATACGATATAATTTGGGCAGGTTTCTAAACAATTGGTACACGAACAAAAACATTTCTCAAAGCCATACAGTGACACAGAGGCAATGCATTTTATTTTTATAATTCTTGCTTTTATTGATTAATGTAGTGTATTGCCATTAAAATGTTTGAACTCACAAATAGTGATAAAGATTAAAATGCACCACTATGACACCAGTTTCAATGAAGAGAAGCTGATTAAAATCATTTATTCTTCTTCAGTAAGCCAAGAATAACCACATGTAATTGTATCAGAAGAAAGTAAACATAAATAATGAAATGGTTGCAGTAATAGTTAAATAGTTACAGTATAATAAATACTAAATAATAGTTAAATAGTTACAGTATAATAAATACTAAATAATAGTTAAATAGCTACAGTATAATAAATACTAAATAATAGTTAAATAGTTACAGTATAATAAATACTAAATAATAGTTAAATAGTTACAGTATAATAAATACTAAATAATAGTTAAATAGTTACAGTTAATACAGCTTTACAGAGTATAGTGTAGTTTTTTAAATACGAAAATGATGTCTGCAATTATAAATAAAAAGAAAATTAAAGTAATGATTGTTAAAGCCCAATCAACTGAATAGAACAAAATTTAACTATGTTATTATAGAAAAAGTTAGTTCAATAAAAGTTCTGAGAATATTAATTCAAGAACAATTAAACTGAATAATGAAATACTAGAAATTGAAAAGAAAATTTTGAAGGTCAAATGGAATTCTTATAAAACTAAATAAATCATTACCATTAAATATAAAAATTAACTTATATTAAGCGTTGGTATATAGTTATATTAACTGCGAAAATATTGCATGGGGAAATTTATCGCAAACTAACTTAAAAACAATAAACAAATTACTTGATAAAACAATTCACAGAACAGGTTCAAAATCCTACAGAACACGTAAATTGAAAGAAAAAATAATTTATGAAAATATAATCTTAAACGTTTCAAATACACATGGTTTAAAAATAGGACTCTATATTTACGAACGAATTAATGAAAATAAACACATAACTGTAATTACAATAAATAAAACAATTATAATACAAGAGACAAAAGCGAACTAAAAAAAATGCAAATTATAACAAACATGGGTAAAAATAATATAAATCATTATGGAATCGAATTCTGGAACACAATACCCACTGAAATTAAAGAAATAAAACTGAAAAATAAATTCAAAACTACCACAAAATTTTTTTTATTGGAGCATCAAGTAAATTAGTCGCCATGGTCGCAAGTGTTTTTAAATCTTTGGTTTTAACTTGTTATCCTTTGTATGCCATTGTGTCAATGATGTGCAAAAGTAAAACTTGACTGATTGAATTAAAAAAATATTTTCAAAATATCAACTTCAGTACTTTTAAACTTTAGCGTTTCGATTAAAATTGATATATTGCTAGAACTTCTTGGACTAAAATTAATATAAGCTACTGGAAACATAATACATGATTCAATAACTATTGGCTGAAAAATTAAATATTTTAATAAATACATGAAATACATTATTTGCAATACTTGTACAATACTAAATGTACCAGATTTTGCAAAGCTGGTAACAACCTCTAAATGTCGTTTGATTTTAATTAAAAATTGAATTTTTTTTCATCAAATGAGTCAAAATGAGAGGATGCCTCTTACAAAATTAACGCCTTTGAAACTAAGACACATCCTAATATGTAAGTCATTGTTTAACTATATAAGGGTATGTTGGATGGTGTCCATAATATTGAATTCTGCTTATGTCGGGTTGGAGCAATATCTGGAGAATTATATTTATGTAGTGAACTGTGTGGCCCACGTATATAGGCATAACTATGAAATTTTTTTTGGGGGGGAGGGGGGCTTACCGGTTTTCGCATCGACCAATTGATTAATTAATCCAATTAATTCCAAATCTAATTATTTATACGTTTTACAGTATATAAATAATATATATATATATATATATGTTATATTGAGGATGATCATGGGGGATTTCAATGCAAGAATTGGACAACAGGAACAAGGAGAGACATCGGTTGGTAAATACGGATATGGGGAAAGGAATGAACGTGGCGATCAACTCATCGAATTTGCAGAAGCTGAAAATCTTAGCATCATGAATTCATTTTTTAAGAAGAAACCGCAAAGAAAATGGACATGGAAACACCCAAATGGGGGAACTAGTGAAATTGACTATATCCTGGCAAACAAGAAATCAATTATTGAAGATTGCAGTGTACTGAACAGATTTAATACTGGAAGTGATCATCGAATGGTGAGATGTAAAGTGCACTTAAATACTAAATTAGAACGACAGAAGCTCATTAGGAAACAAGTAAGTAAGAGGGTGGATTTAAAGAAATTAAAAGAAAATACCGAGGCATTCAAGTTGGAATTAAAAAATCGCTTTTCTGCACTGGAAGGACTTATTGAAGAAGTTGACATCTCAGAAGCAAATGAAAACATTGTTAAGACAATAGTTGAAACTGCTGGGGAAATTGGTGGTGTAACCTGTAAAAAGCACAATAGCAAATTATCTGAGAAGACGAAACAGCTCATGAAAAGGCGAAGAGATATGAAGGTGGACAATCAAAATACCAGTCGCAAGAATCTATGAACTGCAAAACTCTCAGAAAACACGGAAGCAGGAGAAGACTCAGAGTTAGTAAGGAAGGCCATTGAAAATAACAAGAGCCTTAGGGTTGTTAAAGGAAGTTTATCTGTTGGGAAGAAACACATCATTGCATTAAAAGGAGAGGATGGCACCGTAACAAGAAATAGGGAAGAAATACTTAGAAGAGTTGAAGAATTCTACAAAAATCTATACGAAAGTAACAGTGGATTAAACGAAGACATTGAAATAGTCGAAGGAACAGCTCCTAAAATCTTAAAAGAAGAAGTTTCATTTGCAATAAAAAGTATGAAGAAAGGAAGAGCCCCTGGTGATGATGGTATTACATTAGATATCCTAAAAGAAGCTGGAGAATATGTAGAAGACATACTTGCAAAATTCTTTACCAAATGTCTTAACAGCGGTAACATACCAAACCAATGGGATTCTGCAACAGTAATTCTTTTGCATAAAAAAGGTGATAAAGAGGATTTGAAAAATTACCGACCAATTAGCTTGTTACCTGCTATTTATAAAATCTTCACAAAAGTGCTAACACATCGCCTGCAGAAAAAATTAGATGCAGCTCAACCAAGAGAACAAGCTGGATTTCGAAGTGGATTCAGTACAGTGGACCATATTCAAGTATTAAGAGAATTAATTGAAAGAACACATGAATATGAACTTCCATTGTGTGTGGCATTTATTGACTATGAGAAGGCCTTTGACTCTATAAAAACATCAGCAGTCATCAACTCTTTAAGATCAACAGACATTGAGGATGTGTACATTGACATGGTGAAACGTGTGTATAAAAATGCAAGTGCAAAATTTCGGTTACATAAAGATACCAAAACTATCAAAATTGGTAAAGGTGTGAGGCAGGGAGATACCATTTCTCCAAAACTTTTTACTTCAGCTTTACAGATGATTTTTCAGCAGATAAATTGGAATAACAAGGGAATAAAAATAAATGGTGAATATTTAAATCATTTGCGGTTTGCTGATGACATTGTTATTTTTTCAACGAACCCATTAGAACTCCAAGACATGGTACAAGAGCTCTCAACTAGAAGTGAAGAAGTTGGACTCAAGATGAACCTACAAAAAACTAAGATCATGTTCAA
>QLNU02015270.1:89728014-89777044 GCA_006491805.2 Dysdera silvatica
GCATCATCACCATCAGTCTGTTTCAATTCCTTTCTATTCAAAATTTTATTCCATAGTTTTTTCAATGTCGATGTTTTAATGAGATTCCAAGGATCTGCTATCATCATACAATATTCTTTTAAGTCATTTGCTTTGGCTAACTGGGAATCTGACTTCTCATGTTCATCTTCTGCTAGCAAAACATTCCTTAACAGTTGCTTTCGATAAAGCCGTTTAAAAGTCTCGATTACACTTTGATCCATTGGCTGTATTAATGACGTAACATTAGGGGGCATGAAAAGGACCCGAAAGATTCCGTTTTCACGTTCAAGGAGGTCTGAGCTTGGATGTATCGGTGTATTATCTAAAATCAACAAGATTATCGAATTTACCAAGTTTTTTTCCGCTGTTCTTTTACTTGAGGAGTAAAGATTTTATTTACCACTTGATAAAAATGTTGGTATTCATCCATGTTCTTTTTTATGGGTGTAGACAACTGGAAGAGTTTTCACATTTTTAAATGCTCAAGGTTTTTTAGATTTTCCAAAACACTAGCAATGGTATTTGGGGATTCCCAGTTACATTTGCACACACAAGAATGGTTATTCTTTCTTTATTCATCTTGTTTCTGGCAGCACACTTCTCAGCTGCAGTTGCCAAAGTTTTTCTGGAAAGTTATCTCCAATTCAGACCATTGTCGTCGGCATTGTAAATGCATTCCCTGTCATAATTTTCAGATTCAATAACCTTTCTCAGATCATTTACGAAACCCTAAGCCCCTTCTGCAGATGCTGACAATTTTTCACCATGAATTTCTATTTCGTGTATTCTATGCCATTGCTTGAAATTCCTAAGCCGTCCAGAACTTATTTTAAACATAACATCTCCATCTAGCTTTTCATTAAAAAGCAGCACTTTTCACACAGTAGCGGGCCGGAAATTGGTTGACCTGATGAGTGTTTTTGTAGAAACCACATGTAGAGGGCACTGTCCAATGTATCATTTATTGACTTTTTCATGCATTTTCTTTTCGAGCTCCCTTGTTCGTTCTCAAATACAGAAACAAAATTGATAATGGACTCACTATTTTTCTTTATGCCTGAAATCGTCGACTTCCCAGTACTATACTCAATGGCTAATTGGCTTCCACTTTCACCATTATTCAATCTCTTCAAAATCTCGGCTTCTTCACTTAATGAAAGAACGACTTTCTTTCGCTTTCCTGACATTGCTTGAACAACACGAAGATCTTACTTCAACAAAGTTTGATTTACTGTGCTTAGTGCCAGATTGACTATTGAAGGCTTACTGACAACATTCCACTCTCTTTGTTCTTAACAAGTTTTCCTGGCCTAACCCCTCCCCTTTCTCTCTCCTTAGAGTGGGGGGACCACACCCTTCTTAGGAAAAATTCCTTTGTCATTCCTCCACATTCAATTTGCCAAAAAACCACTCCCCTGAGCCATGAAAACAATAATATTTAAGATTTTAGAAATAATATTTTTTGAGTTCGGATAATCCGAGTTCGAATAATCGGCATTCTACTGTATTTTACAAAAATTTATCCTTCAAATATTTTACAAAAATTAATTCTTCAAATATTCTGCAAAACTCTTTTTGAATCCATCCAATATTTACACAACTCGTTCCATCAAATATTTTGTGTAATTCAGTCTCTAATGCTAATTGTTTCTAACACTATATAACGAACTTTCCTTTACCTCTAGAACACTGGAAATAGAAGTGATACATGAGATATCCAGAGAGTAAAGGTCCTAGAACTATGCATTTTCCTTGAAGATCTGTGTTGCTCAAATACGGATGTGTTTTTTTTCACGTTCTTTTCCGTGACAAGAAAGAAGTGGAACATAGCTGAAGAAAACAAAATGTGTTTATATTTATGAAAAGTTAACTTAAAACTTAATTACTAAATCATAGTCGGGTATTGTGGTCTCATGTTTAGTTTCTGAAAATAAAAGGCTAATAGCAATGTTAAAACTAGGGCAAAATGTGTGCTGCTGTAAAGAAATCACAAAAGTGTAAAATTTGTTTAAAAGTTTTCTTAACTAGTTCCGGTCTGAATCGACATAAGACATCACATACTGGTGAAAAGCCTATTGAATGCGATGTTTGTCATAGGTGTTTCCGAGAACGAGGGTCTTTGATTAGTCATAAGAGGACACATACTGGTGAACGTCAATTTAAGTGTAAGGTCTGCAAAAAGGCATTTTCGGAACGTGCAACTTTAAATGGCCATTTACGAACGCATACGGGTAAAAAACCATTTGAGTGTGAAATCTGCCATAAATATTTTGCTATGCGGGGAACTTTAAATAGGCATAAAAGAACACACACCGGTGAGAAACCATTTGAATGTGAAGTTTGTGATAAAACTTTTTCTTTGAGACAGACTTTGAATGATCATAAAATTGTTCACACTAATAAAAAACCATTTGAATGTAAAGTTTGTTTCGAATCATTTTCTCTGAGGCAATATTTAACTATCCATAAAAAACAACATATTGGTGAAAAGTCGACTCCATCTTAAACCTGAAAGCATGTTTTTCTGATGGATGCAAATGTATTCTTCAGTAAATTGAATGAACAGAATGGGATAAGGAATGTATGTACAGTTCCTCAAAAACTGGAGGCACATTTCACTGAAGTGTAGAGGCATGTCTCGTTGAAGAATGCAGTAATGTTTTTATGGAGAAGTGCAGTGGTCTTTTGCGGGGAAAATGCAATTCCGTAAAAGCACACACTGAAGACTTTTTTCTTATTAGATCATTTTATTTTGTCCCTGACAAGACATAGTATCATAAGGATACTCCTTCTAACTTTGTAAAGTAATGAAGGAACTGAATAACATCGTGTACTGATAAAAAAATATATATGGTTTGACTATCTGTTTTAGTATCATTAAAAGGTGATTAATACTTTTGTTTGTGTCTTTTTATGTGTTTTACAATTCTTCTGGGATTCAAATTGTAAGGAAAGGAAAGGCATGTCTGAGAGATTTTTTTTTTATATTTTTATAGCCAGTTTCGTAATACTAGAGTTAATTTTAATTGTTGACAACTCTCACATTTTTTTAAGAAAACAAATACAGTGCTTGGTCTTAACAGTAATAATATAGACACTGAAAAAACATTTCATTTTATTCAACTTTTTCTGCCAATTAGTGTTTGTGGTTTAGTTTCCTACGTAACGGGGGTTTAAATCTTTCAGAAAGTTGTTGAAGGTCTTGGCAAAGCACGACCATAGCTGATCTTCCGTCATAAAACAGTTAATAATGAATAAGTTGAATCCTTCATTTTTTTAACGGCAGGAATATGTTGACAGAGACTATACTTTATCTTGTTATGTTGACATGAACTTGCCATTCATGCCTACAAAATATCTACTTCGAGATCATTTAAATTTCATAGTTGCCCATTTAAAGCTTGGATATCTTCTCCCACTTCGTTCAATAAAGTTCAAATTTGAGAAGTTTGAGGGTTATTTCAGAGTGCTAACTACTGTTGAATGTTCTTCCATCTAATCAGCTGCCATTTGGGACCAGTAAGGTGGAGCCTTGTGTTCTTGTAAAACATTATTGTGTTGAGGAAAAACTCGGGCCATCAAAAGATGAAGATAGTTGATAGTTGGTCCATGTAACTGTGGCTAGCAATAGAATTCTTCAGAGACAAAGTTCATCAAAGCCTATGTAAACAGACTTCCAATCATTACCCCTCCTATCTATAGCACTTTAATCTGGAAAGCAGGGCTTATAGTCTTATGTGGTCTTCTCCTTCCACATATGCAGTCAAACTCCATCATAATAAACAAATTTTTTTTTGGTTCTGTCTAATTTGCCGTACCTGTAATGTTATCAGATATAATGAACTCTCTGATAGAGCAAACCAAAAGTTCCTTCACTTGAGGTTTGCTGTGTACTTTGACTGTATATGTTGCTATCACAGTATGGCCTTATCAATGCAAATGAATCGCTTCCACATAGGTGTAGAGTTATATGGGCCTGACCCCCGCAATAATCTGAAATAAATTGAGATTTTACATATACTGTAATGTATAAATGTACATAAAATGCACTTGGGCCTCTCAATAATTTTGAGAACTCTACGTTGATGCATTTCCAGTTCTCTGTGATCCAATGAATATTTTTTCATACCTACTGTAAAGTTATCTTCTGGTGCTTTATATTGGATGAAGGTTCCAGATGCAAGCCAGGTTCGCTATAGCGGAGTTTGACTGTATTATGAATCTATGTAATTTTGTATTCCAAATTAAGTCTGGGATTACACCATATTTGAAATGGAGTATCATAAAGGTACTTGTATATGACTTTCGAATATGGTTAGTGGGTATATTTCGAATATGGTTACTGGGTTATGTTTCATGGATTTAGACCTATGAGCACCTTTGCATATAATTGTAGTCCCTATGGTTTCTATCATCACATTTGCAACTATAGGGCCGGATTCAATACCTAGCATATTTGGGTGTGTATGTGTAACTAGTATGATTTGGGAGCCACAAACTCTAAGCTCTCATCCAAGACGACCTTATTGTCTTGAAGAGTTAAGAAATGGCACATGCAAGTGAGTATTATAATTAGGATTTTTAATAATTTCTAAATCACAAATTCATTTAGCTATTCATAAGAAAATACCTTAACACTATATACAAGTTATGGTTATAAATCAAAATCAGTTACAACCAAAAATTTTTGCACATCTTCAATAGCATCTTAAAAATGAAGTGGGAAGTAAATCAAATTCCTATTTTTTACATACATATTTGTACAGTAAAAACATGCTGTAGAAATAAAATACAGGGTACCAGGGAGGAAATTACATAAAAAGGTTAAACACTGGTAAAATAGCAATGAAAAAGATCACTCAAGCTTTCGGACGCATCATTACTCCTGATGAAGGACTGCTGCTGATGCGTCCGAAAGCTTGAGTGATCTTTTTCATTGCTATTTTACCAGTGTTTAACCTTTTTATGTAAAAACATGCTGTGTTGGGACCATTGGTGCAACCAAGTGGGGTTGGGGGTTGAACTCCCCAAATCTGATATTGGAAAAAAAAAACATGGTTGTATTATATATAAAGTTAGATTTTTCATAAAAGTAATTTACTGCCTTCTAACTTATGGGTGAAACTCCCTCCCCGAAAAAAATTTCTGGGTGTGTCACTGGTTGGGACTTATTTTCGTGGAATCCGAACCTATGCTGCTAAGAGAGCAAAATCCTGAACTAGAAGTGAGCAGATATACATTCTATACTAATGGGAATCAATCCCACATTAATGGAAGAATAGATAAATGCATTACCATCATGCATTTATCTATTCTTCCATTAATGCATGATGGTAATGCATTTATCTATTCTTCCATTAATAAATGCATCACCATCATGCAGCCTCAGGGTGCCTACGATGGCATAGGTATAATGGCAGGGGGTAAGAGGCACATGCCCCCCTCCCCAGTTTTTTTAGAATAAAGGCAAAATCATATTTTTTTTCTACCCCATTTTGGGTTTTTCCTCTCCACAGTTTACGCTATATTTAACCTTCAAGTTATGCCTATGTATGGTGGTATAGCAGGCCTGCACTTTACTGAATAGAATCTTAACTTCTTATCGCCTAGGGAACCAACCCTTAGACTACAGCGAATAGTTAGTCGGTAAGGTGGTTTTTTTCTTTACACCATTGGAATCAAACCCAGATGCATGGCACGCTAAATAAATGTGTTGCCACTGCATCACCATACGATCATGTACAGTAGAAACACAATTATCTGGATGTGTGGAGTTCAGGTTTTTTTGTTGTTTTTTTTAAACAAGGATGTCCATGTGGAAGAGAAGAAGGAAAGAGTGGGAGGGGAATGGCTACCATGATAATAATAGCCCCTTTCACGTGACGCAGTGCCGACTGGTCAGAAGGTTCTTGTTATGATGTAGTTTAAAACCTTTGAGGAGAAGTTTAAAAAATTTGAGGAGTCATAATTTTTTTATGTACATCAAAGAAGTTGTCATGTCATTTTTAATTTCTTTTTTTCAACTTATTTATTAACTGTATTCAATTATCCGGATATCTCTGGTCCCAATTAGTCCAGGTAATCGAGTTTTTACTGCACTCTACTTTTGTGTTTAAAAATGTGCCTTAAGTTGTTTTCTTCTTGCATTTTTTTTTTCTTTACATTTTGAAGACGAGTATGAAATGAAAATGTAGGGCTCATGGATTGTCAGATAACTAGTTTTTCATAAGCTATTTATTTTTTGTCAGTAAACCGATTGATAGTTCCACTTCTTATTAAAATATTTGATCAAAAATCACTTATAAAAAAGTGTACAGTAATTTAACATTAAAATTAAATTTCCCGTGCGTTTCAAAACAGCAAGGAGAAAAAGAAAAATTTAAAAAAATGTATTGTTCTGCATTATTTAAAGTTCTACTACAAATAGATACAATCATATATTAGTCTTTTTAGAATACCCCCTTTAAAGGGAATTTTAAATTCAATTGCAAAAACAAAATTTGCAAAACAATGTGTCAACAAAAAATTCTTGGTTTTATTTTAAAAAAAAACCTTACTTTCAATATTCTATTGTTATTTTCTGAGTTTTTTATAACTGCAGTATGATATACTTTGTTAAAATATTTGGCATACTTATAAAACATATTTTTAAGCAAAAGATACATATCAAGATAGCTGGTTTTTTCCCCCCCCAGTTAACGTAACGTTGAAGAAACATCATTGACCATATTTTAATTACATATAGGCTGACATTAAAATTTTTTTACGAGATGAAGAAGTTGACTGTTATTTGCTGTGTTCCTGAATGCATTTGCGTTGTGTTCCCATGTCTCCATACAGCAGGTTTGCTGAAGGAAAAAAGAAAAGGACCCTGGCGGTACAGCAGTAACAAGTTCGACTAGCATACTTTTATCCTGAGTTTCAACACTTAATCGTGCCAACTAGTTACTCATTATAGTCTGAGGGTTGGTTCCCTAGGTCACAAGAGGTTCAGATTCCTCTGAAAATTTCTAATTCCAGCCCGTTATTACCCTTGATGTCTCTGTGTCATGAAATTCATAAACAATACGTATTAAGCTATTTTTAGCATATATTTGGCAATGATACCTTCAAAAAGTTACAATATTTTTCAAAACCAACCTAATTTTATTACTACTACTGTATAATTCTCTATGAACTTACCATGTGCAGTGGAACTTTGATAAGTCAAAAATCACTTTAACGGGCCAAATTTTTCTAAACGTCTAAGCAGTAGGAAACGAGAAACGAAACATATCATGTATGAATCTTGGCAACTCTGTTTTTTTTATTCACTTCAGTTTCGACTTCCCAAAATCTCACTGAATTACTTTCATTGTTATCCTTGATATGGCATATAATATGATTGTATTAATGATATGGAGACAGGGGCAAAGATGTGTAAAATATGTAGTGTGCACATATAACCACAAACCAGGCCTGTAGCCCCATGCTTGTGCTCCACTCGTACCATTTAGCTATTTGTAGATATGTGTATAATATTTAATAATGTTTATATTAAAATGCACTACATTTGGATGAATTAACATTTTCCTTATGAGCAGTTATGAATGGGCCACTAGGCATAAGAGTGCCATGGGCAAAATTTTTCCTCTCCCACCCGATTTTACATCCATAAGATTTAAATACAAACCTTGGTATATGCTAATATTACAGTATTTATAATTACAATAAACTGAAAAAGCCATAAGAGGAGAGTTAAATCAGAGTTTGTAGTAACATATTGTTTAAATTCTTTACCACTCATAGCAATTATTTTATACTCTTTAAGTATCCAGGTTGCCTCTTCATATTGGCCACGGGCCTTCCACAAACACTACACAACTGACACCATGTTTAAAATATCGAACTGCCAAAACGCCTGGAAAAAAGCATAAGGCAGGGTCATCAGGATGATATACATTTTTTTTTTATTATTTTGTTTAGGATTAGTTAGTTCTGTGTTAGTCTGGATAGTTTACATCAAACTGAACAACAAATTGTTTGCTTGTTTTTACAATACAAGGACAGTAAAAGTCATTCTGGGGACCTACAGTTTTCCGAAAAATCGTAACTTCTGCACCCAAGGGAATCAAATCACAGAGCGTGGTTGGTTGGTTGCATTTTTATGGCACAAGGACAGAAAGAGCCATTCTGCGACCACAGACCATTATGAAATGGCTATATGTTCTAAGCAGTTAGGGATTAAAGGCAGTGCCGCCGAAATGGTTTAATGACCATCAAATGCAGACTAGGCCACATGCAATATGTAATTATGTTTACTTCCACATGTTTTCTGAAATCGATAAGAATAAATTCAGGCTAATAAGTGAAAACTACATCGAAATGGATGAAACTTACTTCATTACATTCCTTGTACAAAAGACGTTCCAGATTATTGAGACTCGTATAAAATTTTAATTTTTATATTAAAACAATTTAATTTTTGGCTCATCAGAAAAAGTACTTGTAGTTTAGTTACATGTTATTTGTTGTAAGGAAATTTTAATTGTTATCGTGGCTTTCCGTGTATATTCCATACAGTGAAACTCCTCTTAATGGACACTCTTCAGACATGGTCAGATAAAAATTCCCCGGCAGAAACTGATTTACAATAATGTATTTCAAACCCTTGCTTAGCGGTCACCCTCAAATATGGACAGGGACACTAATTTCATAATTCATTCCATTAGACTAGAACCCCCCATACGGACAAAGTAAGTTTAAATTTCGACCTTCATGACATTTCTCACATAAAGAATATCTAAGGGTAAATGGGATAAGAGCTAAAGAGAATTTCCCCTCCAATTAGCAAAGTGGCAACTGACTTGGAATTGCTGATTCAGACGATTAATGCTTAAAAAAGACTTTGATAATAAATCATATGACACATTGCGCAAAACTAATAAACAACTATCAACACAAAACTTCCACATTTTAAATTTATTATCGTTTACTCAACTAGCACACACCTCCTATAAGCGTAACGATCGAAAAATAATGAATTTAATCTCGCAATTAAAAATACATTTTGAAGGAGAGCTGGTGAATAAAACCCACAAAATAGCTATTGATCAAATTTTTTCCAAGGCAAAGCAAATTTTAATATTTAACGTCTTGTAGTAACGTTCAACAAATGCTTATGTTCGTTATCTTAAACTTGTCTTATGTACTTAAAAATACATGTTACGAAATGAAATATTTAGATGATTAAAATGTAATATTTCAGAATGACCCATCTCTTTTACGAGCAAATTTTTTCTGTCTGGCGAGTGACGTTAATGAGAGGTTTAATTTTTTATGGTAAGTTTCAGTAGCCTATTGTAGAAATAGAAATAAAAAAAACCTGCTTCACAAAAAGGAATTATATTTTGAAAAAAATAATGCTTAGCAGTGGGGGGGGGAGGGTATGCCAAATTTTGGGCTTGCACCAGGTGCCGTATAACCTAAATCCATCTCTGGTTCTAAAGTACCATTGGTATTCAAACTTGGGTTATTTTCACAATAGACAAAAGCATTTCTTCTTTACCACCATATGGTAGCAGTAGCGATGGGATCGAATCTTCAGCTAGCGAGGCTGAATGCTAAATATTCTACAACCAAATACAAAATTCTCTTGAAAATTCACTACAAATAAAAAAAAAAGTATTTGTCATGTTTTAAATTGAGATTAAAATAATTTTTTTAAAAAATTTTATACAGGCAAGTACAGTACTAGCTTCAAGGCCGAATATTTGGCCTTGAAGCTAGCCAAAAACTTGGCTACATAAAAAAAAAAGGGATTTAACTTGATTCCCAATTAAAAATATGATAAATACGTTCTGTTTATATTCATAGTGAATTCATAGGTGACCTCGTCATCACTGCAAGGCCTAGAATTCAAACTTCGGAAAGCTTAAGAAACCAACTCTCTAACTAAAGTAATCAGTTAGTTGGTATTTTTTTCCCCTTTCGCCATTAGGCATCATACTTAAGTGCCGACAGGAAAAGGGGTCACACAGGGGCAGACACAGACTTTCATTTTGAGGGAGGTAGTCAAGGACAGAATTTCCCATGATCTTGCAATAACACCCTTGATTTATTATGAAAGTTGGAATTTTTACAGTGACAAAATGTTTTCTTTTGGGGGGTGTCATGACCCGTGTCCACCCTTGGGGTCACAAGGGTCATGACCCATCCCAAAAATATATTTTTTCACTGTAAAAATTCCAACTTTCATGATAAATGGTGTTATTCCAAGACCATGGCAAATTCTGTCCTTGACCCCCCCCACCCCCTCAAATGAACATCTGTGTCTGTCCCTGATCATACTCAGGCTAACGATGAATTGTGATGATTGCAGGCCAACGAACAACGAAGTAGGTTGCTATATTTGCAAACTGTCCGATATTTATACTGGTCAAACTCTTAATAACACTGTACCTGGACAAACTTTGGTTATCCTACCACTCATCATTCATAAGCTAGTATCGATTAGTAGAACTGTATATATTTGGCACTTTTCAAAATTAGTTATGTTGGTGGACTGGTACAAACACCAGGCAAATTACACCAGCAAACTAAATGCACATTCCTAAATATACAATTGTTTTACATAACTGACATCATAGACATTTTCCACTTCTGATTACACAATCACTTCTGTAGATTACTTTGGAAACCATGAAACAAAAGCTAATAACGATATTTATTTTCTATAAATTATTCACAACTCGTAATTTTAAATTTTATTACAGGAAATAAAAGTTTTTAATGGAAGTAACACAGTCTCCACATGTGTGGTTAGGAAAACCTTCACAAGACCAAAATCTTGACACTTAAATAAAATTGGGAGAGGGAGGGAGTGAAAAATAAAATTTACTTGTCATTTCAGAATCACTTTTTTTAAAAAAGGTAACGAACAGTATTTTAAATAGTTTACAGATTCATGTTTTTAAGTTCAAATTAAATTTGGATGAATAAATAAACGCTGCATTGAAAATAATGTTTACAACACTAAAAGGGCAAACTTTTAAAAAAAATGTCAAAGAGTCTGAAACAAACAAACGATTTTAATTGCAATAATTATTGTTACACACCCGAAATAATATGTTAAAATTCATATGTCAAACATAGTGGTTTAGTGAAACCTCAAAAGTGGGTTATCTCCAATTGTTCACCCCCTCTTCCTCACCCTCAAATAAAAAAAGTCACAATTCATACACATATATTATCATGATATATATGTATGTACGTGTATATATGTAGTCCCACAGCCATCCTCTGTTAATACCGGCACTTGGCTGAGTGTCGCTTTGAAGTAGCCACGGTAGAGGTCGCTCTACAAGAGGGTGACGCGAGTCTCGCCTTAGTGCAAGAATTTTGGCTGTGGTGAACGAAGTTCGGAATCTTCGTTAAACTGTAGGTCCAGTTGGCCAACGAGGCAAGCTTTAGGCCGCTTCCTCAGTATTTCTTTCACCATACTACATGCATGTGTGATAACAGAAAGACCTCAACCCTGCAGTGGATTGAAAATGGTTGATGATGATATATACAGGGTGTCCAGTAACCCTTGGATATAAACCCACAGCGGTATTCCTGGGACAATTTTGAGATATAAAAGTGGTCTTCATTTAGGTGACAGGTCAGTACTTTTCGTGATATCCGCCAAATACGTCCAACCAATAAGGAAGCTGTCTGCATCTGTTAACACCTCCACTGGTTATTTATTTCAATAAATAAAGTTTAATTTTGCTGGTTAGTTTAAGACGAATTACAGACAACTTGTTTCTGCATGGGTGTGGTATAAGACACTAGGCACTTTAATTTTAAAAGCGAAAAGCATGCACAGTATTTTTTTCTCAACCAATTGGGTAGATTTTACTTAGAAGGCGCCGATGACTTCTTCGACGGTTACAATACTAAAACCACTAGTCCTTTCGTAAAATCTGAGGCTTTAAAAAAAAAAACTCACCTGTGCATGTGGTTTGCTTTTGAAATGAAAATTACCAATTAAAATTAAAGCGCCTAGTGTTTTATTCCATATCCATGTGGAAGCAGCAATTTTCTGTAATTCGTCTTAAACTAACCCTCGAAGGTGTTAACAGATGCAAACAGCTTCCTCATTGGTTGGACGTCTTTGGCGAATATCACAAAAAAGTATTGACCTATCACCAAAATAAAGACCACTTCTACACCTCAAAATTGTCCTATGAATATCACTATGGGGTTATTATCCGAGGGTTACTGAACACCCTGTATATAGTTGCAATGTATACACACACATATATATATACAGGGTGATTCCGTAAGTCCTTATGAGCTGAAATAACTGTTGAACCGAGTCAGGTAGACCCATGAATGTGGTGTCTAGGTATAGTGAAATGGCTATGCGCTACACGATGAGATACCTCTCAGCGCCCCCTAGCGATAAATTCAGGAGTTAGAGTTCGTATCTCGGAAACTGTAGGAGATACGACCAAAAGTTAAATTACAAAGTTGTAGAGGATCATCGATTTATCAAGAAAAGCAATATTGTATACACGGATATGATAAATAGTTGCTTGTAATCAGAGGCGGGCGAGAATTGTATTGAGTGTATGCAAATGAAATTTCATGAAATCAGAAAACGACCGTGTGCAAATATGACGTCAAAACTTTGGCGTAGTACAAGTAAGGAAAATAAAAGGAATCTGAATGTAAGTAATCATCCATCCGATAATATAAAAAATAAAATACATACAGTACTAAGCAAAATGTTTTTTTCGGCAGGACATATTTATGATTCGTTTGTGGTTTTGTTCGTCGATTGTAATTCGGTTTAAATTTAGTAATGCCGCAATTGAAATGTGTTAGTGGCAACAGTTCATTTCTATTGCTGTTAATCGAAAAGCGTAGTGTGTTCTGACGTTTTTGCTTATTTCTCCTCCTGTATAAACTTTAAAGCTAATTCCACGTGTCAATACTGTATTTTGTGGGGAAAGAGCTACTTTCTCTCATGATCACTATTATTATACGGTCACCTTACACTTTGTCCGCCTCAGATAACAGGCGACTGCATATCATATCTGTGGACACAATCCGGCTTTTCTAAAGACATCGATAATGCTCTACACCTTTGTAATTGAACTTTTGGTCGTCTCTCCTACAGCTTCCGAGCTACGAACTCTAACTCCGGAATTTATGGCTAGGGGGCTCTGAGAGGTATCTCATCGTATAACGCATAGCCATTTCACTATACCTAGACATCACATTCATGGATCTACCCGACTCGGTTCAACACTTATTTCAGCCCATAAGGACTTATGGAATCACCCTGTGTATATATATATATATATATGTATATATAAATTACAACTTTTTATTCAAAATGTTGGGGAATGGTAAACAATTGGATATAACCCACTTCTGAAGTTGTATTACACCACTAGTCAAACCCAAATCCCTAAAATTCAAGAACATTTGCTGAACTTCAAACAAACATGTTGATCAAGTAACAAAATATTAAATTTGCAGAGATTGCACATTTGTAACGGGTTTTAACGATTTCCTCTTTACATACAACTAAGGATTTCATGTTATGAGGAAATAATTAGAAACAGATTTCTTAGCTCAAATTGATTACAAGCCTGTCCTACTATTTTCTCAAGAAACTAGCATTACCGGATTTGGGGAAGGTAAATTTTTCAATCAATGTAACATAATTCCACACGTTCATAAGAAAGAATGTTTAATGATCAGCTTTCTTCCATGAAAGTAATTTCGACACTGAAATAACAATCATTTGAATCTAAACGTTGACGGAAAAGTTGAGCATGCTGCCAGGCAATGTTTCCTTTTCCTCCAGCAAGTTTAGCAGTTAAGAGGAATTCTTGTATTCCCGCTAAGCCTTTGCCTTTGTACACATGATCTGGAAAAAAAAAAAAAGGTGTAGCGTTAACAAAATTGAGATAATCCAATATACAGGAATATATACTACCGTAGAAAGGGGTAACATTGGCAATTTTTTCCTTTTAATAGACTATTAAACTAAACAGTTACTTCCAAGAAGTTTAAAATTTCTGCATTATTTCAGTCTTCTTGTGTAGTATATGATAGAGTGTGATAAAGAAAATTCTACTATGTTTTTCTGTAAGAAAAAAGCAAAAACTGACCTGCCAAAGTTAAAGTGGGTTTGGGATAACTTTGGCACTCCAAATTTTTATTGCATAGATAGACGCAGCTTTCAAAGATAAACCTTTTGGCCCAAATTTGACATTTCTAGGTTCAGGCATTCAAAATATGTGATCTGTTTACGCTGTGGACATTTTACATATAAATTATTAGGTACACAGTCTATGATGATTGGATGACATGCACTGTACATTACTAAGAACGATTTCATTTAAAGGACTACTTTACTAAAGTAAAACAACTTGTAGTTCATGTTAACAAATGTAGAAGTATGGTAAGAAAAATATTCCTAATACAGAAAAAGAAATTTAACATCTACTAAGCTGGTACTATGTAATAACATGTAAGGAAACGAAAAATGGTACACAAATAAGCCAATTAGAGAAAAAAATTAAACAATGTACGTTAACAATGCCTAAACTAAAGCCAACTTTTCCATGAATTAGATCACATCATGACATTATGAAAAATTTGAAACAGCCAATAATAGTATGTTAATTCAAACTGTGGTTGCAATGACAGACTCATTGAGTAAATGAAATTACTCTAGTTAACTCATATTTCATACGACCACCATGGCAAATTAATTTTGGATAATGCAATATTTCTACAGTATCATTATATGATACATCGTTGTCCCGGGGACAGAATACATTTTTAGATTTCTTATCAACAAACTGTAATGCCAGTACTTCTACCAGAATGTGTTCATTTTGTTTCAAAGCTTAAATAACACAAACATAAAAATATATGATTTTATTGTTGGAAAATTTAGCAATAGCATCCTGATCCTAGTCTGAATAAAGTTTGATTCGATCACAACTCAGCAAACAACGTGAAACTGGAACAGCGATATTAACATTGCCAGTTGACACACTAGCAGCTGTCATAGGATTTGCAGTTTTGGATTGAGGAGCAGCTGGTAACGATTTTGTATTGCGGGAGCTTGTGGAGGGTTGAAAACAATGCTCTGCAAATTCAGAGAGAACAATCGGAGCACCAACCTTTCCAGTGTGACAACCTTTCAGCTTATTTTGTATGATGCCATGTGGTATACAGCTAAGTTCAACAAATTTGACTTTGTTTACTGCTTCTTGAAATTGGGATTCTGTATAAGTTAATGTAAGATCTTTTACAAGAGATTTTCTCTGCTTTTCGTGGCATTTTACTGGCTGCTAAAGTTACCCCGATTTAGATTTGAAACAGTCAAACTTTTTGTCAAATATTATTTTACAGAAAAGTTATGAACATATACTTTCAAAAATACATAACAAAGGTGCTATGCATAGTTAAACTGTCACAGAGTGAAAAAATAAGTTCCCTTGTTTGAATTGCGCGTTTGCGGGACATGGATTTTTTGGGCTCTTTTTGTGCACACAGTTTTGATTTTATTTTTATTTATTTTTTGCAGCTACTATCTAAACCTATTTGGGTTAAAGCGAAAATCCCAGTACAATATTTATTGCACTTACACATAGCAATTTTTTTATTCAACAAAATCAACTGGTTGGGTGTGAAAAAAATTGATGAAACGTTTTTATAGAAATCTGCCGATGTTACCCCATTCTATGGTACTAAATCCAAGGTTTGGTTTAATGTTAGTTATGCACTATTACTGTTCATTATTAATTTCTTGCATGCATAAAAAGAAGATGCATTACCTTTAATAGGTATGGTACAATCGTTGTGACTTAAAAATACATTCACTTCCCCATTTTCAAAGGTGTTGCTAGTGATGTAAATGTTCACATTGTCAACTGTCAAGCCAGAATTCTTAAAATCAAATTTCCAACTAATTATTCCTTCAGCGCAGCCTTCTTTTCTTGCAAGGTACGCCATATTCCAATCTGTTTCCTCTTTTCTAAAGATGTCTTTATGGTAATGAGTTAGCTCATCCCATCCACACTCTACAAATTCGTTATCAAATGTTCGGAGGTATTTGTTAGTAGCACAAGAGTACTTCAAACAAAAATGCTTCCGTTCTATTTCTTTTGGAGTTAGAGATATAGTGTGGGCGGCTTGAGGAAGGTAAGGTTGACTCTCCCCACGAGCTTCTCTCCAAGTTTGAGATCCCGAAGTTCGACCAACAGCCTCAGAGTCCTTGGATTGCTTGGGAGCCGTTAAAAACCCTGCAAGTTCATTAATTTTCTGTAAAAGCAATTCGTGTTTGCGTTCATTTGGTAGATTTTTCTGCAGCTGGTTAGTGATTGACAGGATTTTATCAAGAAGCCATTCTTCACGACACAAATTCCGTCTTCTCAACACACTTTCGTAATTGGTGCAATATCGCCAGGTGACATCCTGAACTTCGTCTTTAGAAAATGCAATGGCATATGCAATCTTTTTCTTCCAACCTATTTCATACATCAGGGGAGCATCACATATATTCTCGCAAGGGTCACAGTGAAGCCAACGCTTCTGGGAGTGTGAATATACTTCAGTCCACACATGATCGCCCCATTCAACAACAAGACGTGCGTCATAACCTAACGAACGGCATAGCAAAGTAAAGCAGTTGGACCATTCACCGCAGCGACCTCTTCTGGTTTCTAGAAGTTTCCTAGGATGATTATACCTTGGAAAACGGATTGCTACCTGACAATTTTGGCAATAGTAATCTTCAACTTTTCCCGCACCCCAATATTGATCTTCCATTGTCGGGGTTGCCATACCCCTTCTTTCCGGTGTCCCATTGCATTGCTCACACTTAGGAACATCGACCCATGTAAAAAATTCAAATTTAAACCAGCGTAGGAGTTCAAGGATAAAAAAGTCATTTTCGTCAACAGCACTGTCTTTACCGCTAAAGGCTTTGGCTCTAGCTGAGGCCTTTGCACTTAGATAATCTATAGGAATTTTTTCAATCGCTAAATTTTGAAACTCCGCATCTTCATAGAGTAAAACAACATTAGCTTTAGCAATAAGCTCATTTTTAAACTGTTTTTCTGTTTCCTGAAATAAACAAAATTGCAAATTATTATTCTATTTAGATACACATATTATCTTTGCAAATATAGCACAGTTGCAATATTATAAGAAAGGATTTGTTTCACGGTGTAATACAAATCGCTATGGTCATACTGTGCTGAGACCTTCTGTTTTCTGAGAAATTCGAATCTCTGTCATCTCAATAACCAAACCCCCAACTATGGTGGGCTTTCGTGTTCTGTGAAAGAATTGGTTTGGTTTGGTTTGCTTTTTGGTTTTACAGCTCAAAGACTACAGTGGTCATGCTGCGCCGGGACCTACTGTTTTCCTAGGAATCCGACACTCTTAAGGCCTGGGAAACCAAACCCCAGACTACAGTGAGCAGTGCAAGAAAGAATTGGAATCGCACCTTGGTTAATGGTGTGATCTGTGTCAGCATGTTGTGTCAGTGTCAGCATCAGTTGCGAAATTATTACAGAACTACACTGTTTTTAATAAAGTAAGCAACAAATTGAAAAGTCATGAACACTCGGAGTATGCAACCACTTTGAATGGAAGTAATCTGTATCATACGATATGTAACCAAAAAGCACAAGGACATGTAATACAAAGCATTTAAATCTTGCATTCACCATAAATAAGAAAAAATCCAATATACAGGTATTAATATTAAATAGGGAAAAGTATCACAATACAGAGTGTGGTCAGCAGTGGCGAATTTACCAATAAGTTCAGTACGTTTGAGTCTTTATATACTTTATAATAATGATAGGAAAAATTATAGAGAGATACACTAAAATATATATATATTAATAAAATACATCAAAATATTTACGAATTTTAAGCCCCCTCTGTAACTTTTTGAACCCACACCTTGTAACAAACTTCTAGCTCGGGATCTACTTCTACGTCACCATGGGGAATGCACTCATGCATTCGGGGACATCTTAGCATTATAAAGCTAAATGAGAAAGTTAACATGCATATGCAAGGAGGGGGGAGTCAACCAGAATCCCATTGTGGTACGATATTTTAAAGACATATAAAAGCTTTATTTTCCACACTCCTATATATATAGATGTGTGTCATCAACTTATTATGATTTGTAACTTCTTACAGCTTAAAGACATGCATGACACGGTAGGAATAGAGTAAAACAAATGCTAAAACTGAGCCCCACACCCCGCTCTCAACCAATATTCTTCAATAAATATGTCTTCAGTTTAGACTTAAAATCTTGAATGTTTCTCCCAATTTTAATCTTATGAGGAAGTTGATTCCAGTACCTTATACTATAATAATTTAAACTGTTTACTTCTGCATTTGTTCTAACCCACTCACCATATACTCATCCCCATCTTGTATTTTTTATATTAAATCTTTTTTCATTTTTGCTGTATTCAAATAATCGTTATTTATTCTTTTATATATATTGAGATCCTAAATCTATGTAGTTCAACAATATCTAATAATTTGGATTCCCTTTTCAAAACTTTGAACTGATTTGATTTCTTTGCTATGCCTTTTGATACCCTATAAACTATATATAGTTTGAATGTGGTTTAATTTTGTCGTACCCATGTTCTCCCATATACTGTTTACCATATGTCGTCACTGTGTACAAGTATATAATGTATAATTAATAATGTATTAATGTTAATTAATATATTATGTATGTTAATTAATATATTATGTATGTTAATTAATAATGTATTAATGTATAATATAATGTATCGCCGTTCCTTGAGGTATCATGTTAACGATTCTTATAATAATGCCAGCTCCTGCATGCATTTTACAAGTGTTATCAATATTAGTGTTCCAATTAGATTAACATGAATCGTTAAACTAAGAAATTTCCATTCCTTTACTCTTTCTACAGTATTTCTGTTCAAAGCAATTTTATAATTATCCTCCATAGCCAACTTCTCATTTCTATTTCTGAATATTATACATTTAGTTTAATTTACATTTATAATCAGTTGATTATTACAAAGTCACCTCTCTCTAACACCTCTAGAAAAATATATGCTTTCACGAATAACTATTCAAGTGACTTATTGCTCAACAAAATCCTTATGTTACCTGTGAAGAGATCAACACCCTCGATGGAAACATCATTGATATAAATAAAAAATAATAATCAGCCGTGGACTGATCCCTGCGGCATACTGTAATGGTTAGTTAATGACCCTGAGGATGTCTATCCAACACCAGCTGTTGTCACGCACTAAGATGATCATCAAATAATGAGAGCACTGTACTCCATATTTCATTTTTCTACTTATGACATTGAATGCCTTTAACAAATCAAAGACCTATTATATATTCCTTTTTTTCTAAATCTCACTGTTTTTAACTATGTATCTTCTTGATTTTCCCCTTTAAAAATCCGTATTGATTGTGAGAAATTTTTGTTTCTATAAATTCTATTAATCTGTTATATATTTTTTAATATTTTAGAAAGCGGAAGAAGTGGAATTGGTCTGTAATTGTTTTAATATTTTTTAGCATCTTTTTAAGAAAAAAAACAACATTGGAATTGCTTTTGAAACTGGAAATCTTGATGTTTCAAATTATCCTATTAAAAATTTTATGAAGTGGATATTTCAGTTCTTCCCAACACCATAATTTTATTATTTTAGGAGGTTTTAATGCAGATATTCCTGATGATTTATCTTCCTTAATCTTTTTTAATCCATTTTCAATTCATCCTCTGTAATTTCTCCAAAAAATATGTATACTGAAATTCTATCTATGTTCAAATTCGTATTCATTATATTTTGTTTGTAATACATATAGAGTAGTAGCCCTATAACACCTCCCTCCACACACACTTATGGATTGATATACGTTGATAGATATGTTTTCTTCCCAACCAAAAAACTATGCTCCATGGCAGTGTTTCTCAAACTTTGGTCACTCACGGACCACTTTAAGCATTCCTTTATTTATCACGGACCACCGGGGGGGAGTCCTCCCCCACCCCATTAAAAAATATATTGTCTGTAATTAATGTCACCAATTATAGTTAGTCTAATAATATAAAGCCCTATTTAGCCACTGTCATACAGATCCCACCCCTGCCTCTCCCAACGAAAGACAAGACATAACCAAAGTAATCCTCAATTAATGTGATTTATTGGCAGGCTTATATACATATATAAGCAGGACTAGATTATGGCAAGGGTTCGCAGGGCATGTGCCCTGGCCCCGGGAAATGAGGAGCCCCAAATATTTGACAATTTTATTTAATGTAAAAATCAGTAAATTGATAAAAAAACGATTCATTCTTTTTTCCTTCTTCGGATTTACAATCCAAAACGAATTCAGAGAAATCATAACTGGGGTCCAATTGCAACTACGATGTTGGCGTGACAGTGTGATCGAAAAACATATTCTTATCCACATTTTTAAATGGGAATAAGGGTGTGCTCATTTTTCAGAATTATGCCCAGTCTTTATATGCACCTAACTTAGGGGCCCCCAAATGCAAGTTGAGCCTGGGCCCCCAATATTCACAGTCGGCCCCTGTATATAAGAGCTCCGGTTGGAGACATTTATCCCTTGAAATATAATTTGTAGTTAATCTTAGCTCGTTTTGTGGTAAATTTTTTAAGCTTTTTGGGTTTTTTACTTTAAAAAAGCACTAACTTTTGGCAAAAAAATTTCTAAAATATCCGACCATGTTCTTAAAATATGGGTTGGTTGCCAAACCCACCTGAAACAAAATAATTTTTAGACTAATGCTATTTGATGAAAAGAGTGTCAGTTACGATCTTATTTTGTCAAATTTACAATGAAAATGACGTCATTAAATTAGTTAAATAATAATAAGCAATGTAGACAGCATGGGTGTATTCAGAGGATTCAAATCTTTCACGAAATGCCGTAAAGTAACGTTTATAACAAGTAATATTTATGAGAAATTCCTTAAATCTCATCCCAAACTAAATTCTAGAATTGCCAGGAATTTCTAGTTCAATTTTTTTTTTCCTGAAATTTGGTGATGAACTTACAGACCACTTGATAAGCTGTTGCTGACCACACCATGGCTCTACAACCACTGCTCTATGACAGTGTTAACTTTTAACACATTTTACACCATGCTATGCTAATTTCTACACTGATTTATTGTAGTATTTGCCTTTCCTTTTGATATTTTTCCTCTTCACTCATTGCAGTTTGGGCAGCAATTTATAACTCATTCTCTTACTAACAGTCCAAGGTGAAGATGATTGTGCTTGCCTGATCGTTTTTGATAATGCAACGAAGGTGGGAAAAATTACTCTCTGTGGTGAATGCATTCTTACATTTTCACTCTTTTAAAAGATTGTATTTTTCAGACTATTTCCCATTCATTGAATGGATTTGAGAAAATAATCATTTCTATTCACACATTTATTGACTGGTTTGTAATTATAAAGATAATGATCAGCCATTGTCTTTTGCCGGAAATTCCTGATGGATAAATGGCTAAAATAGGTCCTCGATAAGGCACATCCATCCTAACAATCAAAACTATGCTTTATAATGATATTTATAATTTTAAAATGTTAAAATAAATAAGAAGTTATTGAAAAAAAACCCAAACGAACTGCACAGTAGTTGCCTTCAAAATATTTCATCTCAAATTTAACGTTTTCAAATGAACTAGTTGCAGTGATGCCAATGCAGTTGCATTGGGGGCCCCCCAAATTCTATAGCTACACCTGCCACTGAATAGGTGGCCAATTTATTAGGACTACCTGTCTAATTTTGCAGGGTCTTCTTATGCCCTTAAAATATCAGCCATTCTCCTTGGCGGGATGAATATTCTACTGGGATGTTAACTCACATATGTTCAGTTGCATGCTTCAATTCTCGAAGATTAGACTGGTTGGATATTTATGGTGCAAATGAAGATTATATAGCAATGGATTATGATATTTCAATTGAGTGTTGCTGTTTTATTTAAAAAATGCATGTGAAATTAATTTATGTCTTTGGTAAATCCAAGGTGATCGACCATAAGGCTCAGAAAGCTCACAAAGTCACGTGTCAATATACAAAACTGTATTGCAATGGGAGGTTACAACATCCATCAACATTCCTTGCATACGCCAGTGATAGTGATGTAAATTTTAAGTCTTGTCTAAGGTTCATTAAACAATGTACATAAGAATTCTAAACTGCACACAAGGCTTTATGAACACTGAAGGTGTGAACGCAAAGACTTAGGCATAACTATCCAGACACAATTTAAAAATACAAAAGTCTCGAAAATTTTCAAGACAATGATAGAAACATTGGCGTTACTGCACACTTTAGTCACTTCTCCCTCTGTTCTCTTGAAATCGTTCTCAATTGCACTAGATCAGCTTGTAACGCCATGCATTCTGATGTCATATACGTTTGTATGATGAAGTAAGAATGGGTATGGTATGCTATTTTCTTTTTACTTTATGTTTGCTGTGTTTGGAATGAAAATGTTCATCGGGGTGACAATGTCTGGGCATCTGACGTATTTTTTTTTATAGATTACGTATGTACCTAAGACTACTTTTCCTTTGCAAACATCCGCCCCACAAACTGAGTACTCGCTTTTGGCTTCCCGGACTACGCAGGAATTTTGTGATTCAACGTTAGGCTATACTGATTTACGGGTACTTGAATCCTATCTGAACGGACAGCAAGGGTGCAGCCCGAAGTGGGGGTGTGTGTGATTTCCCACCCCACCGAACCTCTTCACTGATTCACGAAAATTACAAAAAAACGCCGTTTAAAACAAACAACATGGCGGCTAATCACTTTGCCGATTGCCAGTTTTGGAAACACCAGCTACAATTCAGTGAGTAACGTGTTATGCAGTGACACCGAAACATGTATTTTTAAAATGACAAAAATAACAGAAAGGCTTGTATAAAAAATACAAAGTGAAAGTCGTATTTGCATTGAAATTTCATGTCCGCACATTATATGAACGTCATCCAAGACAGTAACGGAATATCGGCTTGACCTCATCACGATCCACTTACTTATATGTACAGTTATTAGGCATCGAACGTAAACGTGAGTTTAAAGATCGTGTTTAAAACTACTGAAGCTGCAGTATTATTGTTAAAGACCTTTAAATTAGGATTTGTAAGCAGTAAGTTCTAAAACAATAATAGAAGTATATAGTAACATAATCACCATCACAAAATGAGATGAGTTTCGAATTTTGAACAAAAAAATGCCTTCTTTTTTACCGAAAAAGCACACAAGCTAAATTACCGCATTGGAAAGGTAAATTTGGTTAAGAAAACACCCATTTTCTCAGTTTTGATTATGTTTGGTTTTGTTTATGTCACGACGAATTAGGTATGTGACTTTCACTTAACCGCAATAATTCTTCCAACAACTAAGTATATTATTAGATCCCTAAACAGGTATTTCAAAGTTGGGGGTGTTTTTTGATGGAAAAGGAGTGAGGTTTTAATATGAAACCAAGATTTCTCTCCTAAGAATAATTTTTGTTAAAACTAATCGCAGTATTGTTAAAACTAAATCAGTATATTGTTAAAATATGTGTGTTTGAGGGAGGGTTTTAAAAAAACCAAGAGATGTGATGTATATCATCACCATCTTAATCATCACTATTGGAAAAAGGATTTTTCTAAATGTTCTTTTCACATGCATAAAGGTATTTGGTGTTATTTAGTTATGTAGGTTGCATTTGGATCACTAAAACTACGCGTAGTTTGAAGTCTGTATTATGTTGTGGTTTCCGTCTCAGACAACTTATCCGTAACGGAATAGCATTTCAAGTATAGGCGTACGCATAAAGTTCGTAAGGGGGTTATAGGCTCAATGGGGGGTTACAGAGCTACAACTCGCATATTTCTATGTTAAATATACAAAATTTTACCGCAATGGGGGGGTCACAACTCCCATCAACACCCCCTGCGTACGCCAATGGTTTCGAGGTTGTTAATTTACCTTTGTCAGGTTCGTTGAGTCAACACTTCTTATCATGGGCGCCCTCAGAAATGCATGCAAGAGGGTGCACCCAGGAAAAATTCCAATTGAATAATGTTGTTGGACTATAGTTTCTTGTGGATTCAGTCCTCTTTTCCCCCTTTTTTCATACGCCAAGTGGATACACTTGAACCCCCTCGCGGGCCCCCTTGCTTTTTATGCTGCTGCTTTGTAGGCAAGATGATTTAGAAAAGTTGTCCGCTCAAGCTGTACCGTAGATAGGTAATCTTGCACCCCTGGCAGAACCGTCCAGATTGCGCCCTTAGCAACGGACGTATTCTTCCCTGTGAATTATTTCAGCTGATTTTACGTCCTTCCTCGCCTGCATCCCCTGTCGTTATCTTTCCACGCCATCTCCTCGCTACGACCCTGCGCTCACGCAGACGGTATTTCCAGGAGAGGTATCGTAAAATCATAATGATACGGCACCGCTCCTGTCTTCAAAGCAATAAAGGATTATTTGAAATATGGCATAGTTCCATAGATGTGTGCAGAAAGTTCGAAAGGGAGTTATGGGCTCAACGGGAGTTACACTGTTACAACTCACATATTCCTATGTTAAACACACAATATTTCACACAATATGGAAAGGCACACCATGGCAAGGGAAAGACAGCAGCAGTGGTGCTCCACACAGCAAGGAAGAGGCCACAACAGCAACGGCGGACAAATACAGCTCAAGGAATCCGATGCGGAAATCCACTGCCGAGTACTCTGATGCATCCTTTGGAAGCAGACATGCCACCATTGCAAGAGAAAGCAGTAAGGAGGGAACAGAAAAAAGCACTTAGAAAGATTAAATCCAAACCATCGATGCAAGGCAAAACAAGGGGAATAAGCTTGGAGAAAGGAACGACATAAAAGGGAGGAGGAAAAAAAAACGAAAAAAGGAAAATGGAAGTGAAAAAATTAAGAAACAGGAAAAGAAATGCGCCCGCGTGGCTGTTGCTACCGAGACAAAGCCCGGGGGTGGGGGTTGTCAGGGCGGCAATGCCCGCCTAGAATATTGCGCCGTCTATCGCAAAACCTGCTGTAGACTGCTATTTCAACTCTTTTTTTCTTGGAGTTCCCCTTCTTCATCAAATAAAAAAGAGAGTACACTGTATTCTTTGTCCCTATTGTCACCAAATTTCGCCTCCAGCCGCCACCAACGAAGGCGGACGTTCTTATAACGTAAGTCCCTATTATAGCAAACTTATTGCTGACGCATAGTCATGAGTCAGCTACTTGCCGTGATAGCTGTGAGCGTTCGACGAATATTGATAACAGTGGTGTTGTGATTATAGATTGTTTGTAATTGTATGACTGAGAGAGAATGTGAGAACGGATGGTTTTGTCTTTCATTGAAATTCAATAGCGATTAGTCAATTTGAAAAATATGGATATGCGTTTATTTGTGCACAAGAAGCCTCGACTGGAGCGGGAAGCAGATAGGCCTAGTCTCGAAGACTGTATTGGTAATGAAAATATAACGTTAGATATACCTGCTACAAGCATTAGAGTGGAAGTTTTGGATTTGCCTGAAAAGGGTGAGGCAATTGAACAAGTCGTCCTTAAAGAATTTCCGAAAACCAAAAACCATTGTTTTAGAGCCTCATGGTACAAACAATTTGAATGGCTAGAATATTCTGTAGCAAAAGACGTAGCATTTTGCTATGTTTGTAGGCAATTCAAACGGTTTGGAACGAAAAAGGTAGTATACATGGTAAGTGGCTTCCGAAATTGGAAGAATGCCCTAGACTCTGGTCGCGGATTTCAAAAACATGAAAAGTCGGAAACTCACATTCAAGCCATGCTAATGATGAAAGCAAAACAGAATCGTATTAGTTCGTATACATCTGTCTCGACTTTGGTGAACGAAAAGGTACTGGAGAAACATCGATATTACATGAAATCTGTAATAAAAGTTATTCAGTCTTTAGCAGTAAATGAACTAGTTTTGCGCGGAGACTATTTAATTGAAAAACGTGCGGAAAGAGGCTTGTTCGTTAAACTTTTCAAGTATACTTTAAGAAAGGATAAAATCCTTGATGAATGTGCTGCTATTATTCCAAAACATGCAACTTACCTTTCCCCTAAAATACAGAATGAGATAATTGGAATAATGGCAAAAGTGGTTCGGGAAAGTGTCGCAGATGACATAAAGAATGCGGATATTCCTTGGTTTACACTTCTAGAGGATGGAACTCGAGGTAAGAACAATAGGGAAAATATTGTGATTGCTGTTCGGTACGTTAAAGATAGACAAGTAAAAGAGTCGTTAGTTGATGTAATAATAGTAGAAGACCTTGATGCAGAGACCTTTACAGAGACTACATTCAAAACTCTTGATAATAATGAGATCGATAAATCTAAAATTCTCAGCCAATGTTTCGATGGTGCTAGTGCTATGAGTGGTATAAAAGGAGGGGTAGCAGCACTGATACAGATAAAGTTGGATAGAAAAATTCCGTATGTGCATTGTTTCTATCATCGTCTTCATTTGGTATTGGTAAAAACAATTTTAGAAATACTTATCGTAAAGCATTTTTTGAGCAGTGTATTATGTTACATAATTTCTTTCACCATGGTAAAGTAGCAACCTTGTATGAGGGAAAGACTGTTGTCCGGCTTTTGGAACAACGATGGTCTGGACACTTTAAGATTACAAAAGTAATTTTTTCAAATTACGCAGAAATTATAAGAGTTTTAGACATGATACCTGAGGACCGAAGATTTAATGGCGAAGATATAGCAAAAAGCAAGGGAATCAAATCAGTCACACTTTCTTTAGAGTTTCGTTTCGGCCTTGTTATGTGCAAAAATGTTTTAAGTCTTTTTCATCCAGCTGATGCTATATTGCAGGACCCGAAATCTAGCTTAAGAGATGGCATTGAAGTAATAAAATCTGCGACTTTTCAAGTCAGTTCTATGAGAAACGAAGCTCAGTACGAGTCCGCATTGATTGAAGCTCACCAACTAATACCAGAGTCAGAAAAAGCCGAGAATAGAAGACAAGTATTAGGAAGAGGTAAAAGGCAAGTCAAAAGGAAAAGCCTGGGAAGCTTCGTCCTGACAGAGAAGATGCCTGGAAACACAAAGCCTTGGAGTGAAAGTGGAAACTCGCCCATAACTTAAAAACTATTAAAAGATGAATTCTATGAAACTATTGATATGGTGCTGTGTGAACTAGATAAACGCTTTGAGGCAAATGAAGAGCTTCTTGTTGTCATATTCAATGTGGAGGAGTTAGACGAATCAAAACGCAATGTCTAAGTGAATTAGGTAAGTGAAAGTTTTTATTTTGTCTTACAATTAGTTACAAATGATTGCATGCAATTACACCTTTAGGCATAGTTATAACAGAAAGTATACAGTATTGGTGGGATACACCCCATTAATAAATAACTTTAATAAAATATCCTAATAAGAATTGGGATTTTAACTTCAGAAAATTATCGGAAAATTCCTATTTTTCTAGAAATTACCCTCTCCCCATCGAAAAAAATTTGCCAATCCTGGCTGCAGCTCTGTATGTCTTGAAAAAGTGTTACTTTTTTTTTTCACTTTAAGGTATTTCCTTAAAGGAAGTAAAACGTTAAACTAATTATTGTCATAAGTTAAAAAATATTTTTTTTCTGAACTTGTTTTAAGACTAATTTACTTTCGAAAAAAAATATTATTACACCTAGTTCTTCCCTTTTGTGTATGCAGGAATAAACACACCCTCGGCTGAAGAACTAGCCATTGTGAAAGCTTTTTTTGCCAACTATGCAGATGGAGGCAAGGTTTCATTTGAGTTAGACCCATACAAGTCCAAGGCAAAATTAAAATGGAAAAATAAGAAGAGTAAGGTGGAGGTTTTATATAAGTATAGAGAATTATTCAAGGACACCTATGAGCTTTTGGCTGCTGCAGAGACGTTTGGCTGCAGTGCGACCACTTGTGAGTCAACTTTTTCGACTTTGACAGTCATTAATAGACCTCAAAGACTCTCCATGACCTACCAAAGGATGACGAATTTAGTTTTCCTGGCATTTGAATATAAACGCACAGAAGGCTTGAACATAGATTCAATATTTAAAAAGTTCAGTACCAATAAAGAGAGAAGGTTGACTAAACTAAATTTGTATTAAAAAAAATGTGTATCTTTTCAAATATTTAATCTTTATGAGATTATGTGCAACATGCACATGCAGTGGCATATGTAAAATGGGGTGGGGTATTTTCAATTCCTTAAGCTGTTACCAGTAAAATGGTGTTAAAGTCAAATTCCATCATTTATTGTGTTATTTTCGCTTTTCAGTATATAAAAAAATAAAGTGGAGCCATGCACATTGTGCATGGCTCCACTTTGGGCATTGCACACATTGCTTGAAACATTACACCATCATAAACTAATATATATTCGGTAGGAAGGAGGTGGGGGGAGGGCTCCTCTAAATCCGAGCCTTTGCTACGACCTACGATGCGATATGTCGCATCGCATCGATATTTCAGATACAATGCGATATTTAAAAATTATCGCACTGGAATATCGATACGTCCAGATGCGATGCGACACAACCTGTTACACATATCTGGCAATTATTTTTATTGGGAATCTTCTAAATATATCTGGAAGTTTTAATACTCTGCAAATCGGCTTCATACCAAACAGGTATGAACAGTCATGATGTGGTTAACGTTCTAAAATTTTTGTGTTGTAAATATCGGCAACCATAGGCGGTTATAATACAAGTATATCGCTATACGGAAATACTGCATCGATATACGAAAACTAGTGTATCGTAATATCGATACAATACGGTATATCGCATCTTTGCAATTGGGAAACATATGTTGGCCCACTTGGCCCCCTGAAAATTGGTTTAGCCCCCTTGAAAACATCGTCTAGCTACAGGCCCCCTGTGCGCACCCCCAGACGAGCTACTTATGCCTGAAGCGTAAAAGCAGCAGATTAAAATGCAAAAATTTTGCCCGACCTAGATTTTCGTCTGCCCATCCTAGCTTCTCCCTTTGGCTACGGGCCTGTGTCGAGAACCGGAATTATAATTCGTCAACACTTCTTAAATTTGGTGATTTATATGAATTAAAGTATCTTTATTTGTGGATGAATGGATGCCTAACCATTAATTCAGTCTCCATAAGAATTGAAAATTTATTTGGCAAATATTCCCGAGATTTAAAACATGCGCACTTAAATATTTGACAGAAACGGATTTTCCTAGTCGCGCACATTTTCTGCCGCTACAACGTTAAAATGTTTCAGCGCAAAATGTTCCAGACGATTGGTAAAATTTGATGCCGCGCAGAAACAGGTTGTGACGTCATTTTGATGTTACATATATTGCAACTACTGAGTTAGGAGCTTTGGTACTAAATTTAGTGATTGTTAGCATTTTTCTACTAAAGTAGTGATTTGTGAACATACTTTGCTTTAATTTTACTATTTCGAAAGTAAGCAGATATTTGTATCCTCAATCGTATTGTAATTGCACGTGTAAGAACATAAGTCGATAAAATTATGTAGTATTTAGATATATATATAAAATGAATATAATTTTTAACTTCAATTACATCTGTTTGAAAAATGGTGTGGGCTTTTATTATGTATACTTATATAAGCAGTTTATACATGATCGTTTTTGTATAATTGCTGAAGGAAAAACATACGAAAATTGAAAGGAACACAAACTAAAATTATTAATAAATACATAATTAAACTATATATTTAGCTTACCTGCGAAAAGAAATGACAAACTTTCGATTTTCTGCGGTATCCTGAAGTGTACAATTTAAACTTGAACGAGCACACACTATTATATTGTTTGTTTGTTTGCATTTTTATGGCGCAAGAGCATCTGGGCTATACTGCACCAAACATGGTGACCTATTATAACACGATTTGTTTAGCGTACATAGAAAGTTCATAAAGTGGGTTACCGGCGTATAAGGGGTAGGGGGAGATCCAGACGTAGTTCTCTTTAGTCGGCGACCCTGTACATTCTTCCCCTGTCCTTCTATGGCGAAGTCGGCCCTGATGACGGCATGGGCTGTCAGTATTTCGAGTCCATGCCGTGTGTAGTTCAGGCAGATTAAATCCCAAGGATACTCGTAGCGATGCCAATGCAACCAATGAAGTTGCATTGGGGCCCTTGCCCGCGGGGGGGCTTTGGAAGTCAAGGCTCTTTAGATAGTATAATTGTGGGATCCTGGTATGTGCTGGGGGGCCCCCCCATCTAGCAGCGATTGCATTGGGGTCCAAGTTTTATAGCTACGCCACTGCAGGAATATATACATTTTGCCTGAAATGAAGTTTGTCATTCTACATAAAGGGCATTGTTTCGTGTACTATAGTGTAAGAATAGCCACGATTATGCAGTCAGAAACAGCAAAACCTCGAAATAATGGCTCGGTAGAAAAACAGCAAGCGCTTGTACCAGTGGGAATCAAACGTGGGTTTTCTAACAACAGTTTTCAACCCCCTGTACCAAAACACAGTTTAAAGTATTTTACTTTGATATTATTGATGATATAGGTTTATACATTTTATATTTATAATTCAATTCAATCTAGTGTTTTTGATAATTTTTTTCATGCGATACTACATGAATCGCTATGCAGTGTAAATGCTATCGTGCGTTAATCCAGGTTCAGTTTAGGGGCGGACACAGACTTTCATTTTAGAGGGTCAAGGACAGAATTTGCCATGGTCTTGGAATAACACCCTTCATTTATCATGAAAGTTGGAATTTTTTACAGTGAAAAAATATATTTTTGAAAATAGTTTTCTAAATGTAAATATCGACCTCAGTCGATTTTCTTTTACTTGTTTTATTTAAATAAATTTTTATTATGATTTTATTATAACTTTACGCGTTAAAAATTACACCTCAGTACCAGTGGCTTAGCAATTACAAATTTATGGGGGGTTTGTGCCCCCTGATACTATCTTTCCTAAACCACTACTCAGCACTATACTTGTTTTACTTTTGCTTTGGCGCAGTATAGCCCAGATGCTCTTGCGCCATAAAACACCTAAACAAACAAACAAACTTTTGCTTGCTATTCTTACGTTTTCATCGATTTCTTGCGAGGTTGTACGCTGTTACCCTGAACCAATTTTATCCGGTCTCATGAGATTCGTGAAATTTTACCAGTAGTAGTAAAAAAAAGCAAACCATACCCGATAAAACTTTAACTGCTTTTGCTTAAAAAAGTTACTGTAAATAGCTTTGTTTACAGTAATTTGTTGCAACTACAGTTTAAAGCAACTACTTGTTTATAGCTGTTTGTTTACAATTATTTGTAGCTTACTTTTGAAACAGGATTATGTTCTAAACCGTAACAGATAGGCTCGTTGGGGGAATACACACACACAGGGGTGGACTGTGTCCTCTCAAAGGGCGCATATCTTGAATTTTCGGAGGGCGCGATTTCTTACCGATTACGATTAATTTGCGGAGAGGCAAGTCCTATCGCCCATGAGGGCGCACCGCCACCATGGAGGTCCAATCCACGCCGGCACACATACACACAGACAGCAATGTGAATTTGTTTATAGTTACTAGGGCAGTATCGAGCAATTTTGGTACCAAAGGCAAAAGTGTAAAATGCCCTACCCCATAATAAAATTATAGTAGTTTATAACATTTCCTATTTTAAATTATTAATTATATCTATTTTAAGGCACAGACATACAAGTGTCCACTATATACGATAGATAATTACAATAGATCCTCACATTATCTCATTTGGCGCGCTTTCATTTTTAATACCTGAGGTAATTGTCTCGTTTGCAAATAATTCGGTGCACGGTCTTGAGAAAATATGCAAAAAAGAGAGCTCAACCCCCCATTGGATCATCAAGTCTATTGTTCTTCTTAACGCTGAACCACTTCGAACCACCACCTTTTGGGACTACAGTGTCGCCTGCGGCGGCCACTCTTCCCAATTTCTTCCTGCCTAATCACTCACTCACTCCAAATCACTTGATTTTTTTAAAGCTGCCTGTGGACCTTCTAATTTTTTAATTGCTACGCCCCTGGTCCTGACATCTTTTGTCTTTTAGAGCAAGAATTGTGAGTTGCGGAATCGTAAATACCTGCCATCATCCACGGGTTCACTGAGAATTTTGTTGAAAATGTTCTTCTCCATCTTCTTGCAGTCGTATGGGTAGGAAATTAGGAGAGGGAGGTGAGAGGGCTCATAATTGAAATAGCCTAGGGCCTCCCTCCATCTAAATCCAACCAATTATATTTAATGACAAATTATATTTATTATATTATTAAAGTTTCGCTCCGTGTCTTTGGGCATTCGCCCCTCCCCATGTCTCTGACCCTGTATACATTGGCGTAATCTGGCGGCGGCAAGGGGGAGTACATACTCAGTTTTTTTTTAGAACGGAGGCAAAATTGTTCTCCTTCCATGCAATTTTTTTACCCCCCACCCCCTATACAGTCCACTGCAAAGTTTTGAAGTTTCAACAACGAAACTAAACCCAGCGGATGGGCGACCCATCTCCTCCAGCGCCATTGCAGTGATGCAAACACAGTAGTTAACCTAACTGAAATGAAAAAGGACAACATCGATTAAACAACGGTCCTCCATTTTTAACAACGTTAAAAGGTTTAATTATTCCGTTCAATTATGATATACTCGCAGGTGATGAAAATTCATTTATAACAGGTATTTACGGGATATTTCATTTCTTCGAGGATTACATAGAACATTTTAAATATAAAGGACGAAAATTTTATGATTTGTCTAAGGTTAAAATTATTTAATTTATAATTTTTGGAAAAATATGGTACAAACCATAGGCGTAGAGCTGTATAAACTCGTGGGGCTCGAGCCCGCCCCCACTCACCAATAATTTGAAATAAATTGCAATTTTACATATATTGTAATGTATAAATGTTCATAACATGTAGCCCTCCCCCCCACAAAAAAAAATAATTTTTAAACCTCTACGTTGTTAGTACAAACTGTTTTAGAGGAAATTTTCTTTTGAATTTTAAGGGCAGTTTTTTATTTTTAAAACATATTTTTCATCCTTTTAAAGATCCTTTTTGTAATAATTTTCAGGTTATCAACATCCGGTCTTAAGTAAAGAAAATCTCAGGGAAACGAGGTTAGTGCCTGTGACTAAATAATCAGGTATTGCATGTTTTGCAAATTCCGACGACATACCGATTGAAAATCGTTGAATTAGACAATAGAAAAAGAATGTCAAGGGGTGGAAAATGTCGGTTCAAATGCCACTTATTTCTTCATCGTTATTCCCAAATAAAAACGTTTCCCTTTATTTCCTACATTTTGAATTTTCTGCATTTGAATGCATTATTATTATTTTATTATAGCATGCACATTTTGTAACAAAATAATAGTATACGAAACTCATGTTTGTAAAAATTGCAACACCATGAAGGACTCGTCCGAATTGAATGAAATTTAATGTACAAACGACCTGTGTTGATACAAATAAACGATTAAAATTACAAAGCAAAAAAACAATATTACATGTCGAAAATCAGTATTTGGTGAAGCCACCACGCGCTGCAATAAGTGATGCTATACGACGTGGCATGGAATCAAACAGATGTTGAATGTGTGCCTGAGGAAGAGCATTCCAGATTGCTTGTATGCGACCCCAAAGTTCATCTGTAGTAGCTATGGGACGAGGATCACGAGCGAGACGCCGACCAACGAAATCCCACACATGTTCAATCGGCGACATATCCGGCGAATAGGCAGGCCAAGGAAGAAGCTGTATCTGTTGTGATGAAAAGAAGTCTTGAACATTCCTGGCAATATGTGGGCGGGCATTGTCCTGTTGAAATACAGCTCCGGGAATGCCTTGAAGGAAGGGAACAACTTCGGGCTCCAGAACTTCATTGATGTACCGGTTGCTGTTAAGATTACCCACAATTCGTAGCAGCTGAGATCGTCCATGATACGCAATCGCACCCCAGACCATAACGCTGGGGATTCGTCCACTATGACGTTGGATAATGCACTCCGGAAGGTGGCGTTCACCGGTATAGCGTCTAACACGGATGCGGCCATCACTGTACCCCAAATTAAAGCGGGATTCATCAGAAAACACCACTTGTTGCCAATCAGCACGCCAGTCTCTATGTCCATGAGCCCATTGTAGCCACAGGCGATGATGGTTTTGCGTCAGGAGGATCCTGTATAAAGGAACTCTTGCACGCAGTCCACGGTGCAGTAGACGCCGACGAATTGATGAAGCACACAATGATACACCTGTAGCAGTGCACCAACGTTCTGCCAACTGTCCAGATGAAGCAAAACGGTCCGTCACCGCCATGCTGACGTCACCTTTCGGCGTCCACTCCCAGATTTCTGAGTTGTCTGGTTCTCTTGAACCCACTGCTTTCACATTCAGATTTCACATTTCCATGGGCGGTCGTGACGCAGTTTACGCCGAAATTTGGGGACTTTTGCCGCAAAAAATATAAATCTAGCGGTTTTTATTTATTTATGTTAGTAATATATTAAATTACTTTTACTAGATTTTATGTTAAAAATATAAAATCTAACGGTTTTTATTTGGAAAAGGCAGGATTTCACCAACCGCCTAGCGGGTTTTTAATGATATGAGTTGGCAACACTGCGACTCGCTGGCTTTGTAAAAAAAAACCTTTATATTTCAACATGTTTGTGTAACATACCACTAAAGTGTTAATATTAACATTACAATGAAAATGAAACCAGTGTGAGAAAAGTGCTACGAATTTTGAAAGAATGCAAAGTTTAAAAGTTCTATGTGTTTAATGTAACCTCCGCAATTGTAAGAATTTTGAATATTTATGATACTGTAATTTGTAATTAATATATCAGTATATGTATATCTATTGCTAAAAACATCTTATACATGTTAAATTACACTACAGTTATAAGTGCTAACTATAATAAAAACGTTATTACAATTTTCTTCAAGGTTATTGCCAAATAATTAATTCATTCCTAAATTGAGAATTTAAGTATTTTTTAACTAACGGTGTTATATTATGTAAAATGTAATAATACGAAGAGTAGTGATAGTGAACCCAGATATTTCTCGGTCGAAGGGGAGGGGGGTGTGACCATGCTAAAAATGAATTTTTTGTAAAATATTTGTTATTTTGAAGCATCTTCTATGCTAAAAATCCGGCTTTGGGGGGCTTCTGCCCCTTAATCCCCCCTTTTTTTGGCCAGTAGTACACTTTGATTAGATAATATGCAAGTTGATGGGGTGAGTCTTGGGCTTATGGGGGGGGGGCTGTCCACACTCGCATCACTGTGCTGCTGTTACGCCCCATACGAGCTGCTATTGCACGATAAGAAAACCCTCCTTCACGAAAGCCGATCATTCGTCCCCGTTCAAACTCCGTAACTTGCTGAAATGTCGCCCTCTTTCGTCGTAGAGGCATAGTGACGTCTCATGTAACGTTTACCACTAGCAGATAGCCATACACGCCCCGCTACAGCCCTCTATTTATACGGATCCATCAGCAGTTCAGAGGGCGCTGCTCAGCCCACGCATGCGCGATGACTCTGAAATTCTAATCATTTGAATAGCATACCCTAATTTGCATTTCCTGAAAGTTTCAGCTCAATCACATGATTCCTTCATGGTGTTGCAATTTTTACAAACATGAGTTTATATGTTGTGTTAATGGCATTTATAACGGAGCTTGGTTTTAGTTTCATAATAACGGATATTTCGTTATACCAATATTTGTGATAACGAGAATCTACTGTTGTTTAAGTCATGGGAGCCCATATTCAAATTCATGACTCAGTGGAGAGTTCGAGCACACCCCTAGCCGTTTAAAAATTTGATTTGCCCGAACCTGCTATGCATTTACTTTCAAAAGTTTTACAGTCACATTTTAAAATAAGGTACCTTTTAACACGGTAAACGCCACGCCGGTTTTACGTGCCGTTCCATCGGGACCGGCGTGGCGTTTAACGTGTTAACTCATTATTAATTCAATTGTCAAGCAGTATCAATTATTTTTGTAGCGTTTTGGTATCTTGTACATTCACTAAAATTCTCGACAGCTTTGAGAAGGAGGTAATAATTTTTTTCAACCCCCCCAAACTCCAGAAGTACTCGTATGAGTGCCCATAGTTTGAATAAATTGAAACACATGATAGATAATTCGGTGTTCAATTTTATTTTTTTTCAGAGGGAAATGTGGGTGGTCTGCTTTCACCTCCACCACACAAACACGGTTTGATCTATTTACACCATAAATTGTAGCAGAGGACACAAACTCGCCTACGGAAATAAAGGCTTCATTTACTGTTACGAAGAGAGAGGAAACGTAAACATAAAGCGTGTCTCTCATCAACGATAAAATTCTTTTATCCTCACGGAGCCCCCATTAAATAGCTGATCATTTTATTTTTAAGGGCCCTACATCACTGTCACTTTGCGAATTTTAAGAGAACAAAAATGCGAAGGGCGTGTGATTGGCGGTTACTAGAAGAGGGAGCGTGATAAGCAATATGTTTTATGCAAACGTAAGAGAAAGTAGGTGGCGCGGTTTCTCAACGAAGTGAAATTTTCGTGACGTCACAATCCCTATCTTTGTTAGGCCATACGTTGGAGGGAGGGCCGCAAGGATGCCCTCTCGTAAACCACAAGTCTCCAGTCTAAACGGCGACGATATCTGAAATCGTGTAACACAATTATAAATGAATGAGTTCTTTGTGCTCTTTAATTGTAACAGTTTTTCTCTCGAATATAAATTAATACAACTGCGCGATGGCGTACCTAATTTTCCTGATCCCTTAAAAAGCCATAAGGGAGAGAAAAAAATATCGCTACGGAAATGGGCGTCGGTTAGAATGTCGATAAAGGTAGTTCCGGCTAAACGAAAGTCGGATAAGAGAGGTTCAACTGCTAGTGTTTTTCAGAACGGAATATCTCTGTAATAGGAAGGAGAAAATGTGTCGACTCCTTTTTAAAATTACATCACCACCCGGAGAAGTCGTTGAGACGTGACACGGTAGCCATTTTTCCTACCGCGCGTTCAATGATACGAGTTGTGTTTTATTTTATTTTTTATTAAATTTAAAAAATTTCAAGTACGACTGCGTTTTCCGGCTGCAATTTTGCTTCGTTTCGAATCGTTATACTCTTAATTTCACGTCCTACTCATTGCAACATTGGAAGATTAGTTTCTTATCGTTTGCTGGATGGTTTCTCAAAACTGCCAGTTGGTCTTGGTAGTCTGGATGGATTTCTTGAAATTAGAATACCTTTAGTTCGTAATTTTGTTTTGCTAAACAGTGATTGTAACTATTAAGTTTGTAGTTGACATAACTAATCTGTAAAGAACTTTGAAACTTTTCGGTAAATTATGAAGATAATTTTTGAAACTACAAAAAATTCCATGAATTGCAAAGTACGACTGATATAAAGAATAGAATATTAATGATTAATTGGAGATTTAAACGTACGGAAAGTAAATGATTTTTGTCAAAAACACTTGGAAAAATTTCAATCCAAGTACTGGGTGTGTTTTGAGTGGTAGAAACTGGCAACTTGTGATTTAGATGATTCTTTGAGAATTTGTGAACTGCATCAGTATCCTGATTGTTAACAGGAAATTTAATTGTAGTTCAATGAAGATTGTTGAACAAAAGATTATAGAATTACGGTAAGAAATCGGTTTAAGGAAATTTTGTAATAGAACTTTTGAGTTATATAGAAAGGGTTTCAGTATAGGTTTATTTGGACAGAAAAATTATAGAAGTATACACGATAAGTAATCGTATTGTGAAATATAAGGAAAGAACTTTTGAGTGGTTGCGGTTTAATGAACATTTAAATTGCGTCTTTTGAATTATAATAAGAATTTGTATTAATGAAGAGAACAAATTATGCATTTGTGCGTATTTGGATTTGCTTTACTCCATAAAGTGTGATATGAATTCTGAGCCCTAGGCGAGAAAGTTCTATTTTGTAGCATTCGCCATTAAATCCGCTCTCGAAGAGAACTCGGGTGCAAGAAAGAAAGACATCTCAAGCTTCAGAAGATTTCTAGAGAAAATAACCGAAATCGGGGGCCGCCGGGCCGGTGCGCCCACATGTGAGATAGGACTCGCGCCCTTGGAAATTCCAAGGTATGCGCCCTTTGAAAGAATCCAGTCCACCCTTAACTGAAATGCCAAAATTTTGCAAAGAACCATTTTGCATTTCCCCCATGTGATAAAGCAAAATGCTCGTTACGTAGGAAAGTATTCGAATGCTCGATCGAAAGGAAGCAGCAGACTGTTTTACTCATCGCTTGGTATTTCTATGATGCGCCATTTTTCTTCGAACAGATGAATAAACGTTTAGTAATGCAGGAAATATGTACAGAAGTGTGAAATCTAGGAGTTGGTAGAGGTATCAATCATCGCACATTTCCAGAGATGAAGCATTTGTTCATGTGCGCAGAACATTTACTACGCAAGAATCACACATTTGCAATTAAATATGTTTTTGTTTCCAATCGAATCACAGGCGTAGCAATTAAAAATTATGGGGGAGGGGTGGCTCGAGGTTGATTTTGAACCCGGGCGGCCTGGCACTGATTGTGTTCTTTTGGCACCCCCCCCTCCGGCGGAAACAGGAGATTTTCACAGATGTACAGTGAGCCATATACCCTATAAAAGTGGCCAAAAGTCTCTGAAAGAATTTCTCTAAAGATGTCTCTAAAAATTTCTCTGAACTCTGCTCTTTTTTAAAGATTTTTTACTATTGGGTCCATTAAAAAAAAAAAAACATTGAACTTGACTTCAGTTTGACTTCCTCATCGAAACCGGGCCCCGGGTCGACCATCCTTTAAGCCGCCCCTGGGAGGTTGGCTCAGTTTCCAAAAAGATGAAGCGACACAGCGTTAGAGGGAATAACGCACTTTATTATCTAATTGGGGACTTGGATCCTCTAATCCCCTCTCTTTCTTACGTTATTGAATCGAATATACAAAGCCTAATCGCTTTAAATATACAGCGTTTATCACTTTTTATATATATATATAAAAAACCACTAGATTGGGAAGGGTGGTCGTCGAAGTTGGCACTGTGATCCCAGTAAAAGCCACTAGAGATGAGTCAAAATGTTTTCATTTACCGAATCAGTAACGACGGAAGTCGGAAAACCGCATGGCCTGGCACGGCATGATCGTAGAATCTTAGATATCCTTGCGTCATAAAACACAAATAAACGACAAGGCATTTGTCTAGTATCTAGTGGTCCGGGATTAAATTCCTAAGGCGAAATAGGCTGGTCGGGAACAAGGGAGGATACAGGAATCTTTCAAAGTGGGGGAGGACGATAGTCCCCACTTGGATCCGCGCTTGTTCGGAGTTTAAATTGCCCATAAAACCGTAGATATTGACGTACGCAGAAAGCTTAAAAGGGTGGGGGGTAACAGAGTTATAAGAGAGGCACAAGACTATACACACGCAGCTCAGGGTTTATCGGGATTTATAAACTGGGGAGGTGTTCAAGGTTTTCAGGGATATGTGGATTAGATTTCATTACGCTATTTTCATTAAACACACTGTGTATTTAGAGTTTATTAAGGGGTGTATCAAAAAATCTTCAGGGGTGTTGGGGTGTGTGTGTATAAATCCCTGATACAGAGCTCCAATTATTATATGCAAAATTGTAGCACATGTATAAAAAATTTATACTTAATGGGGTTTGTGACTCCAATCAACAATCACCCATGTGTACGCTCACAGCTGTAAATATCTATCCTAGGAAAATTTTAAACTGGGTCCATAAGGCGTTAAGCAGGCCTTACACAATTAATAGTAATGTTATTAGTTCCAACCTGTAACGTCATTAGTTCGAAACGACTTGCATTATTACTTCATTATTTTTCAAACTTATAGCTGATTTCAAACAATCTAAAAGGTCGAGGGAGTAATGAAGTATGTTTTTAAAAGAGAGTAATGACGCTACAGGTAATGACATTACTATTAATCGGGGAAAGTCGATCTTAGAAGTAAAGGCACGATCATACGTATATTTTTTCACTATCTTACTACCCACGCATTTTGTAGCTGCTTTTAAAATAGGCTTGTGTGATTGAATTAGATACGTTGTTATCTAATTCAATAGATATTTTAGTATCTTGTTAGAGAGTGTGTGGAATTAGGTAGTAGCTTTCATTACTTCATAAATGAAGTAATGCGATATTGCGCTGGCCAATGAGAAGATACTGGCACAGACAGGCAAGGGCGGACAGAGTGGGGAGGTCACAGGGGTCATGAACCCCCCAAAAATATATTTTTTCACTGTAAAAAATTCCAACTTTCATGATAAATGAAGGGTGTTATTCCAAGACCGTAACACATTCTGTCCATGACCCCTCAATGAAAGCCTGTGTCCGCCCCTGCAGACAAGGCCCGTGCGTTTGAGCTTTTAAGTTAGCTTGTCTGGAGCCAGCTCATCCTAGATAATACTAGGTAACCTAGTAATACCTAGTAACCTAGGTGGCATTGCTAGAGCGTGCAAAGAAAAACGAAGAGAATTTTCGCGGAAAGCATGCCTTAAGCAGCTGATCACTCAACTCTAGGCAGTGAAGGCGAGTTTCTTGAAACATGTTTGTTTGTTTGATTGTTTGGCTTTTTTATGGTGCAAGAGCATCTGGGCTATACTGCGCCAAACTTGAAACATGTAGAAGTACGAAACACACATATACATATCCCGATGATTGCGCTATTTACAATTTTAGATAAAATGTTAAAGGGTAACAAAAATGACAAGGGTTGAATTTTATTGGGAAAACGATTTTTCTTTCTTTTTAGCAGGCTAATAATTTGGACACGTTTGGTGACATGTTGTGAACGAGTCCCACTTTCCGAATGCGGTTTGGCGCAGTATAGCCCAGATGCTCTTGCGCCATAAAAAAGCCAAACAATCAATCAATCAACCGAATGCGGTAAACTGAGACTCATAACTGACACGAAGTTTGCTTTATTGCGTGCAATGCTTTGTTAACCAAGTATTTTTGTACTCGTTGATTTCACTTTCAATGAGTTTAATTAATATTATTATATTGTAAATTTAATATGATATAGTGGAACCTGTTTAATATGACCACCTTTGGGACTGGACAGCAATGGTGAATCATAGGCAGGTAACCACGATACAAAGCAGACTTCGGTATACGTATGACCAAGTCTCTGCCAGTTCCTTCTTATAAAAAGTAGTCACTTTATTCGGGTTCTCCTTTCCAGACTTCGCATTGGGCATTCCCATCTCACCCATAGACATCTGTTGGAAGGAAAACCAGCACCAATTTGCCAAGTGTGCAATGAACCCATGAGTGTTTTACACATTTTAACTCAATGCCCCTATTATAGACTTGCCCGCACTCTTACTTTTAACTCTTCATCACTGTCTGACATTTTAAATGACCATGCTGACCATACGCACGTTTTTAAATTTTTAAAAAGTACTGGCTTTTACTACAGTCTTTGATTTTACCATGTTTGGCGCAGTATAGCCCAGATGCTCTTGCGCCATAAAAAAGCCAAACAAACATATTCAGCTTCCTCTATAATATAATATCTCATATTTTGTATATAAGAAACGAGGTTATCACGTAACGTTGATTAGAATTTTCTATTTTCAGGCTTTGGGCAATGGCCTCCATATGAGTACTTCTGGTGGTGGTGGTGGGGGGGGGCTAATAAAAATTATTATCTCCTGCTCAAGACTGTCAAAAATTTTAGTGAATGTACAAGATACTAAAATGCTACAAAAATAATTGATACTGCTTGACAATTAGTAGTAAGCTAAAAAGTACCTTTATTTTAAAATGTGACTGTAAATTTTTTTAAAGTAAATGCATATCGGAATCGGGGAAATCCGATTTTTAAACGGTGGGGGCCGAGCCCTTCCCGCCATATGGGTGTCCATGGTTTTGATTTTGATGAACTCATCCATTAAATACAGTAGGACCCACCCACTTATCACTGGCATAGGTGAGCTCAAAACCATTGGTTATCAAAACACATTATTTTCTTTAACACTGCCCCACATGATCTTGTTCAAAGCTACTCGCGCCCTGCGGTGGCGCAGTGTGGTAACGCGTTCTCCTAGTGCGCCGCTAATCCGGGTTCGACTCCCAGTTGTGAAAGAACGCTTACTCAGAGATCTCATAAAGATCGCACTGCTCACTGTAGTCCGGGGTTTGGTTCCCTAGGCCTTAAGAGGTTCGGATTCCTCGGAAAACAGTAGGTCCCGGCGCAGCATGACCACTGTAGTCTTTGAGCCGTAAAACCAAAAAGAAAGCGAAAGCAAAGCTACTCGAGCCCCCCCCTCCCCCCCGCCTAATTTTTGAAATGCCACGCTTCTAATGAAGCCGGAGGTAATTGTACTTTTTTTTAAACCTGATATTGGCCTAAGGGTGTGTTCAAGTATTACGTAAGCAATATTTTGGCCATTTCAACCCCCCCCTCCCCCATAAGCAAAAATTAACATTGGCTAACATAGGAAAATAAGCACAACGCCCCCTCACAACGAAAGGTGCTAATACTTGAACTCTCCCTAATTAGTTATTTCCCTTGAGATTAATATCTTGAGATTAAAATTAATCTAATTAACTTATCTAGTTAGTTACCTTGAGCAACATGCGCCGAGACAGACGATACGGAAAGTTATAGGTAGCACTTGCTAAAAAAAAAAGATGGTTGACCTAGAGTAAATTACCTGTTTAATTATAAGGCGCTAATATAAACAAACATTTTAATTAATTAATTATCTATTTTACGTGTCTTTCGGCGAAAGGATTGCTGCACCGATATCTATAAGTTTTTTATGGAATCCGAACCACTGTTACCCCGAGAACAAAACTCGGACTACCGAAGGCAAAAAACAGCCAACTTTCTACGTTGCCATGGGAACCAAACCTGGATTAATTTCTCGAAAGATGAACGCGTTAATTTTATATGCTATTATAGATCTTATTTTATTTAGAATAAAGGAAAGCGTTTTGTTAAAAAAAAAGACATAGATTTTTAAAAACGAATTGGTTTCCTTCAGTTTTTCCTTGAAACAAATAAAATTTTGGAGCATTTGCGTATCTACCTGTTTTGCAACGAAAGTTCGTAGGCAACGAGAAAAAAAATCCTGAAGGTTGTTGCTGCGCCTTTATTTTTAAATTCAGAAAAAAAAAGCGCAATTATGTTTTCATATTATTATTACATTTTATACATTGGAACTTCGATTATCCGAAATAAAGGTGTGGGGAGGCACCACTGCAAATAAGCGAAATTTCGTGTAATTCGGAAATTCAAATTCCAACGCAAAAAGTGTATATACACTACGACATGTGGCCAAACCCCTTTAATTGCATACTATTACTAATAAAAAATATACAATAATTGCAAATACTACTACTAATAATAAATTCCTATGCCGATAGCGAAAAATATTAAAAAGCATGGGTCTATATATATGATATGTTTGCAAATTAAGATGCTATCTGCTTTGGAATAGACAAAAGGGAAAAAAAGAGCATTTTTGTCGAAAACATTGAACGAATGTTTATTAAAAAATAACTAAATGCATTATTAGTCCATTTCGGTTAAGCGAAGTTCGAATAATCGGGATTCTACCGTATATTATTACGTATAGTTCGTTCACGAAAAGTAGTCCGATGGTGCCGTTAGAAAATAAGGGGAGCTGACGTCACAAACGGCCTAGCCGATTCCAGCAGAGGGAAGGGTGTCATTTCAGAACTGTTTTTTAGTGAACGTTTGTCTGCGCCAAAAACCAGTTCTGGAATGACGTTCCCCCCGATTCCAAAATATCCTTGTTCCTTTTCGTTTCCTCTTCAAAATTCTTAACAGTACCTATTAAGCATCGTTGATATAAATAATTTCATTGATACGATTTTTCGAGCAACGAAAGCAACTAATATTTTTTAGCATTTGGCTACAAATTATTTTCCCATTTTAGCATTTTTGCGACAGCATGTTTCGAGCCAGCTTAAACCCTGAATCGGCTAGGCCGTTTGTGACGTCAGCTCCCGTTATTTCTAACGGTACCATCGGACTACTTTTCGTGAACGAACTCTATATATCTTTACAAATTCCAATCATAATCTTTTTTCAGTACAACGTGCCTCAAATGTGTAAAGTATTAATTAATATAAGTAAAATCGTGTTATTAGGGTACCAACAAAGTTCTATTCAGCACAGGCGACAGCTATAGCTGAGGCGATAGGCCCCTCCGTGATCTGTTGCTGCCCTTCAGAACCCAAATTCATTGAATTTTCTCCAACGAAACGTAAACGAAATACTATTTTGCAGCCTCTAACAACCTAGAAAAAATTTTCATAATTGAACCCAGAAAGTATATAATAATTCCACATCCAGCAGTTTCTCCCCCAACTCGTATGAAATCCTGGCTGGCCTTTAATTCAACACAGCAGTTCTCTATTGTTGCCACTAATATTTTCAGAAGTGTAAGACTATAATCATTCCCTTTATCATATACATTATTGTCAGTATTCATTGGCACAACTTGGGGGGGGGGGAGCCTTATCCGCCTCCCCCCTTTGAAAAAATGTGGTCTTCCCTAGAAAACAAAAATTTTAAACGAATGCTGCGTGTAGAATGTGGAGATGGAGGGGCATAGCTCCCCTAGACCTCAGGACTAGTTATACCAGTGATGTTATACAGTGATCATAGCATTTGCACTAAATTTAAGGTTTATTTACTAATCGGCAGTTAAGCTAAAAAAATTTTTAAGCTATGAAATGTTAATTTCGTTAACCTAGAAATAATGATTTTGTTAAGCTATAAATAATGAGTTTGTTAAGCTATAAATGATCATTTTGATAATCTATAAATAATGGTTTGTTAAGCTTTACTACCATTTTTTCAATACCATGCGATGGCAGAAAGGGGAGTTTTTGTCTAGCGTGTACGTCGAAACCCCGGGTTTCAATCCTGCTGATAATAAGCGTCTGCCTTTTACTTCTACCGATTGGCATTCCCCCCAGGCTAGTGATTCCCAAACCTTTTTTATTCTCGGCGCACTTGCTAAATCCAGGTTTTTACAAAGCGCCCTATGTCAAATTTAACAAGAAAATTTTGCGTACGTTAAATTCTAACAAGTACATTTTACCTATGTCAAATTCTAACAAGTACACTTAAGTTAGGTAAAAATAAATAAAACATGCATTGAATATCACAAAAAATGCAATTGGAAAAATTCTACTGGACAGATCACCCTCCCCCTCCAATTTTCTTCTATACATCGATTTTTGCGCGATACTTAGTTTTTTTTTCATCACAGCGATCGCCGAAAATCCAGCTTCGCACAAATAAAATTATGAAAATTTTGTAACATAATTTTGCGGCGCCCCTGTGAGGAAGCCGCGGGAACGCTTTGGGAACTACTGCCCTAGGTGCATAAGCGTACGCAGCAAGTTCATAAGGGGGTTACAGGCTTATACTGAGGGGGGGGGTTAGAGCCCCTATCAACCTCCGCTGCGTACGCCACTACCTAGGCGAAATAGTTCGGACCCTTCGGAAAACTGTAACTGGCAGGTCTTGGCGCAGCAGAACCGTGGTTACCCTTAAGTCATAATAAAATTTACAAGAGACAAGCAAACGAAACGCCATTTTTAGGAAGAAAAAGAAGGAAGCGAAATCTTTCGTTATACTGCCAGAAAATTAAGGCGTCTGTCTACTGTTCCGTAGTTTGGGGTTTTGACTCTTCAAATGAAAATTATTGGTGCTTTCCTAAGGAGTCCTATATTGATTTCGCAAGTTGTATAGCAGGGTTGTCCAACCTTTTTCGGCAGTGGGTCGCTTAAAAATTTTCACGAATCTCGCGGGTCAGTGGTTTCGTTAAAGAGAAAGAAAGAAAGAAAGAAAGAAAGAAAGAAGAAGAAAGACTACCCACTAAAAGCCTCCCTTCATAGTTTATTCTGGCTATTTATTTATTTTTTATATTATTTTTTTTTTCACTTGCAATATGGTAGGGGATCACCCATGCTGTTCCCTCTTATTTCTGAAAAGGAACTCTAAAATTTTGTTTTGAGATTTTTTATTCAAATAGTTGTCGGCGGACTGGATTGTGACCCACGGGCCATATGTTGGACATCCCTGTTTCATAGGAAGTAAAGCATTTAAACCGGTTTTTTTTTTTTTTTAAAGGGAGATGTTTACCCTTTTCAGGTTTAAAACAATTTGACCACTTGGTAATTGTGGTAACCCTAAGAAGGGTAAAAGTCTCTCTTATAAAACATTATATACGAAGAAAAAGAGCAACGTTCCAATGCCTTGGTGACCGAGCTGGTTAAAGCACGGCTGCTTCATACGGTGAGGTCCTCGGTTCAAATCCGGACCAGTGCATTGTCCCTTTTTCTCTTTGACACAAAAAAAAAAAAATTAGTTTGAGCTTCTACGCGGTGTCAAAAATTATTAGTTGTCTCCTTTTTTATTGCGCAGAAAGCTGTTAGGAAAGGTGGTTACAATCTACAGCTCTGTGTTCCCAGACCTTTGGAGCTCACAAAGCGAAGAAATCCCTTTTTTTTTTCTACAATTCGCTTATCGTTTATAACCCTATTCACGGATGTATTTCCATGGTTATGTTAAGTATAGCCTTTATGGTTTTGCGTGCTGCGGTGAGCACAGACTACCCGTGACCGCAGACGCCAGCCCAGGAAAATATTTTCTTAGAAACAAAAGACAATCATACGAAATGAGATTTCTACGTAAGGAAATGTCTGATGCACAGCAAACATAGACGTCCCAAGAATTATTTAGTGATGGAAAATTATATTTACATGTCGGGAAATATTTTTTGCTGTAATGTAAGGCACGGCTGTCGGCGAGTTTTTGCCCAAGAAAAGGCTATAACATTTTCTAGTGAAATGAGATAATACTTTTTTTTTTATACAGTGAAACCCGCATATAACGATATTTACCCTGGTCTCGGCAGATTTCTATAACACTAACATTTATCCAACCTGTCTATAACGATAATTTGTTTTGAATGAGCCTGCATATAACGATAATTTCTTTCGAATGAACCTGTGTACAACGATAATTTTGCGCTTTTTAGGCTTTGGCAATAAATGGTGTCCAAGAAGTTTTAAAGTAGTGAATTCTTTAAAAATATACCAATGCTGAAAAATATTGCATGCCCGAACGCAGATGGTTTTACAATAGAGAAGATAGTTTTATATTCGCAGCAAAGCTAACCTGGAACACTGACAAGGCTCAGAGAAGTATGAATGCGATATAGTTCTCCCTCTATTACTATAAAAGAGTTAATAGAAGATACATTTCGTACATAAAACATTAAAATAATGCTCAAATACATAAAACATAGGCATATATGTGTGCAATTGAAATCTGGTAAGTATTAGTCTTATTCTTTCTCTTATCATATTCCTTTTCGGCCTGAGCAATACTTCGTATCAATTATATATTCAATAGTTCGTCATGAAGCAAGGATAAACGTTCACATTCGTCATGAAGCAAGGATAAACGTTCACGTTCGTCATGAAGCAAGGATAAACGTTCACGTTCATCTAGATTAGTACAAAAAATGTTTTGGCTTTAAATTCGTCATATTTCTTACAAGTATCTATGTATGGTTGTTTAGACTTAAAATCAGTGGATGTCAAAACACTTCTGAATGCATAATGAGACGCTACCTTAGCATCACTATTAGCCTATAAACAATAAGACATATTCGTCATGCATTTTAGTTATTGTGAAATGACTGGGAAGGTAAATTTTTTTCAGTTCTCTCTTCTTGAATAATAACTAACATTTCTTGGATACATATTGATGAACTTCCTTATTTTTGTGTGTGTATGCTGACCTCTGCTATCACTGACCACCATGCCAGTTGAACTATATTTCAGTTTTATTATGAGAGTAACGACCTGATGTGGTGTGATCCTGTAGACATGACAAAAAAATTGTATATAACGTTTTGCCAACGTGTGATCCTGTTGCTTTTGACTTATAACGATTTGCCACCGTTGTTTTCGCATAAACTGAAAACGAAAGACTTGCGAAATTTTGACACCCCCTTCCAAACATTAACGAAGGAGACTCCGGAATGCCAGAAACTAAATTTTTGGGAAAAGTGACTTATAACATCTTTCCATCTTCTCATAGAAATATAAACACATTTTACAAAAATAAATTAAAAATTGCCAATTTTGCCTTCAGACATTGTTGTAAAATTTTGCATGTAGTTTTGACATCAAATTTAATCTTTTATAATGTCCCCCTTTTAAAGAAAACGGTTTATATATATATATATATATATATATATATATATATATATATATATATATATATGTGTGTGTGTGTGTGTGTGTGTGTGTGTGTGTGTGTGTGTGTGTGTGCATTTGGAAGAAACAGTTTTATCCTGCAGGGAAATTGCCTTTTCATCTAAAAAGAAAGGTCTTCAACCAGTGTGTATTGCCAGTCCTCTCTTATGGATCAGAGACATGGAGTCTAACAGTTGGAGCAATACGAAAGTTACAGACAACGCAAAGGAGCATGGAGAGGTGCATGCTTGGAATAACTAGGAGAGATCGAAAAAGAAACACTTGGGTGAGAGAGCAAACTAGAGTAGAGGACATCATTGTTAAAGTAAAAGGACTGAAATGGCGATGGGCTGGGCATATTGCAAGAAGAACTGATCAACGATGGACAACAGAAATTCTGAACTGGATTCCAAGAGACCACCGAAGACCTAGAAAACGTCCTCAAACTAGATGGGTGGATGAAATAAGAAAAGAGGTTGGGGTGACGTGGAAGCGAATTGCTCAGGATAGACTTGTGTGGAAAGCATTTGGAGAGACTTCATCCAGCAGAATATGATGGTTGAATATGATGATGATATATATATCATCATCATCATATT
>QLNU02015270.1:89777142-89793678 GCA_006491805.2 Dysdera silvatica
TATGTTGTTTCCCTTTGGTGTGTAACTCTTTGATTTCTTCATAAAATTCTTCAACCTCTTCGTCGGTATGGCTTGATGTTGGTGCATATACCTGTACTATCTGAAGTTGGTATCGCTGGGTTAGTTGAACAACGAGCCTCGCTGCTCGATCTGATGTACTTTCAACTTCCAGAAGACAGTCTTTAATTCTTTTGTTGATTAAGAAGCCAACACCACTTGTTCTTCCAGTTTCCGTTCCTCTATAATAAAACAAATGTCCACTTTTAAGTTCCACCAACTCTTCACCTTTTCTTCTAACTTCACTGAGTCCTACAATGTCCCATTTGATCTTGTCAAGTTCTTCTTCCAATTCCTGAAGTTTTGCTTCAGAAGCAAGGGATCGTCCATTATACGTTGCCAAGGTCAATAACAAACGGCAGCCTGGGCCATTCCAGTGATTCTTAGCACCCCCTGCTTTCATGCCACACTGACCGCTGCCTTGATCAGGAGCACTCCAGCACCTGGAGACTAGGGGCCATGGTTTCTGGTGTGTCAACATAATGGAGGAATTAGCCATAATTTCACCACGCTGGCTAGACGGGTTGGTGAATTAGCCCTCCCCTTCCGCCTTTCTATCCGTGTAGCAAATATTAATTTGCCACATAAATAGAAAGCTCAGCCTGCACCACTTGAAGGCGGGGTAGGACACTAGGTTACTGGCCTGGCCGGTTCCACACATCGTCACATACGTTCAGCGTGTGGGTCTCCTTCCAGTTAGATACCAGCAACCCTTTTGCAGGCCATATATATATATATATATTTTTTTTTAAACTATTTTTAAATTAATGGTCAACAAATGATATCTTGTGGCCAGAATTTTGATAATTATTCAAGGTTCTCTTCGCGCCCGCTCGTTCTTGCCGCTGTATGCCTTGGTGTTTTGCTTGTTCAACCTAGTGCAGTGGTTCCCAACTGGTGGTCCGCCAAAGAGTCCCAAATGGTCCGCGAGACGGGTCATTATTTAAAAAGAAATAATAATTAATAAAAACGCTTATAAAAATGATTATTAAATATTAAAATTAAATATAAAAATGAAATTGATAGTACATTTGCAATATTTTGCAATCTGACAGAACTTCAGAAAACGGTTCGTATTAAAAGTAATTCATCTTAAGCGTGTTCGTCTTAACGAGGTTTGACTCCCAAGGAAGGGCTCCAAATGGTCCGCGAGACAGGCCATTATTTAAAAAAATAATTAAAAACTTATAAAACTTATTAAATAAATTAAATATAAAAATGAAGTTAATAGCACATTTGTAGTATTCTACAATTGGGCGGAACTTCAGAAAACAAGATCAATGTCCCATTTGATCTTGTCTAGTTCCTCTTCCAATTCCTGAAGTTTTGCTTCAGAAGCAAGGGATCGTCCATTAAACGTAGCCAAGGTCAATAACAAACGGCAGCCTGGGCCATTCCAGTGATTCTTAGCACCCCCTGCTTTCATGCCACACTGACCGCTGCCTTGATCAGGAGCACTCCAGCACCTGGAGACTAGGGGCCATGGTTTTTGGTGTATTAGCATATTGGAGGAATTAGCCATCATTTCACCACGCTGGCTAGACGGGTTGGTGAATTAGCCCTCCCCTTCCGCCTTTCCATCCGTGCAGCAAATATTAATTTGCCTCTTGGATAGAAAGCCCAGCCTGCACCACTTGAAGGCGGGGTAGGACACTAGGTTACTGGCCCGGCCGGTTCCACACATCGTCACATACGTTCAGCGTGTGGGTCTCCTTCCAGTTAGATACCAGCAACCCTTTTGCAGGCCACACACACACACATATACACATATATATATATATATATACGTTCCTATTACAAATTTAGTTTCACAACAGTCTTTGATTTTACCATGTTTGGCGCAGTATAGCCCAGATGCTCTTGCGCCATAAAAAATCCAAACAAACAAACAAACAAATTTAGTTGGGGGGGGCGGTCTTTAAGCTCCTCCATCCTCTGGATATGGGTCGAAGGAATATGGTCATAATTTGCTCAAGATAGACTTGCGTGGAAGGTACTTAGAGATAGCTACCTTCATCTAGAAGTGAATAATAATGTTTGCGTGAGTTTCATGGTGCGAGGACAGCGATGGTCATGCTACGCTGGGAGTAATTGTTTTTCGAGGAATTCGATCCTCTTAAATCCTAGGGAACCAACCCCCGAATTACAGCGAGCAGTTAGATGGTAAGCGTTCTTTTTGGTACAGTGGGGAGCATAGGTGTAATCTGTCGGGGCCAAGTGGGCACTTGGCCCTCCAGTTTTTTTAGAAAAGAGACAAAAATCGTATTTTTTCTCATGCAATTTTGGGTTTCTTGTTTTTTGCCACCCCCCAATTTTCGCTATATTTAACCCTCAAGTTACGCCTATAGTGGTGGGGAGGAGTTGATTGTTTGTTTGAATTTTTAATGGCGCAAGAGCATCTGGGCTATACTGCGCCAAACATGGTAAAATCGCGTAATAATAATAAAGCGCGTTAGGTGAAAGCCTTACCAATGCAAGGACACTTACGTATTAGAACGAGTCGAACCAGTAAAGCAATACGGAAATTTTAGACAACTCAAAGGGATATGGAAAGAAAGAGATATACAAGCTTGGAATAATCAGAAGAGATTCTGGGAAAAAAATTCTTGAGTGAGACAAACAATGGTTGTAGGGAAGTTAAAATTAAAAAAACTCAAATGATAATGGGCGAGGCATATTGTAGAAAGAACCAATTAACAATGGAGAACTGAAATTCGCAGCTGCATCCTAAAAAACTATAAATGAGCTAGAAAACAACCCTAGACAAGATGGTGCGATGAAATAAGAAAACAGAGTGGAACAACATGGAAACGGATTGGAGATTCACTTGGAGATACCTTGATTCAATAGTAGACAGTTTACTTATGGATCGAGAACTTGATTCTTGCGGATCCTTGTGGATCCAGAAATTGACCTTAAGGATCCGCAAGGAATTTCTGGATCCACATGGATTCAGAAATTGATCCTTGTGGATCCTTGTGAATCCCGAAATTGATCCTTGCGGATTCTTTTGGATTCAGAAATTGATCTTTGCGGATCCTTATGGATCCATAAATTGATCCTTGAGGATCCTTATGGATCCAGAAATTGATCCTTGCGGACTCTTGTGGATTCAGAAATTGATCCTTGCAGATCCTTGTGAATTCAGAAACTGATCCTTACGGATCCATACGTGATTGATTATGATACCGAATCTTAGGGGATCTTAGCCATCGTTTATAATTTATGATGATGGTCACATTTAAATTAGCCGCTCTGAAAAATTAGCACTTTTAGCAACGGGGCAACGAACCGATTGTCTACGATTTAATATATTCTAAAAGTAGAAGAGAACCTACACGAAGGTCCCGGAACCTGCTGTGCACATTTCCCGAGCAATAACCATATAATGCTTACTAAACAGCTAATGAATATAAAAAATTGTAGGTCTACTATTTTTTTTAATCGCTCGGGCAATATTTAAATGGCCCCTTTACATGTTAATCACTTTCCCGGAAAAGACGTGTGCTCCAAATGTTTTTAATGGCTAGTTAGAAAGGCGTGACCGAACTAACACTGCTCAGACTATGATCCAGATTTTAATGATAAGCGTGGAAATTCAGTCTGGTTTAATTTCTTAATGGAGTGTTATTAATGATATATACATCTCATGTGTTCAGTAAATCATAATAAAATGATAAGTTGAGGATGGTAATATAATAAAATAAGTTGATGATAATATTGTAATAAAATGATAAGTTGATGATAATATTATAATAAAATGATGTATTATATAAATCAAGTGTTTCCAGACGGAGAGAATTTCCCCCAAGACAAAATAATAAGCTATCTTATGAACCAATACTTAACGATAAGTTAGTGATAATAAGCTATAATAAAATGATATATAAATCAAGTGTTTTCAACAGGGGTGGGTGGGGGAGGAACCCTCAGGGTGAAATATCAAAGTTTCGGGGTAGGAGTTGTGGACTCAAACCGGTAGACAAATTGTAACTATACTGATGGTAGTATGGAAGTAAAAAATACTTAGAAAAATACTTCTTGAAATATGGTGTGAAAGGTGTATGGCAGAGGTCTTCAATCCGCGGCCCGCCGACATGTTTTATGCGGCCGGCCAGCTCGTGAAAAAATACAAATTGTTTCACACAAAAATGACGTCCCTGCTCCCTCTAAGTCTGAAATATATGTATTTTATTCTGTTGGCATTTTCATATTTCATAATAAATATCTTAAAACACTATAGAACCAAAGTAATACGCGGTCTTCCCTCAGTCGTGTTTTACTTCAGTTTTCTAGCGTATATGGGCATTAGGAGTAGTTTTATTGATTTGCAGTGCAACAGTGATTTAAAAAAAAATTCAACTTAGGACTCATTGAATTCTATTCTAAATATGCTGATAAGAACATCTTCCTAACCATCTGCGTGTTCTGAAAACGTTAATGTTTTGGAGCATTTACATCTACGCATAAGCTGACGTAGAAACTTCATAAGGGGATAAGGCTTACAATGGGGATTACAGAGATACAACTCCATATGTATGTATATATATATACACAAAATTTCGTTGCAGTGGGAATTACAACCCACAGTCCCCTGCGTACGCCAATGCGTCTGTAAACAGCTGTTTCCAAAAATGAAGTTGATAAAATGAAAAGTTAAGACCAGAATAATTGACGTCAATCTTGAAAAGTAAAAATAAGATCAAAAATAAATAATAATATAAAATCAAAAATAAATAATAATATAAAATCAAAAATAAGATCTAATATTGACAGGATTGTTAAAAATAAGCAGTGCCAAAAATCTCGCTAAAAGGTTTGATTTCGCTTTACATATTAATAACTAAAAGTATTGTAAATGTTTTTTGCTTCCATACGTATTTTACATTGTAATATATAAATTTAGTCTCAGAGGCGGATCCACAAAATATTTTTGAGAGGGCACGCGAAACTAATATAGAGTGCTAAAGAAAAATATCAATAAAGGCTGATCCGTAGGGGGGCACACCCCTTGAGCCGCATTTGTTCAGTCCTAATATTGCTGATACAGTAGTGCGGCCCGCGGGCCTGCAAGAATAAGGCCCTTGGACTGAAAGAGGTTGAAGACCCCCCTGGTGTATAGGAAGAGAAGTAGAAATACTGCTATAGATGAAAGTGTGTATAGTGTATAAATAACATTGTGGGCCCTTTTATGGCGCAAGGACAACAAAAATCATGCTGCGGCGGGAGCTTTGAGGGAAGAATTCGAACCTCGTGAGTTTTGGGGAATTAATTTGGACCAAAATCGTAATATTTATTATTTTGAATAAACTTTCTGGTATAATGTCAAAAGTGGAAAAATTCCCCACTTTTAACTTCATAAGACGGGTCACAGTCAAAGCCAGATTGCGATTTTTCGAATTGCTAGAAATAGGGCTCTTTCAAGGCCGGACTGGCTACAAGAGGGCGCGGTGGGGAAAATGTTGCGTAGGTCGCCAACTGGCTTAAAATGTACTGGGGTGGATGCATACGAGGTTCATTTTCAAGTATTTTCGGTCAGTCAACTAACGTTTTAGACCTATAGTTTTCTATTAAAAATAATCTACCAAACAGTCTAATTTCAGAAATCACAAATGGTAAGCGCCTAGAAACTTCAGTTCAATTGAGATTAGCTTTGGCAGCAAATCATGACATGAGATGAAGTCAAACATTTCGAATCTAAGTTTTTAACTTGTTTTCTTTCTCGCCTATTTAGATAGTATCTGAGACAAATATACACAACATGTACACACAACACTTACACTTAAGTTGCCACAACACTTACACTTAAGTTGCTTTAATAATTCTGAAGAAATCTCCGCCAATACGTCAATGAATTTGTTGTAGTCAACATCGAAGTCTCTGCTGACATAGAACATCATAAAACTTTCAAGGAGTTCTTGTCCAATTGATGATCGTGGGCGATTTTTAACGATCTTGAATACAGATAAGACTCTCTCACAAGAAACTTAGGTGCAAGATAGCGTAAGTATGAACTTATATTCCACATGTAGTAAATCATAAATCGAACATTCTAATTTTAGTTCATGCAGAAATTCAAGAGTGCAAATTAAACACTTTTGCCATTTTTGCTTGTTGTCTCATGTCTGGATAGTTTCAACGATCTCGTCATAGTCGTTGTAAAAGATTTTTTCCATATATTCTTCTAAGATTATTTGTTCACGCTGTTGTTGTTGGTTGAGTTCAGGAATAAGATCATGAAGATCTCCTTCACTCTCGGGAGAGTCATTTGGGTGACATAATCCACTGAATCCACCCTAACAGAAGCCCAATTGGCATCTGATGCGGAAGACATTGAGAACAAATCAGGGCAGTAATCATCAAAGTATATTTCAATCTGACACAGTTCTCGCTGAAGTTTCAGCTTATCCTCGCCAATCAGTGATGATAATTCTTCAAGTACATCTTCAGGCAACTCGTCATTCTGCTTTTAATTTGATTAAAGTTCCTTGGACCCAACCAAGCAATAGCAGCCAATAATGTTTCATCATGATGGAATCTCACGGATATTTGCTGCTGTGCTGTATCAAAAATCATGTTGAAAACACCAATTTCAAACTCTTTTACAGGTGATGCCAATATTTGTCGTGCTTCATCATGAGCAAACTCTCCGGCTTGTCGTTTGACAATTGGGACCCGACTGGTCCGGAAGGTCTACTTCAATTGTGATGTCAAGCCTCTTACCTACGAATTTCTCCTGCATGAATTCGGAGAATCGTCTGTCACTTATGTAAATTTGTTCAAATTCTTCTCTTTTTGAGGACTTCTTTGTACACAGTTTTTACAGGGTTCGAAGCTGCAAGGTAGTCAATGCCCTGAATTTTCAGATAGGACGAAGCAGGTGATGTGATATTGAACAACTCACGGTACACAAATGCCAAAATTTTGTTCTTAAATTTGCACCAGTTCTGAAGAAGGGTACTTGATTTGAACGGAACTTCGGAACTGAAGTCATTGTTTTTTGCTATGGTGTATAGAGTTTCGAGTACTGTGACGGATAATAATATCTTCCATCTTAATACTAATTATTAGAAAAATGTGTCGTAAAATTTCAATTTGCAATCGGCAATATTCAGACGTACATCCCCCCCACCACGAAAATTACGTCGAATCGGCACTGGCCATATGTGTGTAATTCTCTGTATCTACTCTAAATAATTATAATGATAATAATTGAAATAACATATGATATATGATTTACTTTTCAGTCATTCTTGTTTCTCACGCCATCAGAAAAAATAAAAAAAAAAATCCTTTGGCCCAGGGGGCGCAGTGGGCATTCGCCCATCAGCCCGATACACGATGCAAAAATTGCAATTACTTATCTTGCAGCCGATCGTGGTCAGTAAGCAGGGCCTGATTAACTCACGGGCCTCCGGGGCCGTCCCTGGGCCCAGAACCGACGAGAGGTGGGGCAGCAGGGCTGCAGCCCGGGAGCTCGGATGAAGTCTAGAGGCCTGCACTGGCAAGGATCTATGCTCTTGGGAGCAGGGGCGGCTCAAGGAAGTGATCATGGGGCCGGTCGAAGTGAGCCTGGGGGCCCCGCGTTGGTTTTCGTCGCCCCTGCCTGGCCCCCCCCATTAATTTAGGTGCCCCAAATTTTGTATTTTTTGACAACTGAATGGGAAATTTAAAATTTTAGTTTGAACCTAGTTTGTTTTTTTTAATTATAACTTAGTAACTTATTAATATCAAAAATTTTCTTAATTATAACTTAGGCGTCATTGAAAATGGCCTTAAACTATTGTTTATGTAAATAATATGTATAACGAGAGTTTGCATGTGTTACTTATAAAATAACTTTGTTAAGAGTCAGTGGGGAGGGGCCCGGATGCATATTAGGCCCTGGGTCTCACTTTGGCTTGATTGGGCCCTCTCAATAGCGCCTAACGTTATTTACCAGAGGTGGCAACTCTAGTTTCAGATAATGCATTTTTCAAGTTTTCCCCGGGGAATCCCCCCCCCACACACACACACACATACACACACCTCGGTGACTCACAAAATATAAAAAAATATTGTTTAAAGTGGTCTGCAATAACTAAAAATTGCTTAAAATGGCCCTTAAGTGATTGAAGTTTGAAACACATTGTTTCAGAAGGATATTTGGCGGAAAGGGAAGATTCACCAAATTGTCAACATCAGCTCAAAATCCGTTTATTAATGTTTCCTCGAATTGTATGATCCCCAACTTATTCTTTCTCTAAGACTTAAATTATATAAACAAATAAAAAATATTTTGACCCAAGTATTTGGCGCCACGTCAGGCACACCTGTCGCCAGCAGCAGCAGGTGTGCATGGATTTTAATAGGAAGGGTGACCGCCGAAGGCGGCGCTGTAAACCCAGACAGGTTTTCACGTCAGATGTTGTGACGTCCAGTGGACCGTGAAGGGGCACTGGGAGGCATTGAAGTGGGGTGGGGATTGTCGATCTGTACGGGTGTACAGGGACGCACAGCTCACACTGGTGTCATCAAACGTCGAACGGCAGCCATCCACGATCAATCCACCCCACACGGAGTGGGTGAAATAGATGAATGGCACGGAAGAACACTAAACTCCTACAGGAGTCCACCGGGCACCTTTGAGTGGGTTCAGTGCCGTGAGCGGCAGATTCCAGGCGCAAACCGTTCCCCCTCAGTCAGGACGCGCGAAGTTCCATCCATCCGGACAGGTCTATCAAGCCTATGTCCCATCCGCAGGTGACGAAAGCCGGCCCTTGGCGATCGCTGCCGTACACAGACTGAGACGGTGGCGACAGTCCGTCAGGGACGGAGGTCCCCACATAAGTCCGATGCACGTAGAAGGGCGGAGCCCGCTCCCAGAATAGCACATACAGACGGCAGTCCACCGCAATCCAGTGGCATGGTGAATGTCCCAAACACTAGCAGCTAGGGAGAGGAAAATGCACAATGTTAAAGACTCAGACGATTTTACTGTATTCCACGTAGGGAAATTATGCCAGGGAAAGGGAAAATTTTAGGGAAAAAGTTGAATATACATAATGCTTTTCTAACGGTTTTTTCATTGGTCTCTAAGCAACGTTGATAACATATAGTCTAACCTTGACTGGGAATACAGCGTCGCCTCCGGCGGCCATCTTTCCCATTTTCCCCTTGCATGTGTCCCAAACACTTCGACTTACGCGAGCTGGAGCCAACACCCGCCAGCTCGGACCACAGCGAAAAGACATCCGCTCGCCACCAGAGCTCAGATCGAACTCCTCATCTGTCGCCAAATTGGAACTTCTTCCGTACGCACACCAATGACACTACACGCCCACTTTTCTTGCATGTCTCACATGTGTGTGAAAGTGAATAATCCTCTTGAAGTCACCAGAGCGTGAACGGTACATGGCATAATTCTTTGACAATGCCTTTTAAATGTTCCATAACGAAGTATCCTCATCCAGAACGTGCATTTTCTACTTTGTTGCCAGAGGTCATTTTCTTTTTCTTTTTTTTTCTTTTTTTTTTTTTTTACGCTTTCCACTTGAAACGACGTTACCTCGATAACTTAGAAAATCTTACAGCACGTTTGGTTCATTAGAGAGTGAACTTTCAAATTTGTTTTAAAATCTAATTAATATCAATCATCCGATTAATTGACTTGTTTTTTCCCTCCTTATCAAGGAGACATAATCAAGTGTCAAGCAGCTCAATTACAAAACTTGTAATGAAAAATAATTACAATAAACAATGTTTTTGCCTGTAAAAATTTAAAATATGTTCATCAAATTGATTAAATATATATTTCATTTATCTGAATTGCTTAACGTAATTTTTTTCTTCAAGCGATTAAACGTATCACTTACATCAAAGAAAATTTAACCATGTCATAATACGTAAAATACAAATTAAATTTTTATTGAATATCAAAATATAAAGGAGGCCGACGTGATATATATATACTCTGCTAACCACTAAAAATGCAACGTCAGGAAGAGCATATTAGCTTGGCGTCAGATTAATTATAAAGCATTAAAATAGCTGAACTTTGTTAACACGAACGTTGAGAATGACAAAACATCTGATCGTGTTAACAGCAGTTCGCGTTACCCGGAAAACGGAGGGAGGAATCAGTAGCGCAGCAATTCAAAATTCATGAGGGCCTCAAGTGGTTCTATGGGAGAAAGCTCAAACGCCTTCAAAAATGGTTTTGTGATGCGGCCTTTGAGAAAATAATGTGTTTTAATATCCAACTGCGGGAAGGGCCCATCTCCTATGCTATTGGATGGGATTGTACTGCTAAATTATTTATTCCATCTCTGGTTACGATATAATACAAATAAAAGTAGTATTTATCCCCAACTGAGCATATAAAAAATTTACACATTATAATCATCTCTAGAAATAAGCCTTTATTGGGTTTGAAGCTTTGCGCGCCCCCTGCAAATATTCCCTGGATCAGCCCTTAATCTCTATATATATGTTTGAATTTTAAGGCGCAAAAACGCCTACTATCATACTAAAGGCTTTAAAGAAGTTTATATGATAAAATGTGAGCAAATAATGTGTTTAATATACAATGGGGAGGCTTGGGCCCCTATTTCTACGCCCCTGCTGCAGATTAGCAGAAAATTGGTAAGCATTCGAATTTAAAAGTTGATCATCTTCATAGTCGACGAACTCTCTACCGTAAAGCAAAATGGAAACGTTGTGGTGACATACACGTTTGACACACACATAACCGCGTGGACACACACGTTTTATAGATACAGACATTGTCATACACGGGGGGGAGCGAAGGGTTCATAGCTCCCCATTACAATACGATTTTGTACACACACACACATATATGAATACCTAGAATTTTAGCTCTGAAACACAGTGGCGGTTCTAGGATAGGGTCGGGGGAGCCATGCCCCTTCCAAACATAACCAGAATTTATTATTCTGCCTATGTGAACGGGCGCCGCGGGGGGCACCCATGCATATAGGCAATAATTTGTGGGTAGAATCGCCGCTGTTAAAACCCTGCTTTTATAACCCTGTGATCTCTCTTTTTAAACCTTCTGCGTACGCTAATGCATATGGACATTTTATAAGAGACATAGGAATTTTGTAACTCTTTTAACAGGAGTGCTTGTCGTAAATTTAATTAAAAAAATAAAAATCTGGTGTTCAAAATCACGATTTCCTCTTAATCAAAGTGTATACGTCAACTCAAGCTTTTTCCTGCCCGATATCACAGTGTTTCAAATGAGGCCACAACGCAAAAAACTTTTATCTAAAGAAGTCGAAGTTTTCTTCGTTATTAAACTTGTAAAAATACAAAATCAAGAAACAGAATTATAAAACATGGTTCATGTACTATGTACATATATTTGTAAACATATTTATGTACTATGTATATTGATTTCAGTACTATGTTCATTGATTTCAGTACTATGTTCATTGATTTCAGTACTATGTTCATTGATTTCAGTACTATGTTCATTGATTTCAGTACTATGTTACCTAGTTGTAGGAGAACCTCGTAACAAGCTACAGCTTTCTGCTCTCCTTCATTTTTAACCTTATCAGTCAACCGACGTCAGCGCAGCATTACCTGAACTCTCCAAAATTCAATTAATTAAATCAACTAATTACAGCAGCTAATTACTCCAACTAATTAAAACTAATTTTTATATTGAATTCAATTAAACTAAACTAACATCAAGTGAAAACTAATTTAACATACTGAATCTAATTAAAATACAATACTTTAACCAATTAAAACCAATTCAATCAATTAATTAAAGGCTAATTCAGCCAATTAAAACTGAATAAATAAACCAATTAGTAAATATTTTATGTGAGCAAAAGCATGCAATGTGAGATTTTTTACAAATTTTGCGTTTTTACGTTCACAGAATGACTAATGCGTTACTTGGGATGGGATTGACGCATAACCATACCATACATACACACATAACAATACCATATTTGTTTGTTTGTTTTTTGGTTTTACGGCTCAAAGACTACAGTGGTCATGCTGCGCCGGGACCTACTGTTTTCCGAGGAATCCGAACCTCTTAAGGCCTGGGGAACAAAACCCCGGACTAACAATACCATACATATTCACAGTACTAAGCTTATTACGAATTAAACATCGCCCAGAAAGTTCAAAAGACGTCATTACAGACAGAGCCGCTCGTGATGGGGTGTGTAAAAGGTTCCCAACCCATTCCCGTACTCAGAGGAGGGATCTTTTGGACAGGTCCCCCCCGAAACTAAATTTTTAATGGGACTTGGCTACGGCCTTGCATGCTGTGATTGTATCGATACATGCTGTAAAATTTTTTGAATCCCCCGAAATTAAGGCCTGGCTACGGCCTTGCCCCTCATCTAGGCGACCGCAGACTGTTTATTATATTGTCTCTGATCATTCGATCAAAGGCATTATTGGAGAGATTTTCGCTTGATTTTATGAAAATAAAATTTTAATAATATTTCTACTTTGCATGATGACTGTTTAAAACTACGTATAGATTTGAAGGTAAACACTACACCATTGGTGTACGCAGAGGGGTGTTGTTGTTGGGGCTTGTAAACAGGGCTGTCCTGAAGAAAATTATTGAGAGTATGCGGTGCTGTCTTAATTAAAGAATATTGTAATTGCGGGGTTACTGGACTCGGTGGCGTCACTGTGATGCGCTGACTGGTCGTCTATCGTCTATCCAAGCCCAAGGTGGCAGTTATGTTTCGTTCCTCTCCTGGTCGTAAGAAAGGTACCATTTGGTTAGTTTTGAGGTTCAGGGGCTTTTCCTCATTGAGACCTTGAGAATATAAAGCGTGTACTGAGTATTTTTCAAAATTTCTTGAGAGTACGTGGCGTACTCAACGCGTACCCTTTGAGGACAGCCCTGCACACAACTCCCCATTGTGATGTGAACTTTGTATATGTACCAAGGGCGCATCTAGAAATATTTCATGGGGGAAGGCGATTTGTTTAAGATTTCGTATTTTTAGCCAAGTGTCCGGTGCTTTTAATTTCATTTTCCAAAATATAATTTCGGCTCAAGTTGGGCTGCTGATCGTCCCTTGGATTCATTAGTGGTACATACACAGAAATATACGAAGTTGTAGCACTATAACCCCATCCTTCTTATAAGCCAATAACCATCCTTAATGAAAGGCTAATTTTTGTAATATTTTAATAACCAGTGTTATTAAAATATTATCTTTTCATTCATAGTATATATAATAAACTAGTAAGGGCAGCTATATGTTGTTACATCTGAGCTATCAACTGCCCAGAAAATGCCTTGATTATTGCGCAAAAGGGTTGCTGAGTGCCCACCGTTTATAGAAAGGGGTAATTAATTTCTCAGCCCAGTTCCATTTAGGCATGCCAATACAATAAAATAGACACAGATACCGTTACTCGGTTTTTAGGCTCATATGAAAAAATTCGCCGGTAAGAAATTCCTTCACAAGAATATCTAGGACCAGCCCAGACCAATACGGGGTCCCACTCGTATGAGCCCGCATCTAAAAATATATAAAGAAAGTTATCCTTCCAACAGGGCCCGATTCAACTATATTGGTTAAACCGGCTTATGGCCAGCTCTGGTGATAATCTCCTTCTTTTACGGATAAATATTTTTGTGTCTGGTGTACGGGCAAAACCGTAGCAGGGTTTTAATTCCGGGAACGCCCTGCGGTGGCGCAGTGTGGTAACGCGTTCTCCTATTGCGCGGCTAATCCGGGTTCGACTCCCAGCAGTGCAAAAAGAACGCTTACTCAGAGATCTCATAAAGATCGCACTGCTCACTGTAGTCCGGGGTTTGGTTCCCTAGGCCTTAAGAGGTTCGGATTCCTCGGAAAACAGTAGGTCCCGGCGCAGCATGACCACTGTAGTCTTTGAGCCGTAAAAAAATAAAAAATAAAATTCCGGGAGGGGTTTAAAAATTTTTAGAACATGTATCGATACGATCACAGCATGCAATCTCGTAGAAAAGTCTCATTAAAAAATTAGTTTCGGTCCTAAGACCGATCCCCCCTCTAGATACGGGCGTATGCAGGCAGGGGTTGTAACTTCCCTCCTTATTGCGATGCAACTTTACATACATATATATATATACACATGTAAATATTGTAGCTCTGTGAGCCCTCATTATAGACCTGTACCCCCTCCCCCTTATGGATTTTCTACTGACGTCTATGGCCCTGTGAGTAGGGGCCGATTTAGATGTCATTCAAGGAGGGAGAGATTAATGACTTGATTTTTGAAAATGATACCTCATTGGACCTTTACCTTGTATCTTTTCAATGTTAAATTTTCATTCAAGGGGAGCGATCGCCACCCCTCCCCCCGCCTAAATTTCGCGCCTGCCAGTGAGTACCCACTAATGGGAGGTTTTACTGTATTGTCACATACCGACGCCGAGGCAGAAGCGTTTGTTTTCTTGACAGGTATGCCCATATTTAAATAAATTGGGCAGCAACGATCGGAGCGGTTAAAAACTCGAACAGTACGAATCACGACTTCCTGGTACTGAAAATTTGCCAAGACTAAAATGGGAGAAAGTTAGTGAAAGCACGCGCAATCGCTAACAATGCGCGGAAGAACCGCTTCATTTACGCTCACGATAAAATAACACCACGCAAACACGATATGCGGAATGGTATTCACACAATTAGCCAAATATAGATGACAGGATAGCAATTTCGAGAAGTTGGGCCGCAGGTTTTTCGACGAAACAAAACAAAGAAACGAGAATAACCATCCTCCAACTTTATCAAGATGGACAGCAGCCATTCTGGAAAGAAAAGACTCTCTCAACGAGATCCGAAAAAATTCATCGGTGCATTCCATATTTTCCTTCTTTCTTTCTTTTTTTCCCCTTCTCAAGTGGAACGTTGAGTTCCACAGAGAAGTTGTTTTTCCCGCCACCGCTTCCCACCTCCACCGAATGTTTACGCAGCCATAGCGTTCTCTGTAGACCACAGCTGGTGAAGCAGGGACCTTTTTATTGTTCGTGCAGAGAGGCCAGAGTAGCAGTTCGTAAGCATCAACTCTAGGGCTTTTAGCATACTTGCGACCACTTCCAAGTGCTGAGTGAAATCCTACCCGCGGCTAAGGTCGTCTGGTAAAGAGGCGTTTTTAAAGAGTCGTTATTAGAGGCGCTCGTGCAACGACTTTTTCTAATTTCTCGTTCCTTCACGGCGGCGGGAGAACCTTTTACGTGCGTCGATCGAGTGGTTGGTCGCTGGTTTCCAGTTCAGGGCCGAGCATCCAGTCTCCTGCGACACGTCGATCTTCTAGTTGTAGAACTCGAGCGTGTGCGGGTTGGTCTGTAACTTGGACTTTGACTTGGATTATAGCGCATTTGCAGGTAGTGTACGCAAGCAATATGGAGGCGATCAAGAAGAAAATGCAAGCGTTAAAGCTGGAAAAGGAGAATGCCGTGGATAGAGCGGAGGCAGCCGAACAAGCAGCGAAGGATGCCAACATGAGGGCCGAAACGGTAGGTGGTGCTAGTTGCTAGTTTAAAAAAAATCCTTTCCTAGTTTCGGTTTCGTTCGCAGTAGGCCTTCAGGCTAATCCCTATTAATGGACCACGAAACCCATTGTGTGAGGCTTTCGAGAATGGTAGAAAATAACACGAAAACTTTCACGAAGAATTATCATCTATTTGTTCTGTTTTTTCCCACGCAGATTTTCAACAACATCCGTGTAACCCGTAAAATCCATGATAATGATAGTAATAACGTTTAAAATTACTTATATTTAAAAAAAAAAAAAAAGCGTTGTGAGTAATATTAATGAAATGGAATTTTTAGCGTTTTTATTACATTTAATATGCATTGCGATTATCTGTTTTTAGCCGAGCTAACCTCTGCCGAAGTTTCGTTTACCATGAGAGGATATGCGTAACTTGGGGGCAAAAAAAAAAAAAAAAAAATTGCATGAGAAAAGTACGATTTGCCTCTTTTCTGGGCAAATGCCCCCGCCAGATTATGCCTAATCATGAGAGGGTATTAATGGCATGGGGTATTCCCCATCCTTCATGTTTTGTCTTTCTGTTCATCACTGAACTGTGAAATTGGTTTTATGGATACAAGGTCTTGAGTCCCTGCTTCATCCATGCAGAAGCGTAGGGAGACGTTTAGGGGCTGAACTCCTTAAGTTGAGGGTAAAATATAGCTTACACTGGGAACAAAAAAAAAGCAAAAAACTCAAATTTGTGTGGAAAAATTACGATTTTGCTTCTACTCTAAAAAACTAGTTGCATGTGCCCCCCTTGCCCCCCACCAGATTACGTTTATGCCCTTATTGAATATTGAAACACATTATTTTCTGTAAGACCGCATCGCATAATCTTCGTTAAAGCCACTTGACACCAAGATTTTATGTTAAGTTTGACTCCCCAATTTTTCATGGCTCGTACCATAACTAAACAGCCTAGATTTTTCCAAAATAAAAAATCTTTTTTGGTGGGCGGCACATATT
>QLNU02015270.1:89793778-89824850 GCA_006491805.2 Dysdera silvatica
TATGCAGAGGATGTTGCGCATGTTAAGTAATATGTAAATTGCCTGCTCCGCAGCGCCATTTCCTCCCCTAGCGGCCGAAATATGAACTCAATTTTTTTCTTTCAGAAATCGAAACCGCATACTCAGGGGAGCATGTGTACGAAATTTGGGTGAAATTGATCAAATAGTTTTCTCTACAGAGAGGTCTAAACACCTCCTGTTTAATTTGGATCACCCTGTACAAAAGAACAGCACCATTAAAATCCATTAGTTTATTGAAAGGCAAAATCCTATAATACTTCCAAGGATGTTGTACAAATATACCTGTCTTCTCCTACAAAACCTTCAGTGTTTTTCTTTATACCGTTACATTTTTGTTGAGTTTTCCAGTGTCGAAAACGTCCAAATGGTTGAACAATAATTTAGATCAGGCAAAATCATAGTATAGTAAAGGAGCTTTATTGACTGAACAGGAATCATACCTTTTATTCGTCTTATTACTTTCAATAGTTTATTAATTTTTAAGAGCTATGTTATAATGCCCATCCCATCTTCAATTTGCCTGGGGTAAAATACCAAGAAATTTAATATCTGGGGAATATGGTATAAGTAGTATGGGGGTCCCTTGGGCCCCGGAAGTGACGTCAGAGAATAAAGATGGCCGCAGTCCTGGTCTCCAGTCCGTTATCGCATTTTCGGTAGGGGATCTTTGCCCTGAGAGTTTCGGAAGGCTTATCTCTTGGCAGGATCTCGATCCCATGACCCTTTATAAACCGACCGTCTCTATAATCCGACCACGGATACCCTGCCCCCTGGTGTTTGTTTTTGACATTATAAACCTGGTGTTGCACTGCCATCTAACAGCCTTTTTGGGCGTTTATAATTATTTCTTTTCCCCATAAATCTCTAGAAAAATTGTTTTTTATTCAGCGCCTGATGTCACAAAAAGAAAAGCAGATTGGGAACCCGGTTCGTTGGGTGAGAGCGGACGACCATAGCCACTGGGCGACTACGGATTTGGCAAACGTGTTCTTATATTGTTTTATATAGGTAGTCAAGGATTCGTTTTTCTTTATTTAACCCCTTTTTTAAAATATATTTTATTTATTTATGTCGGATCGTACCAGACATCTTTTTTTTTTTTTTATATAACGTTTGATTTTTATTGCAATAAAATAAGTATTTTATCAGTTCTTTGTATATTTAAAACAGCGAGTATGTCATTTTAAACATCTCTATAACACGGACACCTCACAAAGTTATTGCGTCTTCCAGCGACTGATAGATAATTATTTTCGCGGGATAATTTATTATGGCGGGACCTGTATAATCCGATCATCTCTATAAGCGACCACATTTCGATGTTACAATGCTACCTGGTGTTTGTTTTAGATACTTGATCGTTATTTTTTCGCAAAGATGAGGGAAAAATAAAGCGTCAGACATTTTTATATCACGTTCGATTTTTATTTCAATAAGTAAGTATATTTGTCCCTCGCTTCCGAAACCCGGGAGTGATTTTCGGAATACGTCTCTAGTGTATGAATATTTTAATGTTTTAATTAATTAGTAACGTCTTTAACTTTAATTAATTATTGATGGCTTTTAAATTTAATTAATTCGTAATGTCGTTTTCATTTTAGTAAGAGTACCACCCTATTATTATTTATACCTGCTTGTTATATTTTCCTTTAGGGGTATAGTTCACACCTATCGAAGTTTTTCTTCAAATTGTATATTGTAATTATCACTAATTAGCGCATATTGGGGTTTTGCCATATAAAATCGCGACGTCTTATTTTAGTTCCTCATGCAATATAGTTGGTCAATCCGTTTTTCCCCCACTAAGATTTATATTATAATTATCCCTAATTAATGAATTCGCATCTATTATAAATTCGTGTATCCTCTTTTTTCTCATATTTTATTATCACCCCTTCCATATAATTAAACTACTTCCATCTGCCAGTTGTATTCCGATCCACAATCCTTTTCTTTATTTTTTTTTATGATAATTCTATATCGTAAATCATGTTTAACGATTTTTATAAGTTTATTTTACATTCTCTTTGCGCTCACTCTGTTTTCATGTTTTATTTGTAGTATTATGCTATTATTATTATTTTGTATGTTGGTTGATTGTATTTTTTATGGTGCAAGGACAACGAGGGTCATTTTGTGCCAGACAAGATTAGACCGTACATATTTAGCATGCGTGCTCGGTTTTTTTTTTGTTTAATTTTTGGCGGTACAGACTTGAAACGGGCAGTGCCAAGTATTTAAGACTTCCTTCTGTAGGTTATTCAGGTGTTGTGTCCAGAAACTTCCTGATTATTCAGCATATGTTTAAAATTGTTTGTTTTTATAATTCAATGTATTCTATTATTATTATTCGCATATATGTTATTTAAAAAAAAATATCAAGTAAGAAAATTTCCAATTTGCTGCAATGCCAGAGATCATGTTCTTCTCTCCCATTTCCTCAGAATTTCATTCAATAATTATAAGAGTAAACAGTGGATCAAGATAAGCGGATCTGTTGCAAACGTTTCTATACATCATAAGACTTACAAATTATCCATTTTCCTGTATAAATGTCCCTTTCTTTGGTTTCTTACACATTTTTGTAGCGGCGACAAGTTCCCCTACTCCTCAATAAACGAATAAACGTCTAAATTCCTATAATTTATGCATTATGGCATTCCATGTGCGTCTCGCAACATGTTCTCACCACAACAAGCCTTTCCTCCAAAGGCAGACTTTGCAATATAATAATGAACATTTTTTTAAAGACGTTATTTCCTCGCAACCAGAAAACTTTTTCATCTTCTCAAGACTATGAAGATACTGTTTTTAAAGCAGCGAATCATTCTTCAAAAAATCCTTAAGTAAATTTCTGAAAACGTTATTAAAAAAGCTAAAAAAATCTAGACAAGAGGAGCATAAATAAGAATAAGAATAAGAATTATAGTAAAAATTATAGCATTGTGTTTACATACACATATGTGTCAATGGCTCAGTTGCATCCATCTGAACCTATACAATTCTGTATAAAGGTATTTTCTATGTTGATAGAGACGTAGATATGTTATGTCCCCGTTCGAATGTCGTTTTTTTATTAAGACAAATAATGAGATTTTCTAATATCTAAAAATAAAAAAAAACGAGTTTGTAATTTTGTTTAAACAAAAAATTACTTTAGAATTTTTGTTTTAAGTACTGGAACTTTGTTTAAAAATAAATATGAAATCATTTAGGTTCAATAATCTGCTTGAAGTAAATTAAAAATAAAACTTAGATTTTTAAACTTTCATTTAAAAAAATGAAAAACATGTATGCTGTTCTAGGATTGCAACTTTTGCTTAAAAACTATTTTCATAGGGAAATCAGAAAAGACATTTATGTAATCTAGTCTTGCGATGGTGCAGTGGTAATGCGTTCGCATAGCCTGGGGATTCCTCGAAAAACTGTAGGTTCCGACATAGTATGACCTTTGCTGCCCATATGTCGTAAAATACAAATAACTCATGTGAACTAAAATTCATTTTCCCTCCTTAATTGAATGAAAGCTAAAGAGATACGTTGCATGTATATATATATTTTTCCATGTAAGAAGAAATCTGAAAGGTCCTGCAGTGGTGCAGTGTGGTAACGCATTCGCCTATTGTGCTGTTAACCCGGGTTCGACTCCCAACAGTACAAAGAATGCTTACTCAGAGATCTCATAAAGATCTCACTGTAGTTAGGGGTTTGATTTCCTATGTCGTAAGAGGTTCGGATTCCTCGGAAAACAGTAGGTCCCGGCACAGCATGACCATTGCAGTCTTTGAGCCGTAAAACCACAAACAGAAATCTTAAATAAGGAAAATTCTATATTTTAAAAAATGAAGAGAAAAACGTATGTAAATGTTCTCTTTAAAAATATTACCATTTTCATCAAATTCCAAGAGGGTAACTGACTTTTACACGCTTTATTAAGAAGTGTATGGAAATCACCTAAAATTCCTCATAATATGAGAATAAAAAATAAATAAAAAACTCGGACTTTTTAGAAAACTAAATACTTTTGTCTATATCAAATAGCTGCAAAAGGTAGATTGATTCTGTAGGTGAATAAGAATATTTATGTGTATACTATATATGTGTGTGCGTGTGTAGAAAATCAGATTTTAATTTTTTGAGAGAAAAGAGGATAATTTCATGAAAAATAAAGGAAAACCTTATATGTAGAAAACCTTTAGTCCAAAAAAAAAAAGTTATAGAAGGATATAATGCGTGTAAAAAAGACAAGGATCTGATGGATGACCACTAGTAGTAAAAAAAATCACCTCGTTTTTGGGGCAATAAGCTCATATTGAGGAGTCATAGAAAAAAAACCAATTTCTAATGAGACCTTCGGGTTGGGAGATAGGAATGTATTGACGCTAGGAAAAGCTTGCCCTTATACAATTTTGAGGGACCCAAGCTATATAAATTACAGGGAACGTTGGATGTTTTACGAGCGCCTACAAACACTTAGAAAAACCTGCAGAAAAGCTACTGTGGAAAGACTACAAAATATTGTGGACCTACCTTTTATATTTTTAGAGTTTATTGCAAAGGTGTTCATTTAAACGACCAAGTAAAGTTTGGCTACACACGGTGCAGAAGGTTTTTAACCATTGTCATAACCCTTGGTATATATATTAGTATATTATCTGTAAAATTCTTTTTGTCCGAATTTAGTGTTATTATCAGCGATTATATACACAATTTTGTAAGTGGACGTTGAACATATAGAGAAACTACTCAATTTTTGCAACTACCTTTTTGAAGTTTACTTTTTGGTTACATGGTGTCCAAGCCTATATCTGACAATGATACAATGTATATAGATAAAGAATAATCAGATAACCGTTCAATTATTAGCAATCCACCCTCTAACATTTTCACAGATAGCTGATTTTGAAAACGGGCAGTCTAATGCCTAAATTGTTATTTTGTAAGCATTGTCTTGGATATCCAAACCAGTTAGAAAGCTGACATATGGAGCCTTATATATTTATCAATAGGGAAGGTTGTTTGTCAAAAGTGGGGAGGTCTACGGAAAACCACGTATTGAAGATCTTTTACAATTTATGGATATAGATAAATAATCATCCGCTTTTTTTATTTTTAGGTCGCTACTTGTAAGAAATCATAGTATCGTATTTTAAAACACTGATGATTCGGTTCGTTGAAAATCGCGAGCAATCCTGAGACATGGATAACTACCATTTATATAACCTTAGAATATTTTAAACAGATATTAAATTAACTATTGAAATAAAAAATTGAAGATGATATAATTGTGAAATAACATAATGCTCTCAAAGACGTAATGTCTATGAGGTTAGGCAGGAAAAATGGTTCTATTTGAGAACATTCTTGGAGATTCTACCGATGAATAGCTTTCTGCATAAATTGTAGGAATTTAGACGTTTATTCGTTTATTGAGGAGTAGGGGAACTTGTCGCCGCTGCAAGAATGTGTAAGAAACCAAGGAAAAGGACATTTATACAGGAAAGTGGATAATTTGTAAGTCTTATGATGTATAGAAACGTTTACAACAGATCCGCTTACCTTGACCCACTGTTTACTCTTATAATTATTGAATGAAATTCTAAGGAAATGGGAGAGAAGAACATGATCTCTGGCATTGCAGCAAATTGGAAATTTTCTTACTTGATTTTTTTTTTAAATAACATATATGCGAATAATAATAATAGAATACATTGAATCACAAAAACGAACAATTTTAAACACATGCTGAACACTCAGGAAGTTCCTAGGCACAACATCCGAATAACTTAAAGAAGAAAGTCTTGAATGCTTGACACTGTCCGTTTCAAGTCTGTACCGCCAAAAAAACGAGAACACATGCTAAATATGTACGGTCTAATCTTGTCTGGCGCAAAATGACCCTCGTTGTCCTTGCACCATAAAAAATACAATCAACGAACATACAAAATAATAATAATAGCATAATACTACAAGCAAAACATGAAAACAGCGTGAGCGCATCGAGAATGTAAAATAAACTTATAAAATCGTTAAATATGATTTACGATATAGAATTATCATAAAAAAATAAAGAAAAGGATTGTGGACCGGAATACAACTGGCAGATGGAAATAGTTTTAATTATATGGAAGGGGTGATAATAAAATATGAGAAAAAAGAGGATACACGAATTTATAACAGATGCGAATTCGTTAATTAGTGATAATTATAATATAAATCTTAGTGGGGGGGGGGGACGGATTGAGGCCAGACCAACTATATTGCATGAGGAACTAAAATAAGACGTCGCGATTTTATATGGCAAAACCCCAATATGCGCTAATTAGTGATAATTACAACATACAATTTAAAGGAAAACATCGACAGGCGTGAACTATACCCATAAAGGAAAATATTACAAGCAGGTATAAATAATAATAGAGTGATACTCTTATTAGAATGGAAAATACATTACGAATTAATTAAATTTAAAGGCCATCAATAATTAATTAAAGTTAAAGATATCACTAATTAATTCAAACATTAAAATATTCATACACTAGAGACGTATTCCGAAAATCACTCCCGGGTTTCGGAAACGAGGGACAAATATACTTACTTTATTGAAATAAAAATCGAACGTGATATAAAAACGTCTGACGCTTTATTTTCCCCCCATCTTTGTGAAAAAATAACGATCAAGTATTTAAAACAAACACCAGGTAGCATTGTAACATCGAAATGTGGTCGCTTATAGAGATGATCGGATTATACAGGTCCCGCCATAATAAATTATCCCGCGAAAATAATTATCTATCAGTCGCTGGAAGACGCAATAACTTTGTGAGGTGTCCGTGTTATAGAGATGTTTAAAATGACATACTCGCTGTTTTAAATATACAAAGAACTGATAAAATACTTATTTTATTGCAATAAAAATCAAACGTTATATAAAAAAAAAAAAAAGATGTCTGGTACGATCCGACATAAATAAATAAAATATATTTTAAAAAAGGGGTTAAATAAAGAAAAACGAATCCTTGACTACCTATATAAAACAATATAAGAACACGTTTGCCAAATCCGTAGTCGCCCAGTGGCTATGGTCGTCCGCTCTCACCCAAGTTTTCCCCGACGCTTTTTTGTTTTCTGTGACATCGAGCGCTGGTAAAAACAAGTTTACCGAGGGTATGGAAAGAAATAATTATAAAGCCTAAAAAGGCCGTTAGATGGCAGTGCAACACCAGGTTTATAATGTCAAAAACAAACACCAGGGGGCAGGGTATCCATGGTCGGATTATAGAGACGGTCGGTTTATAAAGGTTCATGGGATCGAGATCCCGCCAAGAGATAAGCCTTCCGGAACCCTCAGGGCAAAGATACCCCTACCGAAAATGCGATAAAGGACTGGAGACCAGGACGGCGGCCATCTTTATTCGCTGACGTCACTTCCGGGGCCCAAGTGGCTTCCCCATACTACTCTGGGAGAACAAAATACGGTCGTTAAACGTAGAGTTTCGTTAATTAGAAGGACTTTTTGAGTTTAATTACATTATTTTCTATGAAGCATTTGCCGGGAGAATAAAATATGGTCGTTAAACGGAAGGTTTCGTTAATTAGAATGACGTTTTCGAGTTTAATTAAATCATTTGCATGAAGCATTTGCCGGCAAAACAAAATACGGTCGTTAAACGGAAAATTTCGTTAATTAGAAAGAAGTTAATTAGAACATTATTGAGAAATATTACTGTAATATTATTATTCACAATGTTACTTTACGTTTATTACTGTCGAAATTCGTTAATCCAAACACGCTTAAGGCGAAGGCTTTTAACACGAACTGCCTCTTGAATCCCCGTTAAATTGTATAGAAATTACTGCACTTGTATTTCTTTTAATACAAAAACGGTTAACATGAAATACCGTTTAACATGAACGTTTAACGATAATCAGTGGCCCTTGAAAATTTTCCTCGGCTTAATACGAAATAAATTTCGTTTATTTCGTGTTACGCTGACTTTTAAGCACTTTTCTAAGTCTGTCGATGCAATTTTTTTCGAGTTCCGTGGTCTTTCTTCGAAATATAGAGTTCCAAAGAAAGTTAAAATAATATTACCTTTTAAAGAAGATGACTGATCTGAATAGCCCTAGAGATTAGGGGTGGCCAGATTACTTTGACAAGGGTAAGGGGAGTTTTTATTGTTTCAGTTCCATCACCCCTAAAGTCACACCATGAAACAGTCGGAAGTCGTTTTTTCGTGGACAGACTTTTATTCAAAACGGGGTTTTGCGCTTCATTCTTTCAACGTTTAAGTGCAAAAATACATCGCAAAGCTCAGAAATCGTTAAGTTTAGGGGAAAAAGTTAGAAATTCTAAATGATGTGCATTATGCAAAGTTGAACAAGTTATAAATTGCCGTAAAATTCGTGATTGCAAAAATCACTTTATCGACGATTTTAAAAAATTGAAACCCGTTGTGTAGTTAATCAAAGTTTGAGTCTGCTAAAAAATGAATGGGAATTGCCAAAAATGAGGAGAAGTTGAAATAGCGCTGTGGGTTCAGAGAAATTCGAACGCAAGATGGATGCAATTTTACAAGAAAGGCTCGCTTTATTTTTTGCTGATACTATGAATGTGAGTGATTTATAATATTTATTCTGGACAGTTACAGTGCTTCAAAGAGAGACATGGGATAATTTTCAAAAAGGTTTGTGGTGAGGAAGCCATGGAATATGGACTTTAAATTTACGTATTTCAGATAACAAAGAAAGACGTTCTGGACATCCTCAGAACGTCCCTAGGACGATTTTTGCTATCTGGGATATACTACTATTAGTTTTGCTAAACATGTACGTAATAAAATAATAATAATAATGACAAAATATATTTATAATAAAACATACATGCAATATTGACAATATATATATATAGTACTGCAAAAGGGTTGCTGGTATCTAACTGGAAGGAGACCCACACGCTGAACGTATGTGACGATGTGTGGAACCGGCCAGGCCAGTAACCTAGTGTCCTACCCCGCCTTCAAGTGGTGCAGGCTGAGCTTTCTATTTATGAGGCAAATTAATATTTGCTGCACGGATAGAAAGGCGGAAGGGGAGGGCTAATTCACCAACCCGTCTAGCCAGCGTGGTGAAATGATGGCTAATTCCTCCAATATGCTAATACACCAAAAACCATGGCCCCTAGTCTCCAGGTGCTGGAGTGCTCCTGATCAAGGCAGCGGTCAGCGTGGCATGAAAGCAGGGGGTGCTAAGAATCACTGGAATGGCCCAGGCTGCCGTTTGTTATTGACCTTGGCTACGTATAATGGACGATCCCTTGCTTCTGAAGCAAAACTTCAGGAATTGGAAGAAGAACTTGACAAGATCAAATGGGACATTGTAGGACTCAGTGAAGTTAGAAGAAAAGGTGAAGAGTTGGTGGAACTTAAAAGTGGACATTTGTTTTATTATAGAGGAACGGAAACTGGAAGAACAAGTGGTGTTGGCTTCTTAATCAACAAAAGAATTAAAGACTGTCTTCTGGAAGTTGAAAGCCCACAACGACAGATAGGAAATACCATTTCTCCAAAACTTTTTACTTCAGCTTTACAGATGATTTTTCAGCTGATAAATTGGAATAACAAGGGAATAAAAATAAATGGTGAATATTTAAATCATTTGCGGTTTGCTGATGACATTGTTATTTTTTCAACGAACCCATCAGAACTCCAAGACATGGTACAGGAGCTCTCAACTAGAAGTAAAGAAGTTGGACTCAAGATGAACCTACAAAAAACTAAGATCATGTTCAATAATTTCGTAGAGGAAACAAAAATACAAGTTGACAACATTGAGCTAGAAATTGCTGATTCATATATTTACCTTGGCCAGCTGATTTCAATGGATGGCAACATTATGAAAGAACTCAACAGACGTATTAAACTTGGCTGGAGTGCATTTGGAAGAAACAGTTTTATCCTGAAGGGGAAATTGCCTTTGTGTCTAAAAAGAAAGGTCTTCAACCAGTGTGTATTGCCAGTCCTCTCTTATGGATCAGAGACATGGAGTCTAACAGTTGGAGCAATACGAAAGTTACAGACAACGCAAAGGAGCATGGAGAGGTGCATGCTTGGAATAACTAGGAGAGATCGAAAAAGAAACACTTGGGTGAGAGAGCAAACTAGAGTAGAGGACATCATTGTTAAAGTAAAAGGGCTGAAATGGCGATGGGCTGGGCATATTGCAAGAAGAACTGATCAACGATGGACAACAGAAATTCTGAACTGGATTCCAAGAGACCACCGAAGACCTAGAAAACGTCCTCAAACTAGATGGGTGGATGAAATAAGAAAACAGGTTGGGGTGACGTGGAAACGAATGGCCCAGGATAGACTTGTGTGGAAAGCATTTGGAGAGACCTTCATCCAGCAGTGGATAGATAATGGTTGAATATGATGATATATATATGAATATACGAATTAATTGTTATAAAAGGGAGTAGGGCCGAGATTTTCCGTTACGCCACTGTGTCACCTTTCTTTTCTGGATTTGTTCTCATAATCTTATTAAATGTTCTATCTTCTCCCATTCTATCTGCGTGTATAGACTATCCAAGGTTCGAGGTTTGTGGTTTTTTTTTTACGGTGCAAGGACAGTTAAGGTAATGCTGCGCCTAGATCTACAGTTTTCCGAGGAATTCGAATACCTTATTAGCCTAGGGAACCAAACCCTGGACTACGGTGGGCAGAAAAAAGGATATACGTTTTACGACACTATTGGTGGTTGAATTCGAGTTCAAGGCATGATAGATGAACGTTTGTTTTGTTTGTTTGGATTTTTTATTGCGCAAGAGCATCTGGGCTATACATCGCCAAACATGGTAAAAGATAGATGAACGTACATCCTTGTGCAAATTAATTGAAACAAAGCTCGTTTCCTGTATTGTTCGTAATCGTGTACTCAAAAGCAACACGAAAAGTCAGATTTGTTTTGTCTGCTGATGCAGTCATTACGTCAACCGCTACTGTATTCATCAGATTTTAGAAATCTGCCCGACCACCGAAGTGTTCATTGGCTGATGCAATCATTATGTAAGCAGCTGCAGTATTTCATCAGATACTAGAAACCTGAACAGGTGTAATTTGACTGCTGTTCGAGATGGATGTGATGCCAAGGAAACGTACTGAGATCGTAACTCTGCACGAACACACAGCTAAAACGTATCGAGAGATCGCATCAGTGGTTGGTGTGAGTTTAGCAACTGTCACCCATGTCATCAATTTGAAGCAAAAAACCTCTTAAACGTAAAGGAAGGTGTAGTCGTAAGGAAAAAATAACTCCTAGAGATGACTCTTACTTGCTTTGACAAAGCAAAAAAGATCCCCGCAGGACAAGCGACGCATTGAAAACGGATTTGAAGGAGAAAGGAATTGAAATCAGTTCCTCTACAGTTCGCAGGTGCCTTATTGCAGTCGGACGAAAGCCAGAAAACCTGTCAGGGAACAGCTTTTAACCAAAGCAATTGAACAAAAGCGTTATAAATGGGGAAAAAAGTATAAGGAATGGACGAGAGACCAATGACGAAAACCATTTCTTTGTAGAGGGTCAGCATGTTCAAAGGTCACAGGGAGAGAAGCTTCGTGATTGACACATCGATCAGTCTGTCCAGCACCTTTAAAAGAAAATCTTTTGAGGACGTTTAAGTTATTATGGTGTCAGAAGCCTGCAGCCAACAGACGGAATGATGCGTTCGTCATAATATGTTGAGATGCTACAAAAAAGAGTTATTCCCGAGTTGGAAACGAGGTATCATGACAGTACTGGGATATTGCAGCACGATCAAGCCTCCTGCCACACATCGAAAGTGGTGAAAAATTCACCACTTTCGATGTCCAGGGAATTCTCCGGACGTAAATCCCATTGAAAATTTGTGAGCTACATGCAAAAGTCGCCTCCGTACTGTAGACCGACTGTACGACTATGGAGAAGCTAATTCAAGCGCTCATTCAAGTGTGGTACAGGGATCTGAAAATCAAGAGTGGCTGTTCAAAACCAGTAGACTCCATGCCAAATTGTGTTTAAATGTTACTTAACAATAGAGGAGGTCATATCCGTTACTAATGTATGTATAGGTGAATTTTTTACATGTGTATATGAGTTTGATACATTAAACTACTAAATTTATTGTTTGTTTCAATTAATTTGCACAAGGGTGTACCTCCACTACGTTATCATAGAGAAGGGACCTACATTTTCCGAGGAATCCTAACCTGTTAGGGCCTAGAGAACTAACACCTGGGCTACCGAAAGTAGTTAGTCGGCTCAAGCCATCTAAGAAGTGAAGCTATTTAAGTGAATGATTCTGTCCACCTAATACAGATGGGCAGAATGATTCATTGATTCGTTCAGTGAAAGATTTTGTAGACCTCTGGTACCTTGAATGCGCATCTTAAGCGTCCTTGTCTGAGATTACAGCGCCGCCTTGGGCGGCCACCTTTCCCAATTTTCCCCTGCACCCTCCTGCTGCCGCGAAAAACCAACTTGGAATCGAAATTATTGCAATTTAAATGTCAGAAAAAGACCGTGAGAGTCGGCATAACCGTGACACATGAAAACGATCGGAATGGAACGGAATTCCGCCTGCTGATTTTGTAACTGACAGACTGTGCATCTCTTTCCAGGATGCTCGATTTCAACTTCCTGTATGTTACGTATTTGTTCTGATAAACTGGGTTTTGACCAAAGACGATTGTGCCTGTTACGCTCTAAGCGTGCCAGTTTAATGTACTTAATTATGAAACATGAGGTGAATTATTATAGGACAGGATCTACACTCTAACATTGGCTTAAATCACGACAGACTTTTTGGGGATTTTTTGACCCAATCTCGCATATTTATTTTTGCCATTTATGTGGAAGCGTTCAAGTATTACATAAGCAATATTTTGGCCATTTTATACCCCCCTCCCCTCCTGGTAAGCAAAAATTAACATTGGCTAACATAGGAAAATAAGCACAACAGCACCCCACCCCCAAAAAGTGCTTACATAATGCTTGAACACTCCCTATGTGAAACATTAGCGCAATATATGTCATCATCATATTCAACCATTATCTGTCCTGGTCAAACGTAGATACAGAAAATATTTTCGGGGGGAGCAAAACTTTAAATAATGCAAATATTATAATAAGCGTAAATTTGCTATTCTGGAAGGGGCCGCGTGCCCCTGCGCCCCCCCCCTGGATCCGCCTTTGATCCTGACCAGCGTGGTGAGTTTAAAGCTATTTCCTTTAACCCTTTATAAGGCCGTGGGAAATATACTTACCACCAACTCCATCAACTTTGAAATGTCCATGGTAAGCTATTTTACCATGTCTGATTAGTGCCACCATCCGCAATGAATGCTTGAATTACATAACTGTGGTTTTAACAATAAAGGTGTGGTTTTAACAATAAAGGTGCGGTTTTAACAATAAATATTTTAATATACCGTTAGTAGAGAAAACAAAAAGTCCTATAAAGGGTTGTCATCTCCTTTGATCATACTGCATTAGAGTTCCCATGTCGTGTGGAAAACTTGGAAAAATCAGGGAATTTGGAATTATCCCTAAAAGAAAATGGTATTTTTTAGACCTGGAAAAGTTTCAAAGAAAAACCTCCTTAATTTTTTTCTCTTTTAAATAGCTGAATTTCCCGCAAGTATGTTTCCTCGCGATCGAAGTTCAGTTGAAAATTTTGTTTCCTATTGACAGTGCCGGTTCTAGGCTAGGGCCAGGGTGGACATGGTCCCTAACTATTACCGGATTTTATAATACTGCCTATGCGCACAGCCAGCATGCTGAGGAACATACCTTCTTGACATTTAAATGATCATGTAATATTGAATGCAAGCGGGTCCCTGAACTGTTCAAAGATGCCTCAATTTCACCAGATGCGACATGACGATCTAAAGTGATTAGTTGTCGCACAGCATCAATGTTTTGTGGTGTCACAGCAGTGTTTGGTCATCCTTCACGAAACTCATCACTGAGACGCCTACGTCCAAAATGGAATTATTTAAAGTGGTTGTAAATTGTTGCTTTAGATGGTGCTTCATTACCAAAAGTCGAATTCATACGATCGACAAACATTGCTGTGTCAAACCTTGTCAAAAGTAATAAAAATTCATCACTTGAAAATCCCTTCAACTTAAATCCATGTTTTTCACTACTTCATTAACTTCAAAACAACGCCGTAAAAGAAATTTTATAGTAATTTTTGTTCTGTAATACCCAATATTCATGTGAAAGTTGAAATTCTAAAAAATTGTCAACAATGAAAGCTGTGGTCTTTTATGTTGCCAGATTCCAAAACCTTAGGTACCGGCCTACGTACGACGTAGCGCGGGAAGGGCCCATAGGTGTAGAGAGATATGGGACCCGAGCCTCCTACCCCTAGTAATTTGGAGCATATTACAATTTTACATATAATGTATAAATGTTTGTAATATGTGCTTGATATTGTACTTATAATTAATACAATACTGTAGGCCTGTATTGGTGCAATATATTATAGTTTTGTTGCCTCTATTGGCGTCGGTAGCATAGGACAAGAGTGGGCGCTTGCCCTTCTTTGGATTAAAAAAAAATAATTTTTTATTCACAAGAGCAAAAATATTCAACCTCTCTTTTCTATTTGAACTAAATAGTCTCATTATTTAATTAAAAAAATTAAATATTTATTTAATTAAATAATTTAACTACGTTATTTTTGAATAGAGTTTTTTTTTTATTTCTGCTGAAGTACCCTTTGCCTACCCGTACTAAAAATTCTGCCGACGCCTGTGGTTGCCTCTTAAATAAAATTCAGTGATATCTTTGCAGAGGCTGGAAAAAAATGAGTAATAACAATTATTATGCGTGATTAATTACAAAAAGAAAAGAATGATTTTTAGGTGCCTGGTGAGCGAACCCACAACCTTTTAATAACCAGTCAAGTGTTTTTTCTCATTTCGGTACATTATGAGGACTTGTTTGACTTTAATAAATTATTATACATATTTTATATATTATATCATTCACTTTCAACGATGTCATACAGTTCTTTCTTTCTCTCTCTCTCTCTTTCTTTAATTATTTATTCATTTTGAGAGTGCCAGGCTCTACAAATATTTTGGGGGGCGAATTGATCTTGATCAGAGCTGTAGTCAGACTGGGTCCAAGGAGGGCCCAGTACCCTCCCCCTGGAAAATATTTTTGGTTTTATTTTTTCTCAAACTAAATGAAAAAGAGAGAGATAGGGCTTAATTTCTAACAAAAAAAAAGTGAAGGAGCCCTAATATTATGATAAATCGATTAAAAAATTGAATGGCTGCAAAAGAATCGATAAATCATATCAATTGTTTATGTTCATTTTTCTGGACAACAAAATGCTTGACCTTAATCTCAAATTTATTACTTTTTCATGACAGTGTCTATTTAGGGGTTCTGGCTAATATTTAAATAATCGCCAAAAATGAAGACCAACCCAAACCAGCCCAATTTAAACCCTCCAGAGAGAGAATTTGGTTTAACATTTTTGAGTTTTTAATTGTTGTTCTTTGGTGTTATATACAGGGTTATCGAAAAAAGAATGACGGGAGTACAAAACCTTACCACTGAAAAGCTATTAACCTGCGAGCAAGCGCGCAGGACATTGGAGACAATATGACATTGGAGTTGGCGCTTCTATTGTCGGGGATTTGCTTTCATTTCGTTAAAGCAAAATTTTCATTATAACGATTTTCATTATAACAATTTTTATAATAACGGGTTTCGGCTTTTAAATAACGAGAGGTTAGGGCAGTGGTTCCCAACCTTTTTCAAGCCGCGACCCATTTTTATAGTAACCAAGTAATTCGCGACCCCCTTTATAGTAACCAAAAGATCTGCGACCCCTCTGTCCGCCGCCGACACATTTGTATAATAAAAGCATTTTTAACAAAGTAAAGAAAACATAAAATTATATATATTATATTATGTATATTGTAGATATAAACTTAACAATAATTAGTAGAATATTGCAGTGTGTTCATCTATGTTGAAATATAGAAGCTTTGGAAACATTTGGTATGAAATTCCTTATAAAAATAATTGTCATTAAAAATAGCAATGGCGACCTCCCGAAACCAGTTTGCGAGCCCTATGTTGGAAACCACTCGGTTAGAGGCTTCATGACGCTTGAGTATCGTTAGTGTGTGCTGTTATTATTTTTTTCTTCTAGGAATATAAACAAATTAATGGTAATTTAAATTTTATATTTCTTATATACTGAATGTACTTCACTTTAATTTTAAAAGCTTTCACTTTAATCTTATGTAGTTTTGCTAACGTGATACCTCATTACATTAATATTCATTATTAAACTCATTTAAATTAATTAAAGGTGGTTACTGAGATTATTTAAAGATTAAGCATAACCCATATATAACGGACAACATTTCGCTTCAATGTATAAAAATAAAAAAAAGGCTACTGAAAGAAGCTCGAATGGAACGCCGTAATGACGCCATTTCTTGGCATAGTGGCTTTTTTTTTTTTTTGGACTATATTTGATTTCGTAGAGTTGTTTGCATCCATGACGCAGATTGTTTCGTAAAGTGTTTTTTATTGAGTTACAACTCCTTAAAAGGAGTCTTGGATTTCGGTTCACAAAGTATCAAGCTTCGGTGCTTTCATTCAACAACTAAACAGGAGTTGGATACATGGGTGCCGATAAGGGGATACAGAGGGGGCCTCGAGCTCCCCCAGCAGTTCAAAATTTGACGCCGTTTTCTGTCATGCATTTTTCAAAAAGTTTTACGAGCAGACCAACGGGAAACGCTCGTTAAATCCGTTTTAGAATTTAAAAATAAAATCTGTACATGTGCATGCAACATGCACGTAAAAGTATTTAGCTTTGAATTTGTTTAAAATTTAATGAACGACGTATTAAATTACCACTTGAATTTCAGTACAATAAACTAAATAAAAGACATGACATAAAAGAATTTGCATGAGTAATTATGCTCAAAATAAGTTTTATTAGGCGATGGTCAAAAAAGTTCAATAGTTGTTTGCTTCGTTATGTAACATCTCTGTTCAGTAAATTGTTGTTTTCAAATATTTAGGGCATGAAATACATAGTCGTCAGTGTAATTTATTATTTCAAACAAGTGTTTATTGTGAATTTCTTATGTGTTCTGAAAGTGATGAGAGTGTGTATGTTCTCAGAAATTTTTCAGTTTCAAATGCTTGAAACCTTATTTCGTTATGTTTGCGCCTCAAGAAGAAAAAAAAAAAAAAAAAAAAAAAATCCTTGACAGGACATTAACCAGGCTGGGGTTATAGGAAGCTGACTGGAATTTTTTTTTTTTTCAAAATAAATTATTTTATAATTTTATTCTAAATTTTTTGTTTTGTACGAAATTGTACATGACAATGGAAATTGTTCTTTAACGTTAAAAATGTATTCAAAATAGCTTTCTACTGTAGATCTTGTGTATGTAATTTTTTTTATATACGTTTGAATCTTCATATACTTTATAATAAGGATTGGGGAAATTATAGAGAGGTATACTAAAATTTATAAATTTCAATGCAAAAATTATTTATTTATTTATTATTTATTACGTTAATATATTAGTCTATTTATTTAGATATTTAGTATTGTGAGTTATATTAATATAATTACATTAATAATATATATGGTATATATAAATATATATATATATATATATATAAATATATATATATATATATATAATATATATATAATTACATTATTAATATAATTACTTTAAGGCTTATAGCTTTCTGAGCCCCTCTTAACAAGCGTCTAGCTACTGGCTTAATCCTTGCTCATTATTTTTTTAATTTTAATTTTATTTACAGTGGGACTTCTCTAGGGCGGCCACCATCAGTTCTTCTAGAAAAATTACCGTTTTGAGAGGTGACTGCGGGATAGATGTGCTGATAAAAACGTGTCAAAATTATTAAATCTAAAATTTTCCAATATCCTCAATGCATTAAAAGCAAAATGTAATAAATAATATAAAAAATTATCAAATTGTACTTTATTATCCACTAGTCAACCGAACATCACTAGAAATATTCATTGATTATTTTTTCTGTTTTAATGCAGAGTCTTATGTCTACAATTTGTTTTTCTACATTATGTATGTCTTTTACATAGTTCTACATTATCTGACCCGGATGTCCTATCTATTTTCAAAAATGAATGTCTCATTCCATTGAGTACCGAATAGACTTCCCCGGATGTTACGTCACCTTCCATTTCTTCTCGGATGAGTGGAGTGTGTGTGCAATGGGGGGGTGTTGGGAAGGGTGGCCGTCGGAGGCAGCGCTGTATTCCCAGTGATGAATCAGATGAACAACGGTATTGGTTGGAATTCAGACCAATAACAATGAATTTCTTTTTTAATACCAAAGACAGGCTTATCTTTAAGGAATCTCTCTTCCATAAACGGTTACAAGCGAAACACAGCGATGAGTCGAAGCATTCTTTTCTGTGAGGCTCAGAAACAGGTCCACTGAAAGCATTCCTTCTCATCGTTAATTAAAGGGGAGATTTTGCATAAGATAGCAAAGCTTTCTTTGCTGATAAGAACAATGGCGTTTCTAGTAACGAGCCAATCCCTTCACCTGTCCAGATACTGGACGCGAGTAACTGTCAGTAAAACTTAGAAGTTTAAGAATATCTGTGAAAGAGGAGGGAGATACAATCTTGTTTTTATAGTGATAAAAGTGTAATAACAATTCATGGGATCGTTTCTAATGAAACCAGTCGTGTGGTGTTGTCCGTTCGCCGGGAGGAGAGGTGACCACCGAAGAGGATCGACGTTTACGTTTTTTCTAAGCCTTTTTGATTCGGTACTGGACATGTAATGGCCGTTTTGAGGGGTAGTCGTCTAAAAAACCTCATTTTATTTTATTTAAAAAAAATATCGCCATTTTTTTGTTGTTACATCCATGATCCGCAAAATTTTGTTTGCTAAAAATGATTAAATTATATTGCACTTACATATTATACTAAATATAATCCATATTTCCTCGCTAAATGCGGGCTCGTTATAAGTGGGTCCTACAGTATGCGCTTTGAAATACAGTTTTAAAAATATAGTTTACATGAACACATGGAATTTTACTTTCATATGCAGAAATTTGCGGTAAGACTTTAGTAGCATGCTCAGTGGCATATGCAGGGGATGATGGGGCGAGGGTTGTAATCCTCCATTTAAATCAAATTTTTTTGTATGTATATATATTATAATATAAATACATGGAGCTCTGTAACCTCCCAATTCAGCCTGTACCCCTTTCTATGGACTTATTGCGTACGCCTATGGGCATACTGGAATTTCTTAAATATTCGCAGAAACTTTTCTAAGGTCCTTTCATCCAAATTAGCCATCAGCACTCCCATTGATAGGAATGCTGTACTCCGGCCGCTAATTCATAATGAATACGTATAGTTTTGAATTTTTAAATTAAGTTTTTGAAGTAATTTCCCTAACTATGCGATATACGTTTCCCAGCATATGCAAAGAGCTTTAGGGAATTGCGTATAAGGATTTTATTTTATTATTTTCTGTTTTATCTTAATGCGAATGTGTGACGTATACTTGTATTCCTTATTTACGTGCTATTGTTGCTTTTATATCTTAATTATATTATATTTAGCTATATAGAAGAAGATATATAGGCGAAAGCGTGTTCGTAGTAAAAGGGTGGGGGCGGCAAAACACCTAGAAACGGCTCTAATATGTGCCATAACATAGTTTTCGACAATAAAGATTTAATGAGGGAGTTATACATAGGGGATCGATGGTGGCCATGTCAATGTATACGATTACAACAAACTTGAAATACGTAAACAGAAAATATGTGTAAGTCTGTGGGATATAATATAAGCAGCAAAAAAGTATGTGAAAATACAGCAGAAGGGCGGCGCCGTGGAGGGGAGCATACGAAGAAGGGCAGTATGCGCCTCTCTAAAATGTAAAACTATATGCATGTTGAAGTGTATTTTGAATAATACTGGTAAACGTTATGTAGACTCAGCTGCGTTGCCAAGTTTTTTAGGCTTTATATTTTAAAATAAGGGACCCTCAAATTCAATGGGATTTCTAAGCCTCGCCTATTTCTGTTGTACGGTATCTATGGGTATATACTCATTTCACCCCCCCCCCCAGCGATTTCAGCTTATGGACGCTTTTTTTTGAAAGAGTTATTGTTATCCTGAAATACTTATATATTTCGTCTTCTGCAGTTCGTGGAGGCCGTGAATGATTTGCTGCATGCCGCTTACCTTCACTTTGTCTCTCTCTTTTTCGGAAACTGAAGAAACCGCGAAATTGAATTCGACATAAAAGGAATAATAATAATAATTCTGGTCGAATGCCGTGACCTCACCAAGGACTCGTGACTTTTGTATTTATGACCGACAATTTGAAAGGACAATATTCCATGTTTCTCACAAGGCTGTTTGTTCCAGCCAACCGCAAGAACAAGGGTAACGATCGGCCTAGCTTTCGCATAACCTTTTTCAGACATCCGCCATCATGGAGTGGTATGAATCAGCTTTTTCCATATTCAATTGATTTCCTTGAAAAAACCGGTCGGCATTTCACTTTTTTTTAAAAAACGAAAAACAGAACATGTTTAAACCGCTGCGATAGAGATGAACAACGATTTCTCATTCAGAGCGAACGCTGGTCGTCGTTTGCCATTTTCATTATTCCGTTCTTCTCGGATGCCCTGTAAGTGCGTGTATATCCCTCTATTTGTACAGCATCTAAATAAATGTAGTGTTTAGATTTTTAATACGTTTTCGCCCTGCTGTAGCATAGTGATAATTCGTTTGTGTACTATGCGATTAATCCATGTTTGATTCTATCAGGTTTAATTAAACCCGTGCTTATCGTTTTTTCTACAGATCGTCTGTCTGGGGTGTGATTTCCTGGATTAGTGTTTCTTAACTTTTATGAGACCGCGGCGCAGTAAATTCTCTTTTTTTATAAGACGAAGGCCCGGTAAATTATTTTCTTATAAGAAGAGGGCCCGGTAAAATGCTCGAATTGTGATGTTTTTGAAAATTCATTTGTGTGTGTGTGTGTGGGGGGGGGGTTAAAACATGTTGCCTTATGTAAACGATGGTTTTAATGTTCAGTAAAAAAATGTTATATTTAAAAGCATTCTGCGACCCTAACATATATTAAGACCCCTGCTTTAACCCATTACCCCCATACTTTCTCATTAACAGACATTACACGTCATGGAACGTAAATTCGAATTCTAAATTAATCATCAAATCTAAATTTAAAATCTAGATTTTGGCCTTTAAATATAAATTCGATATCTAGATTATTCATATCGAATATAAATTCGAAATCTAGGTTAGTTAGAAATATTTTTGTAAGTTTGTCTTGATTGTAAAATAGCGTAAAAAGCGATCGGTCCACTATTTTACGATTGTCTGCCTTCTAATACATATCTGGAAAATATTCTAACGCTACAGTTTCTGAAGGTCTTGGATTTCCAGAAAATTCACGAAAAATACTTGAAGAACTAAAATGACAAATTCCAGTAGAACCTTTCTCAGCCTGATAAACAGTGAATGCCATAAGTATTCGTACACCTGCAGTGTGTTCTATTTAAGAAACTGCTGTATAATAATTATTAGATGTAGAGATATGGGACAAATGTCACCACAATTAATATAAATTTTTGTATTTACTTCATAAAAAAGAAAAAAATACACATGCACTGCAAATAACAATAAAAAATGAACAAACTTACGCATAGCTCATGTGTCAAAAATATTCGTACACTAATTGTTTTTTGGTCAGAAAATTCATTAATAAAATAATAATTCATTCTTAATATTTCGTTGGGTTCCCTTTGGCTTTAATCACAGCTTTCATGCGTTTTGGCAACGAATCCACTAAGTTTTTGGTGACATCCGTTGAAATGGATGCCCATTCCTCGAGAAGCGCAATTTTTAAATCATTCTTATTTGATATGCGTCGTTTTCTCATCCGCGAGTCCAGAATGCTCCATAGATGTTCTATAGCGTTAATGTCAGGTGATTGTGGAGGGGTATTTAGCTGTTTTGGAGTATTGTAAAGGAGCCACAGCTTTGTATTATACGCAGTATGTTTCGGGTCGTTATCTTGCTGAAAGATAAAGTTATTTTGAAGACCCATTTGAGCAGTACTAGGACCCAAATTTTCCTTCAGAATGTTAATATACATTCTGTGGTCCATGATTCCGTCGATAATGTGCAATTTTCCCACTCCCTCTGCACTCATACAGCCCCAAACTTGCACACCTCCACCTCCGTGTTTGATTGTTGGACACAAGTTCGCCGGTTGAAGCTCGGTGTTATTTTTACGCCATACCATTTGCCTGCCATCTGATCCAAATATATTAAATTTGCTCTCATCCGAGAATGTAACTCTATTCCAAAAGTCAGGACCTTTATCAACATGTTTTTTTGCGAATTGCAAAAGCTTCTTTCTGTTTACCTTTCGCACGAAAAACTTTTTACGAGCTACACGTCCATTGTACCCTGCATTTTTGAAAACGCGGCGCACCGTGCTTTCTTAGAGTGATACACCTTGATTCAGCAGCTCTTTTCTTATCTTTGGAGCACTTAATTTTGGATTTTTCTTAATTAATCTAACAATTAAACGTTTGTGCTTTTCAGTCAGTTTTTGTGGATTTCCACTTCGCGGCATATTTTGAATCGTATTTCTTTGACAATGACGGTCAATTATGGACTGGACTATAGAACGAGGTCTGCCGACGAGCTATGCAATCTCTCGTAAAGATTTACACTGGTTATGGAGCCTCATTACAAGCTTTCATTCCGCCACACTTGTTTCTTTATTTCTACGACTCATTTTCGCATACTTTCTGCAGAAATGATAGTAAACGGGTTTATTGTTCATTGGCTTTTAAATGAAATCGGTGCATTTCCCGCAGATTGCTTCGGGTGCACAAACAACATTGCAGTTCTATCATTTTAGGACAGACTTTTGCATGTACGAATGCTTTTGACACGTGAACTGTGAATAATTTTGATGCTAATTTATTGTAATTTGCAGTATTATATACATAGTTTTAAGTTTTTTAGTTGAAAATAAATTATATTTTCATGGCAATCATGATGGCGTTTGTCCTGTCTCTACGTACATCTAATAGTTATTATACAGCAGCTTCTTAAATAGAACACACTGCAGGTGTACGAATACTTATGGCATTCACTGTAATTGATGTTAGGGCCCGGCGGTTCAGAAGCAATGGAACCCCAAGGGTTCCACCGTGTTTGTCTATGGGCTCCGCGGCAGAAAATGAATTGAAAATGAAATGAAATGGAAAATGAAAGAACACTTTCAGAAAAATTAATTCACTTGTTCATTAAAAAATAAATGGATGGTCTTACTTTTTGGAAAACTCTTTTTCGTCACATTACGATTACTACGTCATTGTCTTAATATCACGCGAGTGGTGTAGATACTAACTTACATAAAGGCCCTACCTAAAGAACGCCTATTAAAAATAAAAAAGAATCGCTCTCCGCGGTCAAATTTTTTCTTAAAAACGGTTCCGCGACCCAAAATGTTCGAGAACTACTGATCTAGAACTTCTTTCCTCTCCTGTACCGCTTGATTAGGCGCTGCTTGAGCATCCTGTCTGGGATTACAGTGGCGCTTCCGACGGCCACTCTTCCCAGTGTCCCTCCCCCCCAAACTTTGCCCAATCTAAGCTACCATTGATTAGGCTTTTTATTTAAGAGTATCCTCACATCTTATAACACCCCCACTCGTCCCTCCACGCAATTTTTTTTTTATCAGGTAGTAATGTTCTTAGGTTATCTAAACAATCTTACGACTCAAATTAAAATGACATTGATATGCTTTTATATTTGATTTTACATTTTACAATTTATTTCAATTTTTTATAGGAGGCCTAACCTCAAAACAAATGAAAACAGCATTAAAACAATTTTTAACCACATTAACATGATGGAAATCCACGGCTGTTATTCATCTTGATATACTGTTCGTTCACGAAAAGAAGTCCAATGGTACAGTCGAAAATAACGGGAGGTGACGTTACAAACGGCCTATCCCATTACAGTAGAGGAGGACTCCAATTTCAGAACTTGATTTTGGCGCCGACAAACGTTCACCAAAAAACAGTTATGAAATTGTAGTCCTCCTTTGTTGTAGTGAACTAGCCCGTTTGTGACGTCACCTCCCGTTATTTCTAACTGTTCCATCAGACTTCTTTTCGTGAACGAACAGTACAAGCCTTCAAACATGGCTCTTAATAATTTCAGCGCCATCCTTGAGCTTGTTTCATGAAGCTGATTTTCTTTTTATAAATACTTTTCCACTTGAAAGCCGCCTCACGTCTGCGTTCAAAAGTAATGTAGTATGGAGAGTGTGCATCTCTTCACACAAATATTTTAATAGTCTGGAGTTTCTTAAATTTGGCCTTAATAAAATTAACAACTTTCGTAGATTGATTGACCAATTCCTTCAATGAATGTGCTCCTCATTTCGCGAGTGGTCTATTGGACTTTCACATAAATGTCTTTTTGTAAACCAAAACTCCATAATGTTGTTTTTGCATTTTCATGTTAAACGCTTATTAGCGGGTTTCAATAGATATTGAACCCGCTATTGCTTTTGGTTTTTCTGTCTGTCTGTCTATACGCAATAAAAAGGGTAAGGTAAAGGTCTTCCGTAAATGCAATAATGATGGCTATTGTTAACGTTGAAAACCTACCGAGTTACTTGAGAATTAGATAGTTGCGGATTAGAGAGTTGCGGAGTAGAGAGTTGTGAATTAGAGAGTTGCGGATTAGAGAGTTACGGATTAGAGAGTTGCAAATTAATATTAATTGAAACCAGCTAAATTTAAATATCGACCTTAGGCGATTTTCTTTCACTTGCTTGTTTTTGGCCGTTACTAATATTTTCACGTACCCACAACCAGGGCCCGACTTAGAAATTCTGGGGCCCGGGGCAGACAGTCATGAAGGGGCCCCAACCCCTCCTGTACCCACGACAGATTTCTGATTGCTATGTTTATTATCAATACACATATGAGTGAAAGAATTTTATTTATAAGACTATGGTAGATATAATACATTATCTATTAGTAGTTTATCTATTAATAGTTACACATTATCTATTAGTAGTTTATCTATTAATAGTTACACATTATCTATTAGTAGTTTATCTATTAATAGTTACACATTATCTATTAGTAGTTTATCTATTAATAGTTACACATTATCTATTAGTAGTTTATCTATTAATAGTTTATCTATTAATAGTTACACATTATCTATTAGTAGTTTATCTATTAATAGTTACACATTATCTATTAATAGTTATACATTATCTATTAATAGTTACACATTATCTATTAATAGTTATGCTTTCCTAGTCTTAAGGGAAAGGAGCCAGTAAAAGATTTTTTTAAAATCCTGAAAGGTCTCTGGACAGCCCATAATACAAATATTAAAATTGTTACGAATGTACTGAACTAAATTTAGGATTTAGGGGCCCCGGGAAGCTGCCCCGCGTGCCCCTGCGTGAATCAGGCACTGCTCCAAACTATTCGTCGTGTACCCTAGTTGGGAACCGTTGTTCAGATCAGCTGTTTTCAACCTGTGCATCACGAGAGATCCACAGACATGTCGAGAGAATTTTTTAAATATGCAATACCTGACTATTTAGTCACAGGCACTAACCTCGTTTCAATCAAGGTTATACTCATATCTTATTTATTTATTCTTACTTATCCACTTTTTTTATCAGATTGGTGACGAGTTTTTTTGGTGTGTGTCTCCGAATTTTAGTAATTAGTTTTGGTGCACCGCGTGGTGAAAAAGGTTGAAAATCGCTGGTTTAGATGAAGCGGACTTGTCCTGCTTCGACATTTATAACATATAAATACAATAAAACGCCTCTGAGAAGTGTGTTTTTTCTAATGCTTGGATAATTACATATATTACCTAGCGTAGGTACGGGGTCAAATATTAAGAATCCATTGCTTCCATTAAAAATGTAAATGAAGCAGTAGCAGATAGAAAGTGTCCCTCGTTTAATGGGTTCTTGTCCACAAGGACTTAATTACCGTCTGTGCTGAAACTCAATGACCTGTCCTTTATGAGCTTTGAAAACAATTCGAAACTGTGTTAAGTGATTTTTTTTATTTAATCATTCACTGGAAAACCAGAGCGTAATGAATTGATTCGAATTACTAGCTTTGGGTGCAATTTAGTTCAAATTAAATACGAAATTGCTCAAACATTTTCGCATCGTCAAGGCTTCATTATTACAAGTTCCAGAAGTGCATCTACTCATTACGGCAGCTAATGAATCGTTTCTGTGAGTACGGCAAAACATTGCTGAACACAGTTACCTTCTTTATTACATCGTTTTGAAATGCTTGTTCAATCTTGCGAGGAAGACCTTCATCGTTTTCCTCTTGTTATAGGATGTTTCTGAAGAATAATCTTTATCATTCCTAACAAGCTTTTACTTTTCCTTTGAGCATTCTAATTGAGCTATCTTCATTTTCCAAATATAGTGGAGTCCCGTTAATTCGATCCTCGGATAAGTCGACATTCCGGATAACTCGACATTTTTTAAAATTTTGTTTGGTCTAATGTATTGTGTGTATGGAGAAAAACCTTACTAAGTCGACATCTCAAAACGGAAATCCGCGTAAGTTGGCGCAAATTTACGTCTTCTAATTTTCGAATGTTGAGTACGCAAATCAATAGGATATTTTTCGTTAAGAAAACCAGAAAAATTTTAATGGTTCTCAATAACTGCGCGTTCTATCTTCATGCTTGATTGTTTGGCTTTTTTATGGCGCAAGAGCATCTGGGCTATACTGCGCCAATTATCCTCATGCAAAAAATCTTTCCACAGTCGAAGTGTGATTTTTGCCTCTCAGTGTAACACCTTATTCACAGCCTCTATAGCAGTGGTTCCCAACTGGTGGTCCGCAAAGGAGTCCCAAGTGGTCCGCTAGACGGGTCATTATTTAAAAAAACGATTAAAAAAAATACTTATAAAAATTATTATTAAATATTAAAATTAAATATAAAAATGAAATTGATTGCATATTTGTAGTATTTTACAATCTGACGGAATTTCAGAAAAGGGTTCGTATTAAAAGTAATTCGTCTTAAGCGTGTTCGTCTTAACGAGATTTGACTGTATTATCATTAGATTTTTTCTCTTTATTATTTCTTCTTTTTTTTCCCAAAGAACGATTTTACAAACACATTTCCCCCCCCCAAAAAAAGACCAGGCTCCCTTTTTTATTAAAGTCTTGCAGCCAACTCATGAGAATTTTTCAAAGTGGTCCGCGGCTTAAATTGAGTTGGGAACCACTGCTCTATACGAAGTCATTATTCGAGACGTTAGTTGTTGTTTTTTCTGTTAAAAGCTCGATGACCATGACTGTTTAAAAGTATTTAAATGTATTTATGTATTATGTATTAAAATCATTTGCGATGAAAAACCTTCATGACTACTTTAAAAGTGTTTAAAAACAATCTCTTATCGAGTTAACAAACTTATCAAGTTCAAACATACAAGGTGTGATCAATAAGTAGGGTGAATAATGAAATAAATCTTACATTAAGTAGGCCTGACATGAAAATTGTTTACAATCCTTCAAAACAGACCTCGTCGTACACTATGCACCTCTAACAATGTGTGTTCAAATCACCGAAAGCTCTTGAAAACTCCTCCACTGGTACAGCTTTCAATTTTTGTGTCACAGCAGCTTGAATGTGCGGAACGTCTGTAAATTTTTTCCTTTTTAGAGCCACTTTAAGTTTAGAAAACAGAAAAAAGTCCGGTGGTGATAGTTCTGGGGGAATACAATGAGTGCGACAGTATCAATAATCCGATGTTGAGCCAGACACCGCTTTACAAGCGTGGCGGTGCATTATCGTGCAAGAGAAACCAAGAGCCAGGTTGCTTCAGATGTGGTCATACACAACGAATACGAGCCAAAAGTCGTTTGAGCACCTCGCAGTAAAACTCAACGTTGACAGTTTGACCTGCAGGAAGAAATTCATTGTGAATTATGCCTTGACAGTCAAAAACGGTTATCAGCAGTGTCTTTTTTACCCTTGACTTTTCAAAATGACATTTTTTCTGTTTTCGGGAGTTGGGTCCGCACCACTCCATACTTTGGCGTTTTGTCTCCGGATCATACTGGAAACACCAGGTTTACTCGCCGGTTACGAAGGTTTTCACGAACTGGGCATTTTCGTCCTCCATGTCGATGAAGTCCCCACAACATTTCATTCGTTGCTGTTTTTCTTCTCCCATTAAGTGATGAATAAATCACGAACAAACTTTGCATTTTCTCAAATCCTGTGTCACGATTTTCCGAACAGTTTCCTCGAGGGTTATCCAATTCGTTTGACAGCATCTTGATGGTTAATCGCCAATCTCGCTGCAACAGTTCACGTACTTTCTCGATGTTTGCCCTTGTTCTGCTGGTGGTGGGCCGCCTGCTCGTCTTCGACACTTTCACGCCAATCATTAAACTTTTTAAACCACGCGTACACAGTCTTCAAGGTAACGGTTTCATCTCCGTACACCTGCTTCAGCCTGCTGATTTACCCAATTTGTACAGGAATTTCAAATTGATTCTCTGCTCCATGACACGCCACAAAACCATCGCACAGACAAAAGTCAATAATAAATTTATCAAGACACACAGCCACACAAAACCACGCACTACTGTTAACTGAATATTACGGAACACGACAAAGGTGCCGCTGATAATCGGGTTGTTCCCATTTTCGATTTGAGGGGTGATTCACCCTACTTATTGGTCACACTTTGTATTTATGCTTCGCCATAAATACTGATTCACTGTGTATTTTATGTAAACAAAACAATTTATAAAAACAGTTACATCAAAGTAAGAAATATAATTAGCAAATTATGTTTTCATTCTTTAGAAATTTGAATTGTCTATTAAGCTTATTTTTTTAAAATATCCCTCTACCCCATAACTCAACACCCGCATAACTCGACACAAATCGCTGGTCCGGGGGCGCCATAACGAATACTTCTAGGGTGGAGGGCTGAAAAAATTAACGAGCAGGGGCCGTTCAAGTATTAGGTAAGCACATTTCTGGCCATTTTATATCCCCTCCCCCTTGTAAGAAAAAAATAAGTAAATGCCTCACCCCCTTTATGCTTAAGTAAGGTTTTGGTTCTCTAATTTTTCGTTTACTATAATTATAAAATTATATTATTAAACTAATTATATATATATAAAAGTTTTCCTCGCCCATTCTTGGCGGAAACAGGCTTTGGGACGGGCAGAGCGCCATGTTCCCAAGCCTCTTTTTACATCACTTCTTAATGTGCCATGTCTAGAAACTTCCTGACAATGTGACACGTGTTTAGGATTGTGGCTTTTTGTATTTCAATGTAGGTGTTTGGGTCAATGTTGAGTATCTCCAAATTCGTCGCAAGCGTTTTTGGTACTATCCCTGTTGCTGAGATGACTAACGGGATGATGAGGATCTTTTCCATACCCCATATATCTCGTACTTCATGTCTGAGATCTTGGTACTTGGTGATTTTCGTTGTGTAGGTTGTCTGTATGTTATTGGTGTTGGGTACTGCTATGTCGATTAAGTACGTGGTCTTATTCGATTTATCGACGAGGGTTATGTCAGGACGGTTATGTGGGACTGTCTTGTCTGTTATGATTGCTCTATCCCAGTAAAGCTTGTGTGTTTCGTTCTCATGCACGGTCTCTGGCTCATATTTGTAGTACGGGCATTTTTCTGTCAGAAAGCCAGCATTCGCTGCCAATTTCTGGTGGACTATTTTCGCTACTTGATCGTGTCTATGTTTGTAGTCTGACTGCGCAAGGATCTTGCATCCTGCCATCACGTGTTGGATTGTCTCCGATGCCGCATGACAGTGTCTGCATTTGTCGCTTTCTATGTCTTTTCTCTGGATGAATTTCTGATTGTTCCTTGTTGCGATCACTTGGTCTTGGATGGCTAGCATGAATCCTTCTGTCTCTGGCTGGAGAGTGCCTTTGGCCAGCCAAGAATTTGATGCCTTTTTGTCAACGTGTGGTTGTTGCAGGTCATTGTAGTGCCTGCCATGTAATGGTTTTCCGGCCCAAGTTCTCAGTTTCTGTTCGTTGGCTGTTTCGAGGACACGCTCTTCGGTACTACACAGGTTTAGTGGCGTGTAATTTGCATCTGCTTGTATTATGGCTTGGATGAGTGGCGATCGGGGACTCTTCAACTGGAAGTATTGCCTCATGCTCTGGATCTGCTTGTCATGTAAGTCTTTGAGGTCCGCTTGTCCGCGTCCTCCTTCTTCCCGGGGTAGTGTTTGCCGTTCAATTGCCGTTGCAGGGTGTAGTTGTCCGGCTCTTCTCTGGATGGTTCTCATTTTCCGCTGGAGTTGTTCTAGTTCAGTGTTGGACCATTTGATGATCCCGAAGGAGTAGGTGAGCACTGGTACCGCATATGCGTTAATTGCTTGCGTGGTGTTCTTCCCGCTCAGTTTCGTCTTCACAATGCTTCTAAGTCTTTCTTGGAATGCTTGCGTGAGCTGGACTTTGACTTTCTTGTGCTCCTGCTGCCGTTTTTGCATTATCCCTAGGTATTTGTAGGTTTCGCCCTCGTCCAAGGTCTTCAGTAGTCTCCCGTCTTCGAGTTCGATGCCTGGTAAATCTTCTTTGCTATTCTTCTGTATTTTGCACTTATCGAGGCCGAATTCCATTCCTATGTCCTTGGAGAATGTCTCTGTTATACTGATGAGTTGTCGGAGTTGGGTGATTGTTGGCGCGTATAGCTTGATGTCATCTACGTACATGAGGTGGGAGACTTTATGTAGGTTTCTCTTGTCTTTCTTCAGCATGTATCCGTATTTACTTGTGTTCAGCATCCTTGACAAGGGGTTTAACGCCAAGCAGAACCACTGGGGGCTTAGTGCGTCTCCTTGAAAGATTCCGCGGC
>QLNU02015270.1:89824950-89846236 GCA_006491805.2 Dysdera silvatica
ATTGTTTTTGACAATTGCCATCCAAAATTGTGTACCAGTATACAATTCCGACACCTCCGATAGTGATACACAAAAAATATGTTCACGTTAGTCAGTTTTAAAATAAAATTGATTGCATTTTATAAAATAAAATGTTTCTATATAAATAAAATGCACATAAAATGTTTATATGTTATAAAATAAAATATTACATACTAAAAATACATTTTTCAATAGATAAATATATTTAAAAAAATATTAGGCGTAATAGATGCTAATAGAGGATGACTGCAAAGGCTAATAATGACAAAATAAGACGAATTAACGCAGTTTTCTTTTTTATTTAATGGAATTGTTAAAAGTTTTCAGAAAAAAATCTTTCCATCCTTAAATAAAACAAAACTGCGTTATTGGTGTAATTTCATCCCTTCACAGGTTGACAATGAGTACGCAAATTTTATAAAAGTTATATTCACATAAAAACTTACAGCTAACTCCTAAACTTTTTGTACCTTTACAACTATTCAATAAAATATTAAAATTCGTGTAAAAATTATAACTGCGAAAAATAGTATCACAGAATTAAATATGTAAATATGAATTTTATTAAAGTAAGTTTATGAAAAAAATCCGATTGTAAGCAAAGTATTTTTACTAATAAAAATACATAAATGAACATGTAAAAAGGATATATATTAACAACCGATTTCCACGGGCATCGAACGCAAAAACACGAAGCGCTAGGCCGGTAACTTACCAACTAAGCTATCGATTGGCTTGCAAAGGATGTCTTATTATAAGCTCATATATATAGGAATCAAAATCTTCAAAAATTCATATCTCTGAAATAAGCCATTGGCGCGAATGCCCAGACACGTATTTCACCTATTTTGGCTCTACTTCATCAAAAAAAAAAAAAATCAAAATCGGCAACACAACTCCATACAACTCCAGGGTAAACTTAGTCAGGTATTTGATTAGTCTAAAAAACCTTCAAATACTGAAGCCTTAGGAGGGTTTGTTTGATCAACATTTTTCATAAAAAAATAGTAAGTAGTTTGCGGTTTCAGAATGTAACCTCCCTGCAGTCAAAACAGACAGGATTGCATTGGGAAACAATAAAGTGACGAGTATGATGGTGACTGAAGTCGTATTTTTAATCACCATTCCCCAATATTTAGTTGCCCTGGGGCCAGTGGCGACCGTGAATTTTAACCTTTACCCATGGGCCATTCTCCTCCGCACTCCCTTGCTAGTCATGAATCCTAAGTGTTAAGAATATTTCACTTGAAGAAGTAAAATTAATTATTAAAATTATAATTAACCATATTATAATTTTTTTGCAATGGGCTCCCCCCCCCCCTACCAAAATCCTGGCTACGTGCTTGGCCCCACTCACCCCTGCTAAGGACAGCCCTGACAGGATATATATACAGTAAAATCTCCATAATAGACACTCCCAAATAATGGACAAATTTCTAATGCCTGCCATACCCTGACATTCCCAAATAATGTAATAATAGTAATGTAGTGATGGAATAATAGGTGACAGATTTTCAGGTTCCGGAGTGTCCTCAGTCAAAGCTTGGTAACACAAATACCAAGAGGGACGAAGAATACGTTTGTGTTATCCGGAAAGGATGGTACTGTGTTTTTTGTATTCCTGTCTTTTACATGCCATCTCCAATAGTTTTCTATTGTCCAGGAATTTTCGGTACATGGTTGGGCACTCTTCTGAGAAGTTATTATAGATTTGGAACTCTGCTTTGAGTGAAACTACTTAGATTGTTTCTTTCCTTTCCCCAAGCCATAATGAGCTTCAAACTTATTTCTTACTTTCTGTGTATGAGCAGTTCATCTCCTGTCTGAATGCAACACAAACTATGATGGTTTCTATGGTGTTGCCAATGGCCACGGTATAAAATCAAAATCATAATAAAAGTAGGACAGCAGTTCCCAAACTTCCTTGCTGTTTTAGTATACATAAGGCAATTTATCAAATTCTTTCCCCACAGGCCCCAAAAAGGGACAAATTAATGTCCTTAAAGTAGGAAAGGAAGGAGGACCAGAGTGCGTAAAAGCAGGACTGTTCTTCCTAAAGGAGGATGTCTGGCTACCCTTGTCCTGACACAGCATCACCGTTGCTGTCCTTGCATCTTAAAACACAAATTTGAGAAGTGGTTAGCTTGCATGATTGGCCTGTGTAATTGGAATACTGGACTACTAGCTTGTGTGGTCTAATACTGGACTAGCCTATTTCATCTCACAGGGGTCTATATATAATCTAATAAGTGGCTAGTTTGCATATCCTTACACAGCTCTCTATACAGCTAAGCTTTGTTAACATGATCGTACTTGACGCAAATTACTTTTAACATGAACTGTTCCCTGAATTGCCATCTAAATGAACAAGTTAGTAAAGTGATCCTTATTTTTTTGTCTCTGAGTATTTACGTTAACAGGGTTTGACTGTAAATCTACTTACTGTGATGAACATTTAACGATATTGCATGTTTTATCCAGGAATGTGAATTTTAATGATTTTGTGAGGTAATGATGATTATATGGAGTCACATGTAATGAGCCCACATTTAGCAAGCTTCCGGATTTAGCGAGAAATACATGGATTTTGTTTGGTACAAGAATTAAGTGCAGTACAACATAATCGCTTTTAATGAACTAAGCTTGTATGGGCTCTGAATTTAACAAGTAAAAAAATGGCACCTTTTAAACAAAATGCGGGAAATTCTTAGAACAAAATTAGTTATTGGGGGAGGATCTCTTGGTGGTGGAGGTGGGACGTTTTTAAATGAACACCCTGTGTGTTCGATGAGAGGGGGTATAAGCCTTTTCAAGAAGAAGCTGTAAAAGAGAAGGAAAAATTCCTACACGCACACATGTGCAAAAAGTGTAAAAAAATGACTCCCATCCTTCCCAAACACACAATGATTTACGTTGCACAGTGAATTATGTTTTATCTGGGTTTTGAGGAAATTTTACGTTGGTAAAATGGGGGTTAAATAACGTTATTCCTACGGGATTCCAGAAGGGGCTTTAAAATTTTGATGCAATACACGAGTTGTCGTTGCAACCGGGTTCCACTACATATCATTTTTAAAAAAACAAAGTGGGAACTGCTTGTATAATAGAAACAAAACTCGCACAAATTTTATTGATGCTGTTAATTTATAAAACATAATAATTTAAAATAATAAAAACAACTTTGCTAATAGCTATTTCGATAGCGCTATGGCTATTCTCGTCAGAGTATTGTGACTTCTGTTTATGTTCGTGATGTTGGTTGGTTGGAAACTTGATTGGGTTGACTTTTTTAATCCTGTGTGCATGCATATTATTAAAAAAAGTCAACACTAAAACTTTTTGAGGCATTTTATATTCTATCAAACATCAACGTGACAGTTTAATGACCTAACTCCTTTGTAACTCTATCTCATCTACTGTGCATTCACACTCAGTTGGCGTGTGATACCGTTAGCAGACGGGTTAGTCCATTGCAGTTTAGGGAAGGACGTCTTGGAGGAACTTTTTTTTTTTCTTTTCCCCGCGCGAAAAACCAATTTCGGCAAGATGCTCTTCCCTAAGGCCCTGCGGTGGCGCAGTGTGGTAACGCGTTCTCCTATTGCGCGGCTAATCCGGGTTCGACTCCCAGCAGTGCAAAAAGAACGCTTACTCAGAGATCTCATAAAAGATCGCACTGCTCACTGTAGTCCGGGGTTTGGTTCCCCAGGCCTTAAGAGGTTCGGATTCCTCGGAAAACAGTAGGTCCCGGCGCAGCATGACCACTGTAGTCTTTGAGCCGTAAAACAAACAAACAAGCCCTTCCCTAAACTGCAATGGACTAACCCGTCTGCTAACGGTATCAGGCGTCAGGTCTGCTCGAAATACTCGGAAAAACCTTTTGTTTCATTGCTAGAGACGACACCACCAATGTACTTAACACCTCCACTCAGTCTAGTTTCCAACGAACGAATGGCAACACTAATCAACATCATGAATTTAAACAAAAGCTTCCATTCTCCGACGAGGATAGCTGTTGCGCTATTGAAATGGTTATTAGCAACGTTATTTTTAAATTATTACAACGTTTCATAAATTAACTGCACTAATAAAACTTGTGTGATTTTTGCTTCTTTTGATTAGTGCAATGTGTCGCCATTTAAACCGATGTGTACATAATTTTTAAGCAACTTTTTACGATCTATAGTTTGGGAAATACTGCTCTATTTTATAATAACTGAATGCAAAGTGGGAGGGTGGGTAAGAAATGTTTAAATAAGGATCTTTTGGGATCCTTCCAGGGATCTCAACGAACGTTAATTTTAAAAGTTTGAAAAAGTAACTTCATTCTAATCGTGTGCTTCTCTGCCATCAATCTGATTCTTCAGAGATCATCTTTAAGTCGCCTTGGAGATTGGCCTTTCTATTTTGGTCCTCTTTTTAAAGCCTTTTCACCTTAATCGGCCTGACCCAAGTCGTTTAGATGGGTGTGGTCTGAAACCCATTTTTTTTTTTTTTAAATTCGTCTATTTTTAAAACAAGTTATTGTTGGGCTGACGACTGCATCCACCACTGACCAGCGCGAGTACCGGTCTTTTATGAAATGAGTCTTCTACACTCAGCCAGTTGTGTGCGTGCGTGTGAAGAACTACTTTCTTATTATATTTATAGAAAGATTTTTTTTCCGACTCGGATCTGCTTTTAAGAAAATTCGTTTTCTCCCGTGCTAGACACAATAACATACTTCAGAGGTACACAAATGCAATGTGGTCTGGGGGCATTTAGTCCCCAAAGCCTCCAGACCCAATTAATGCCTTTATACTGGTCTGTAAACAGGATTTTTTTTTTGTGGTTCAGTAAAAACTAACGATTTTGTCGTTTACAATCAAGAAGTAAAATTGATGAAGAATAAAAATATATTTATTTTATAAATCGAAAAAAAAAAGTGTGTGTGTGTATCCTATATATATATATATATATATATATATGGTATCGATTTTATCGAATCGATAATTGATAAACATTAAGGTTTTAATTTAAGTAATGAATGTATTAAAGATATAAATATTATATAATATATATTAAAATTATAAAACATAAAAATTAAAATTATAAAGTATATATTAATATACAATTAAATTTAATAAATAATTATAAAATAAAAATAATAAATTAAATAATTAAAATTCTATTAAAATTTAAAATAATTAAAATTTAAAATAAAGTTCATAATTCCGATAACTGATGTAGGTAAATTGTTAATGAGCAAAATTTATTAAAATAAAAGGAAAAAAAAACTCCTCAGACTAATATTCTATCTTTCAAAATGATACTCCATCACCAACTGGAGTTCATATGTGCCGTGACTTGTTTACATGCGCAGAACATCTTTACTATTAGTATTATCTAAAAATAAAAAAATTAAGTGTATTTAGAAACGTTTCTTCGTCCGTGTTACATACTTTTTTGGCATCAAAACTCTCGTTTATAGAGCTAAAAAAAAATCCGAAACTTTACTATAATTTTTAACCTTGAAAAATTAGCGTTGTACCCACAAGGTAAACTTAGATAAATTTACATAATGAATAGCTGTAAATTGTTAATTCAACGTTTAATATAAAGCTAAATATACATAATTTCAGATACTCAGATTCAGAAAACCCTTTTAAGGATGCTATATTTTAAAATGAACATGAAAAACTAAACTTTCAAACATGTAGATGTTTGCGTGGTCTCAGATGGGCCGTGGGATAATAGTTTCCCGCTTTTTGCTTTCAGTTATGTCAACAAGCTTTTAAGAAGAAACTGGCGGAGTTGGTGCCAAAACTTGTAGGACGTACGTTTATCTAACTAAAAAATTATTTTCCCCGTGTTTCTAGCGTGATCTTTCAGTACAGTCATTCCATTTTTTAAACAAAACGTGGTGGAAAATTATTCACCCATTGCCCTATAAAGGGTTAATTGCAGATTTTTCTCTTCACTTTATAGACTCGAAAATATGGACGGAGGTGGTGATGGGGAAAGGGTTGGATGCAAGGGCGGACACAGACTTTCATTTGGGGGTCCAGACTCCTCTGACCACCCCATGTGTCCTCCCTTGGTTGGATAACATTCTCAGATGAGCAGGAATGACAAACATGAAAGCCAGCGATTTTGTTTGCGTCGACGAACGTAGAGACGTTTCTGCTGCATTTAATACTATTCAGGACAGGAATTGGTAGAAAATATGATGAAAGTGAAAAAAAAAATAGATGAGGAAATGGATGCTCAAGAGAGCGTCAAACTGCCGCAAAAGCCTAACATCGAAACATATTTTGATACTTTGGAAAATTTTCGGGAGGTCCAAAACTCTACTCTGAACAAAAATGACGAGTACAGAAGGACTTCAAATATTATTTCCTTAGAAAAGAATATTTGCCATAAAAAAAGGCAAAATAATTACGAATCCCTGATCTTTTAATGTAAATTAAAATAGATGAGAATTAATGTATTTGAAATTACTATTTTTTGTTAATTTTATTTCAATTTTTGATACTGGACCTCTAAATGAGAACCATCTGCGGAGGACGGACACCTTTGCCAGAGTCCCGCGCGTCACCGTTGTTCGGAGGTTTTATTGTGTTCTGTTCAAAATTGGAGCTTTAAAAACCGCAGTGGTCTTCCCCGTCTTATTTGCAACCTGTCTGAGTATTTGACGAATCTGTAGGTTCGTTTATTTCCGCGTCTCTAACACTCGGCCCTAATCCCATTCGAAGCTGTGTTTTATTTGCATTTCTTCCACGAATTGAGGCAACTCAAAGCCTACACTTGTTTTAATAACCTTAGCACGCTCACTGCCGTTTCGTCGTGAATCTCGAGTCTGACATTCCTCCGCTGCGAAGGTCCAGTTTCTGACCGGTTTGGAAAAGCAGTTCGTACCGTAGGTGGCTATGCTGACGTTTGCATTAAGGAACGAACTTTTTTTGGAAGGGGGAGGGGTCGAGCTAGTGAGAAATGAAAAAGATCCTTTCCCCCTCCCTGATCTCGCTACCGTTTGTATGGTTGATTGGATTTGTATGGCGGAAGGACAATAGGGCTATGCTGCACCAGTGCAGCTGGTATCAAAAGAACCATTTCGCTAAGCAATCATTTGGGCGTATTTGCATTTATTTCTTTTGTGCCCTCAAGTGTGAATGAAGTACTATTCTATGTAACGCACATAGTTGGTTTTTTTCTAAACGTACGTAAGTTTCTTGCCACTTTCTTGTCAAACATTTCGTGTTTGCTGCTGTGTAATTGGAAATGTTTGGCCAGAATAACCCTTGATGTTCTTACGCCATAAAAATACAACTAGGCAATGGGAAGTGTAGTGTGCGTTGTGTGTATTATCCGTGTTCGTAGTTTGAATTATCTTTATTCATTGGTGGGGCAAGGAGTATTTCTTCAGCCCCCCCACCCAACTACGCACTCGCAACAAAATTATTCAATAAGTAACAAATACAAACCCTTGTTGCATATATTATCTGCATAATCAATATTTTAAAGCCGTTTTCAATGACGCCTAAGTTATGATTTAGAAAAATGTGATATTAATAAATTACTTTAATAATTACTAATTTAATAACAAACTAATATTAATAATAAACTACTTTAATAATAAGGTTATGATTAAACTAGGTTTCAAACTGACATTTTTAAAAGGGATCACATACTAAATTTCGGAGCCCCAATGATATGGGGGGCCTCGGTCACGGAGGCATATGTGTTAATCAGGCCCTTTCAACCTCATCATATGTTTCAATAATTTAGTGGTTAAATGGATGAGATGAAGTTCTGCAAGTTTGGATGTTTGTAACCTTAAAATGAACATATTTAAAATACACAAAAGGGTAAAAGATTCAACGTGAAATAATCCTCCCTGATAAATAGATAGAATTGAAACATGCGGGCCCTGCGTTCGCTCAAATGCGCCGTTAACGTCGGGTTCAACTCCCAACAGTGCAAAGAACGCTTAGTCAGAGATCTCATAAAAGATCGCACTGCTCCCTATAGTCCGGGGTTTGGTTCCCTAGGTCTTAAGAGGTTTGGATTCTTCATAAAACAGTAGGTCCCGGCGCAACATGACCATTATAGTCCTTGAGCCTTAAAACCACAAGCAAATCAAACATGGTACTTTCTTGCATTGTAGGTGACTTAATGCGACCTAGGTTCCCCTCCCCACCCCTGCTTTAGATGTAGGTGATCACAAGTCCCGTTAAACTGTAGGTCCTGTTTCGGCCCGTTCAATCCCAATTGCAAATCTTGGGGTGGGTCAATGACCATGCTTTGATTTTCTAAGATAAACAACATCCTCACCCGTTTCCCTATGTTTTTGTAAGGGAAAGGGCAATGTAACAAGACCCTGCCCCCTTTTTTTTTTGTAATGCTTCGCGCGATTTGATATTTGTCGAACAACATTGGAGTTACGAGTTTGAGAGTGGAAAAAAAAAAACCTTCCGCGTCTGGGACATTTTTTTATTTTTATGGGGTGACTGCTGAACTAACTGGTTTCCGAACATTCCTAGTCGACGTCACGTACCACGTGGATATCCCCCCCGAGGGAGGAGGGGAAGAAGATTGGTTACTCATTTTGACAACTTGTGGTGTTGGGGGGTCTAGCATCAAGAGTAAAAAGTCCAATATACGGACTTTTTAAGTTAAATACCTTAGGCAACGTTCGAGTATTACGTAAGCAATATTTTGGCCATTTTATACCCCTCCCCACGTAATACTTGAACTCATCCTTATATATATATTGCAAAAATTAGCAAAAGCATATATAAAATGAAAAATGCCAAAAAAAAAGCAAAAGCGTTTGAAAGAGTTAAATAAAAGAGGTTTGATAGAATTAAAGTAGGAGAAAAAATACCGATTCAATTAAAAAAATATATATAAATGTACCCTCAAATATATAATGTAACGTAAGCATACAGCCTTAGAACCATCGTCAGGGCCTTTTCCAAGACTACATGCTTGGCGCCTTTTCTGGAGGTATGTCGCAAAATACAAGCAAAGCATATTTGTTACATGTATAAAGCGAGATACCCAAGGCCCAAAAAACATGAAAAACTATAACTAAAAGCAAATACCAAAAAGAAACCAGGAATGATGGACCACGTAGAGCATCCGACAATAATAAATATATAAATACAACTATTACGTCATGTACACAACGAAATATACAAAACACCTATCATAATTCATATTCAACAAAACAGTGCAATGCATGCAGCATCAAATTCAACAAAGCAGCAAACATCCACTATAATACACAACCACTAGGGAAATATATAAACAAAATGCAAAGCAAGGAAGTACAATCACACTTTTCGAAGAAGGTAAAAAGAGCCGAATAGTTTTACAAGATTTATCCTATTGCCCAATCATCAGTAGTTTGAACCTTATTATGGTATTGGCACGTAAAGAAAAAAGTACTTACGTAGGAATGAAGAAATTTCTTATATATATAAGAAATTATGTATATATAATCAGTGGCGGGATTTTAGGGTGTGCGAGTGAATGCTAATTCGCTAAAACACATCAATTTACGGTCTACACTCGTCAAGAAACAGGTTTTTATCTCATTCAGTAAAAAGAAATTAACTGTAACTTTGGGTTTTGGTGAATTGCCTTCATGCGCACACCCTAAAATCTTGCCACGAGCTGCCACTGATATATACATATATATAATAACAATATATGACAGAAATTCTGAACTGGATTCCAAGAGACCACCGAAGACCTAGAAAACGTCCTCAAACTAGATGGGTGGATGAAATAAGAAAACAGGTTGGGGTGACGTGGAAGCGAATTGCTCAGGATAGACTTGTGTGGAAAGCATTTGGAGAGACCTTCATCCAGCAGTGGATAGATAATGGTTGAATATGATGATATATATATATAAAATGCCAATTTTTATCATCATGGGATTATAACCGTTAGCGCGAATGAGAATTTTCCAAAGGGGGGGGGGGGAAGGTTTGCTTTGCTTTCAAATGTAACATTTGTTTTTCATAAATAGGGTTTCCACACGACCTGGAATTATCAGGGAATTTGAAATCGTAAAGGTCAGAGGAAAAGGAGTGTTTTTAGTCAAAACCTGGAGAAGTCAGGAAAAACTTCCTTAACTTCTATTTTGAATATTTAAATCTCTCACGAACATGAAGCCATTTTGATTAGTCAAGGATTTTTGTTGGAAAAGTCAGGGAATTTTGCTGAAAAAGTTAGGTTTTTTTTTTTTCCCCTCACCCATTGCAAGTGGAAACCCTGATAAAAAAAAATCAACTTAAGAAAATGCATATATTGAAGAGAGAGAGAGACGGGTGGGGCAGAGCGCTGCCCCCCCTTGTCTCATCTATGGAAGCTCATGGCTACGACCAGGACTTCGGAGACAAGAATATGATTAACATCCGAACCCATCTGTCGAATTAGGGTATTTTTAAACCACAATGTTATGATTTCGCCTTCAGTGATACTTGTTTCTTCCGAAACTTGTCAAAAGATGCGCTTCCGCCTTCGTTCTGTTTTTTCTTCTTTTTGAAGTTATACATGCAATAAAGCAATAGCTTGTTGGAATAAGAACCTTACCATACCGGTTCATCCTCAGTAGCCCCTTGCAGTGTTTGAACTCGTTTAGATTGTGTACAAGAGACTCGGTTTTCGCACGGAAAAGGGAGTTAGATCACACTTGTGAAAGGAAGAATAAGATCATACGAAACGTTAGATCACACGAAAGGAAGAATTAGATCACATGAAAGGAAGAGTTAAGATCATACGAAAGGAAGGATTAGGTCACATGAATACGAGTGTCTCCAGGGGCAGACTGGGTCTTCCCAAAGGGCGCGAGTCCTATAGCCCATGAGGGCGCCCCGCGGCCCAGTCCGCCTCTGAGTGTCTCACTAATTGGCTTTGTGTGTACACGCGTTTTTTTTAAGCTTGGACATTGTGTTGATTCCGTTGTATCAAATGATACAATAGAATTTGATGGAAAGCTGAAAACAATCAAGCGTTGACGTCCGCTGGGTCCGTTTTCAACGAAGACCTTAGTTGGGCACAGCATGTGCCTTGTGGAGGTTGTTAGCGTGCTTAAATCGGGGTTCGATTCCTGGAGGTGCCGCAAAGGTTCTTATCATTTTTCTACGCCTCGTTGGCCTGGGTATAACTATCAGGATGAAACCGTATAGACACAAGTCGTTCCGGATTTAGTATTTAGCTCGAATGAGGATTCCCGTGGAGGATGTGCAGTTCCGTCTAGGCAGAAATATACATATAAATAATAAAAATATGGAACAATATGCACCTTATATATTGCGCGTCGATTCAGATAGGACAAATGACCCTCCACTCTCTCTTACAACATACGAGAGCTATTGAAACAGTATCAGGCCTCTATTTTTCGTGAGTGAACAAGTAGAACCTGGGGGGGGGGCTTTGGCCTCTAGTGGAAAGTTTCTGCGAACCTTTGCGCGCATACAGACCAGTGCCATTGCTCAGTACTACTGAAGTTGCTTGCAAGCGGCCTGTCAGTATGTGTGTTCACTCGTCACATTCCGATTTATTTTCCTTCGCTCGTCACATTCTTATTTATCCAGAAGTGACGGAACGTTTTGAGCAATGATAATGTATTAAGTTTTATCAGAAACTTGGTGATGGTCAAGTTGAAACTGTTCATAAGATTCAGCAGGTATTTGGGAAGCCATGTTATGAGTGTTACGCGAATTAATTTACAATCATTTAAAAAATGGCCGCACTTCAGTGGACAGCGATCCCCTTTCTGGTAGATCCTCAACAAGCCGTTACGATAAAGTTGTTGACCAAATGTGATCTTTGGAGACGAAGACCATCGTATCACTGTCCGTGAGCTTTCAGAAGATGTTGGATCAGTACATTCTATTTTGGATTTGTGTTTGAAAAAGCTATGTCCTATTTTGTCAGCTTCTCCACGACAATCCATCTGCGCATTTTTTGCACCTGATTCAATTTATTTTTTTTGGCCAAACACAGTATTCCCCAGCGTAGGCGTAACTTAGGGAGGTAAATACAGCGTAAACTGGGGAGGGCGGCAAAAAAACAAGGGGGGGAGTACGATTTTGCCTCTTTTCTAAAAAACTGGGGGAAGGCAAATGCCCCCTGTCCCCGTTAGATTACGCGTATGTTCCCAAAGTACGACAAGCTTCCTGCTCTTCGGACTTCACTCCTTCCGGTTTTGGGATATTTCCAAAGCTGAAAATGCCTTTAAAGAGGACCAACCCATTTCGATACTAGAGAAGACATAATGGAAAATGCGATGGCAGAACTCGAGTTAATTCTTAAAGAGGACTTCCAAACATGCTTCTAAAAGTGGAACCAACGATGGAGTAAGTATGTGTCGACCCAAGAGGAGTATTTTGAAGGTCACTGTTTGAAAACTTAATGGAAATAAATTTCATTTTCCTGAATAAAGTCTGATACTTTCTGCACAGCTCGCGTACGCTGAAAAGCATCTTGTAGCAAAGTTCTGATAACTGGAATATAAAATAACTATAAAGCAGTGGTGTAGGAAACGGAGGGACTCAAGCCCCCCAATTGAATATCAGAATACAGTATTTTTTCTAAGGTCGCATCACATTCTTTAAAGCCACCTGACCCCCCCACACACACACAATGAGTTTTGAATTTCTAGGCTACTTACTGCTGGAGAGAGGAGTGAACTAAAAACAAACTGAAAGCCACAATATGAGATACAAAGAGTGGCTAAGAATTTGATTCTAGAAACAATTATTTATGAAGAGGGTACATACAGGAAGAATTGATAAGCACATGCGGCTCCCCTTCCTCGCACCAAATAATTTCCGAATACACCACTGCATTCCTTTGATAAGCAGCTTACGCGTCATTGTGGGGAAGTAGCGGGAGACCTCTGGCGGACGAAGCCGTGAACTGTAATTGCTTGGCATCTAAAAGCACTTACGCGACGCCAACTTGTCTGACTCCATATGGTCAGTTCCCGACAACGCTACACGCGAAAATACTGATATGGTTGTCAGGAGTGACACACACGTTCTGTTCGTTTTTTTCGTTGGTTCCCTAAAAGGGTAGTGTTATTAGCTTACTGGATTCTAGGGGGAGGGTGTTACATTGAACGGAGGGATCACTCATCGATGGTGAGGTGGTCAGTCAAGGAGACTGGGCGGGTTGCGTGGGTTTTCAATTTATAACGAAATTAACGGTTACACGAGGATAACATCTTGATAACGTGGAGTGATGTTAGATAGTATTCATTCATACGCTACGTACTTAACGTATCTGTAAAGCCCTATTAAGGTCGTTGCGTATCCTTATTTTCCGCCAGAGTGGCGGAGTGATGTCTAAGGCGGCGGTCGCCAACCGGTGGTCCGCAGAAAAATCTGGACATTATTTGCATTTTTAATGATTTATTAATAATAAAACAAAAATAATATTCTAAGTGATTCTCATATTCTGAATGCAATTTCCACCTTTATATTGCAGTAAATTCACGAAATGTGGTCCGCGGGATTTAAACATATGAATTTAGTGGTCCGAAAGGTTGGCACCCGCCCATGTCCCGGATGTCAAATTCCGCGTCACACCGTCGTGTATACGGGAGGGGGAGTCCCCCCTATTTCAAATTGTATGTAACCTATGCAGACCAGTTTTTTCATAATGTACTGGTTTTGTTACCCTGTAGGAAAGGGAGAGTCTCAAGCCCCCCCCCAATTGGACAACAAATCGCATTGTTCTTAAAGCCGAATCACTACTGGGATTATAGCACCAACTTCTGCAGCCACCCTCCCGCTACGCCCACTGGTCATGACCAGCTCAGCGGTTGCCAACTTTTTCAAGCTGCGACCCACTTTCATAGTAGCCAGAAATGTCCGCGGCCCCCTTTACAGCACACCAGCTGGAAACAAAAGATCTGCGACCCCTCTGTCCGCCGCCGACACATTTGCATAATAAAAGCATTTTTAACGAAGTAAAGAAAACACATTAAATATAAAATTATATCACATCATATATATATATTAATGTATATTATAGATATAAACCAGTAGTAGAATATCGTAATATGTGTTCAGTCACCTTTAAATATAAAAGCGTTGGAAACATTTGGTATGAAATTCCTTATAAAAATAATTGCAACTAAAAATAGTTGCGCCGCCCGGTTGGAAACCATTGCTTTAGCTCTTACGTTGTAAGACGCGTACTAACGTTTTATTTTAAACTTAACCCGTATTACGGCCATGCGCAGCTTTCTTGCGCCACTTTAATGAATACTATGCGAATATTAATTTCTGAAGTAGAAAATAATAATCGAAATCAATGTAAAATGATTTCGCCCAGCAACGTTTGTGTTCCCGACAAATTCTTCATCGAATGACACACATTTCCAAAAGTGTCGTTTTTCTATTTAACATTTTTCTCTCCTTTCTTTGTAATGAGACAGATGAACGGTATTGAAGTTACATGTAGCGCACTGTATAAATGGCGAACGGCGTTTTTCATGGGCCACGTTCCTGTTCGCATAACTTTGGATTCCACATCCGCCATTCGTGATCTATAGTACTGGGCCATTGATGTTCATATTTCCTACCATTTCTGTTTCCTGGTTTTTTCTCTCAAATCTTTATTTTATTTCTGTGAAAATAAATGGCAACGTCGTGATAATGCTTTTTTTTTTTTTCGGCAATCGCCTTTCCGGCAACCAGTGTTGCCAGATCTGAAGATTAAAAAGTAGCAAACTGTGCTCCAAAAGTAGCGGATTTGAACTATTTGTAGCCCAAACATAAAAATGAATTATTTTGCAACTAGTAGTTGAACACACCACGGACAAAATTTGCCGTAGTCTTAGAATAATACCCTTCATTTATCATGAAAGTTGGAATTTTTTTTTCAAAAATATATTTTTGGGAGTCATGACCTCCCGCCCGCGTATCCGCGCCCGATTATAATTACGTACTGTAACACAGAAAAAAAAAATGACCTCACTATAATGTGGCTCCACGGTTTGCACCTTCAAGCTTATATAGCGTATATGCCCGTTTGCACAGAACTGCAAGTTTCGAAGTCACATGACGTCCATTTGAGTACATATAAGATCTCTGTGATTAAAAGTACCAAAACAAGAATTGAACCACAGAGATCTTTTATGAATTGAACGAGTATCGAACATGTTATGTTTTAGTGAAACTATCATTCACTGCGAATAGAAATGTTCAACAAACAAAATTTTTATTGTATTATGCAATACTAATAATATTTTGTGATTTTATATATGAAAATAAAAAAGTAGCATATTTTTCAGATTTATAATTAATTAAAGGTAGCCGAAAAAAGTGGAGTGTCGCCCAATTCGAAATGTTTGTAGCGAGGGCACTTAAAACATCACCCAATCCGCTACTTGTAGCCCAATCTGGCATCACTGGCCGCAACTTCCATTACTCTTCGCTCACCATTGCGCGCTTTGAACCCCTCCCCACCGGGGAAAATACATTTGACTTCGCATTTCGGTGGTCTTCGGGCGAGTGTGCAACGCTCCGTTTTGTGATTTGTTGAGTCAGCTGCTAGAGATGTCGGCTCGGATCGCATTCGATGTTCGCCTTTCTCGTAGGGGTCTTCGAACCTTTGATGAAAAAACAGAGCTGGCGTGTGAGGATTCCAACAGGATTTCCCAAACAACTAAATGTACTCCCAAGTTCTGGCTATTTTTTGGCGGAAAATAGCTACGGTATTTTGCGTTGTTGTTTTCGAAGAAGAAATGGCACTCACGCTAACCATTCAGTTATACAGTAGTAACGTGTTCCCCTAATGCGGCCTTTGAGGCCCTTAGATGCTGCCTTTTGATCGAATTAAAATTTTGCAGAAAATCCTATTTATTTTTGTTAATATGATCTTGAAATAAACGTAAATATAAAAAGAATAGATGATTTAATAAAATAATCTCCCTTGGCTGACACAATCAAAACACCCCCTTCGGGTTATTTATTTGTTTGTTTACTTGCCACATGGAAAGGGATCACGGAAGCTGTCTGTCTCCGTGGGTTTTCCCGTATTTCTGGGTGGGAAAAATTGTTTTGATTTCTTTTTTTTTTAAAATTTCAAAACAGCTGTTGGCGGGCCGTATGTTTGGTAACCCTGATATGGGGGGTGGGGGGTATGTGATGGTTTCTTATTTTTGCGAAATGGCGGCGTAGGTAATAGTGGTAGCCACTGATGGAATTTCTTTCTAGAGCATCGGTATTCTAGCACTGGCTTCCTCACCTTTGCGCACACATTATGGAGGTCGCGTGCCATGGTTTACCAATATGGCATTATTTTAATGTATATTTAAAATCCGAGACTAATACAGTAGAACTGGGTGATTTTGTTCCGGGATTTCTTTTTAAAAAATTACAAAAATTCCGCTTGTTTCCTATAATTTTTTATATTCCTTTCGAAATCAGTGTTTTTACCAAAAATATTACATAACTTTTCAGGGAATTTTCTGGTACGTTCAGGGAATCTGGTTTGGACTTACAATCACACCCATGCATAATCTAGAAAGGGTTTGTGGGGGGGATTTTCATACGAAATTAATTTGCAGGTATGGAAAGAAGTTTTCTTCACAATCTTGAGTGTTCAGGTTACGCAAGAAATTCCAACCGCAGTGGTAGCTGTGTTAAATTTGCCGAGACGACGAGGTAGACCTAACTGATCTCGAAGCCAGAAACCTGTGTCATGGCGCCACTCATGTCATGCCACGTATCGTAATATGATTATGTCTTTCATAGTCTTGTCTCATGCAGGTGTGCGACGAAACCCACGTGTGTATGCTCCGACCTTGATCGAATTAGAGGACTAAAGCGAGAATGACAAGGGACCGTCGTAATATCAATTATTCTTTCAAGAGAAAGACGAATTTACTGTCAATGAAAATTTTGATTTTGTTGCTATCCCCCCTTTTAATTTTAGTTGCGTATGGTGCATCGCCAGGTGGCGCTAATGGCATTCCTATCACCTTTTCTTTAATGTCGCTAGGGTGGTTCACTACGTTCGGTGGGCGTGGAAGAACGGCTGTATGGGGGCGTGGTTCGGCTGTTCCTTTAAACTGTTTGTCCCATCATCCTAAAAGTAATCTTAATGTTCAAAATTGGATTATTTTTTGTAAATGAGGGTTTAGCCAATTTGAAAAACGAAAATGGGTATTGTGTGTGGTGTATGTATTTCACGATTTTTTCCTAGTGGTGTATCTATTAGAGTCATTTGAGATGAATCCACTCCCGGTCATAGATTTGGACTGTAAATTAAAAAATTCGATCCATTGACCTTTTTGACGGATGTCGTTTTGGTTCGTCCCTATCCAGATCCGACGAGAGGAGTGAGGCTGCAGCCCCACTCCTCCATCCCCCTTTTAATGCCCCTCCACTCATCCGGCCCTTTTTAATGAAAATGTTAAGAGATCAAGTAAAATTCATATAGAAAAACATTTAATATAAGAAATATATAAATTTGTATTAACTCAAATTTATATACATAAATCACAATGTAATAGAAGCAAGCTCGCGGACTTCCATCCGTCATCTCTTTCTCATTATACACTCTATAACAAAAAAAAATCGACGCACCAAGAAGGAGTTGTCCGATTGCGATAAAAATTGGTGGATATGAAGAACATACATAGAAAAAGAAACGATTAAAATTTCAGAACAATTGAATGATTTATTGCAGAGTTTGACCGTTACAAAGGGAGGAAGTCAATAAGGCGTTGGTCCACCTCTGGCCTGGATGCAAGCTGTCACCCGGCGTGGCATAGACTGATAAAGATCCCGGATGGTGTCCTGCGGAATTTCTTGCCAAATTGTCTCCAACTGTCGGGCTAAATCGTCAACATTCCGGGATGGTTGCAATCGCCTTCCCATAGCGTCCCAAATGTGCTCTATGGGAGAGAGATCAGGAGACCTAGCTTGCCAAGGAAGTGTTGGGCAAGCTTGAAGACAATTCATAGCAACACGTGCCGTGTGCGGCCGGGCATTGTCTTGTTGAAACGTAAGTCCAGGGTGTCGCAAAAGGAACGGTAACACAACCGGTCGTAGAATGTCGTCTACGTACCGCTGTGCTGTAAGTGTGCCAGAAATGACCACCAAAGGGGTCCGGCTATCAAAGGAGATGGCACCCCAGACCATAACGCCCTGTTGTGGGCATGTGTGGCGTGCGATAGTAAGGGCAGGTCTGGCATAGTTCTGGTCGTCAGGACACAGTTGGAAACGGGACTCGTCACTAAAGACTATACGTCCCCAGTCAGCGCAGTTCCAAGTTGATCGAGCCCGGCACCACTGTAATCGGACTTGACGGTGTAAAGGCGTGAGAGGTAACGGTCGGCGCGAGCGTAAATTCCGCTCTCTCAGTCGTCTGCAGAGGGTCATGTTGGACACATGTGTGCGGGCCACACGTTGGATAGTTGATAACGACGAATCCGGTGCTGTGGCAGCTGCTCTGACAATCGCTCTGTCTTCCCGTTCTGTTGTGGCCCTAGGTCGACCGCTGACATCTGCCGTTATTGACCAAAAGAAAGGCAAAGGTTAGAGATGTATAAAAATATAAAGGAGCAAGGGAAAAAAAACCCCTAAGAATTTGAATTTTAGCACCAGGCTAAAAGAAGTCCCCCCACTTCATTCTTTTCCCAGGCATTGACCATTTGGAGCGATACCAACTGTTTTTTGGTGGATATTGTTGTATGCTGGAGGGTGTGCTTTCGTTTCACCCGTAGAAGTGAATCCAGCGTTCTATAAGTAGGTCTTTAGCCACCAATTCATTGATGACTTGGACTTCCGGCATTTTACAAGTATTCGTCCGGAAGACAAACGAGCCGGATTGGAGAGAGGAATCTGAACAGGAAATCATTTTAAGATGCCCCTTTTGTTTTGAAACCAAACAGGAAAAAATATACAAAGGTACAGCCCTTCACAGCACGTTTTCGTCATTTTTAAGCATTGAACCCATTCTGGACTTTTGCTGGGTTCCAAGTAAAATGCCAAGCAACGAAAATTTGAATTCGTCGTCAAAGCATTTTTGTAATAAAGAATAATGAAGTAAGGTGGTTTTTTTTATACATTTTAGGTTGATGCCGTAGCTCATGAGGCAATTTGGAGAGTAGTTTATTAATGCAAAACAGGCATGGGGAAAATGAACAGCAGTAAGGCCAAGATTTATAAGTGGGTGCATTGGGCAAGTGCTTAGCAGAGAAGAGGTCTTGAACCCGCAGCTATCATTGACGTATTTTGTAGAGCGCCAGCTCATGAAAAATACTATAACTAACTTTACGCGAAAATAGCCTTTCAGTGTATCTGTTGGTATGCCTTGGAATATTCAAATGAAACTGATTTGCTTCGCAATACCTATTTAAAAGAAAATTTTAGCTTGGAACCCTTTAAATTCTATTCTAAATATGTTAGCAAGAACACCTTCCCAAACATTCCACTACATGCTTTAAAAATAATGTCACTATGTGGGAATATTTATGTTCGGCAAAATTTATTTTCATAAATAAAGACGCTAAAATCAAAAATTAGGAACAGAATGACTGATGTCTACTTTGACAACACTTTTAGAGTTTCAACATTAGAAATGATTGATTGTTTGGCTTTTTTATGGCGCAAGAGCATCTGGGCTATACTGCGCCATAACATTAGAAATAAGACCTAACATTGACATACACCTTTTAAAACTAAATAATGTCAAAAATGAAATTGAAAACTATTTTATTACACTTTGTATATTAATATATAAACATCTTTTTTAATGCCTTTTTTTTTAACTTGCGAGTAATAACGTATGTGAGTATAAAGGTAAAAGACTGAGATAATACGAATATTGTAATATATATTCCATTCTAATATTATCTCTAACCTATTTCGATACGACGAAAGTATTGGCCTTTTGACTAAATGAGTTTGAAGGTCTCTGGCTTAGGGTGTAAAATTTCATGAAAGGGGTTTGTTTGTTTTTTTTCTAAGTGCAATCGGTTTACTTAAAATTCCGTCGGTCCGCTCTCCACGAAAAAATGCTCTCTTCAACACACGTCAGAAAAAATTTCGTCGTTGAATATATATATATATTTTTTTTTATTAAAATATGGAGTATATTAAATATAAAATATTTTAAGTTAAGTCATTCGTGTTTTGGGATTTAAAAGATTTTTTAACAAATTATTAGATAATCAGATTATTCATGCCCGTATCCAATGGGATCTTTGTAAATAACCCCACTAAATTTGTAATAGGATTGCAAAAATACGCGTATATTAGTTGCTTGTTAGATTTTTAAAGAAGCGAGAAAAACTCTCAAGCCTTGAATAATTATTAAAATTCTGACTACAAGGTCTTGTTTCATACACCACTAACTAGTTCAAATATACCTTAAAGAAAAAATATATAGAAACTATTTTCCTTAAAAGAGTTACATCATAAAAAAACTAAATTTAATGGAAAAATTGCGAGCAAAACTTGACAACGATGTCTGAAGGCGAAGATTTTATTTTCTCAATTGTTTTTGTACGATACATTTCTTCTTTAGGTAACAGATCTTCATCCAAAGTCCTTTTGTAAAATTTTTGAAACCACATCCCGAAAATTAAATCCTGGCCCGACCTTGGGATCAGTTTCTTCCAAAGTCCCGTTTTTTGGTGGATGGTAAGTAACACATACGCCTGGCTAATGTTGACAGGGGCGTAGAAAACAAGGGGGCTCAAGCTCCTCTCATTGAATATCATAGGAACGTTTTTCTATTTAACCCCGAATCCCCTGGGATTACAGCGCCGCCTCCAGCGGCCACCCTTCCCAATGAAACCCTTGCACACTGACTATCAACCCCGAATCACGTGATCTTTTTTAAAATTACGTGGGGGTTCCCGCACCCCACCCACCTTATAAAATACTTTCGAATTGTTATTTCCCTAAATGCTGAAGTATTTGGTTTCAAGGGGATTGAAACCTAACAGAGAAAGAGATGTGAAGATTTATTTATTTAATCATTATCAAATCGACACACAGTCTAAAGACAGATGTGGACTTTTGGTATTCGTTTAGGTATTTTAAAAAAAAAAACAGCGACAGAAAATACTTGACTTCCTATTTTGAGAAACTTTCGCTCCCTCCCCAGTTCCAAATCACGTATCTGTTTGAGCCCCAAATCGTGAAATGGATATGATCGTTTAAAAAATATTTTTCTGCTTATAGAGTTTGTATAAGGTGCAATTTATGCAAGATATTTTATAGAGGTTTCTTTTAATACTGATATT
>QLNU02015270.1:89857197-89889719 GCA_006491805.2 Dysdera silvatica
TGTTGCTGTATAATAAGATGTGTTGACGGCGGTAATGAGGCCGACCTCTCAAAACAACCAATCCCGTATGAAGACCAGTGGTGTAGTAGGGGATCAAGCCCCCCTCCCCCCCCCCAAACTAGATATCCAAACACATTCTTCTCTTGTTAACGCTTCGTCACGTGGTCTTCTTTAAAGCTCTTTGAGCCACCATCAATAATTTTTCGAATTTTTGATACAGTCAAACCCTGCTATGTAAGTGACAGAACTTTCGTTCGCTATTTGGGGGGGCGGGCGTTAAAATCGATCCGATAAAAAAAATGGATGATCGGACGGGACCAAAAAAAATCGTTCGTTATACAGGGTGGTCCTAAACTCTACCGACAAAATAAGAGGAGTTGTTGTGAACAACTAATAAGGCATGTTTGTCCATATCCCCGTGTCCGCAAGGGGGCCGGTTTGGCTGTAGAGCGTAACCACTGTTTACGTCTATCACGTTGCTACGTAGCCAATTGCATGAATTAAATGCAATTTTTGATACATAATTTAAGTAAATGAGCTAATAATACAGCAGAGACAAAGAAATCCGGAATTCCGTTTTCTGATTTTGATCTGCGTTACTGTGTAGTGAAAATAAGCCTAAAACTGCCTTTTTTAACACACTGGAAAAGAATTGGGAACTGCCAAGTATGTGCAACAGGTGAAGAACATCAAAATAAGAAATTTTTTGTACAGTGAATTTTTTTCCAAAAATTAGCCGTTCGGGCACTACAGTGAATTTAGTATTTGCATCCACCACATTCAAGGTTTCCACAAATGGCTACAATGCACCATTTTAAGAATTTTTCAATTTATTTGATGTTAGTGGACGTTAGGATCTTTCTGGCAACTTTCTTAAATCAGTTAAATTCACCGTAATTGTATGTGTAGAATCAATAGTCGCAGATTTTGCACATACATCTTTTATAAATATGTATATGACCTTATATCTTTAAAACTGAAGTTATTTAAGTACATCAAACTTAAAGTTTAGTTTATTAACCTGCTCTTGCCTTTACTTTTAATTTAATTTCAATTTATTCAAATGGAATTAGGTTATTCGATTTTAAAGGAAATAAGATTCTTTTATATAATAGCTATGTTAACAGATTATAGTTCAAACAAACAAACCAAATGATATTAGTTTTTTACCTTGTGACTGACTGTTCAGAAATATTTTTATTTTCTTGGTGGGGGGATGACCAAATTCATGGTAATAAACCCATGATCGTCATATAACCCTTTTAAGCTTTTAGAATTTTGCATTGCTTCACCTTTTTTTAAAGCCAGATTTGTTATGCACCCATAAAGTTTCTCCTTCTAGACACTATCTTTCTCATAAATATAATGCTAAAAAAAAAATCAGAATTTTATGCATTGGGAAGAAGCGGTGGAGGTCATTCGAATGTTGATTTGTATAAATATTCCAGGATTTACAAGCAGAATGACCCTTGCTGTCCCGGCACCGTAAAAACAGAACCAATTGCATGATTTACATATTATTGGGTAGTAAAAAACATTACTAACAGGGAGTTATTATCGACATTTTTACTGAGCTTAACCCCATAAATTTGAATTAATCTGATGGTGTAAGCACTACGCAGAAAAAAAAAAAAAAATTTAAAAGTGTCGTTGCAATTTTATTCCACAAATTTTAAGGATGTTCCGAGGCCTCAGGAATACAAGTCCATCTGATATGGAAATAAACAACGAAGTGTTGCCAATTCACCAATGGGCTGTGGTTAGATGTATATGGTCTATAAATTTAGCACTTTTTTCCCAGGAGTGAGTTTATATAAAATATCGTTTTCAACGTTATTCCATTTAATTTGAATCACGTTGAAATTATTATTTATTTTATATCTTTTTTTTTTTTTTTCAGGCTGAGAGTGAAGTTGCAGCTCTCAATAGGCGAATTCAGCTGCTGGAGGAAGACTTGGAGAGGTCAGAAGAACGCCTCAAAATTGCAACACAAAAGTTAGAAGAAGCCTCCAGTGCTGCTGATGAAAGCGAACGGTGAGGGAACATTTTAATCGTGAAATTTATTATAACTATTGATAATTTTCTGCACTACGTTTTTTATTTCATATATTAGAAACAATTTTGAATGTGAGAACATTTCCATTGCGATTTGTTCAGCTTTGTATAAATTGGTATAGGAATTCCTATACCAATTTTATAATTTCAATCGTTTGCTAATAATCACTAATTAATAATTACTTATAATTTACATTTATAGCATCCCAATGGTTGTAACTGTCGTTATTGGACGCTGGGTCAGTTTCGACTCTTAGTAAACTTGGTTGTGTGTAACTATTATCAAAAGGTCACACTAAACCATCGGTTTCATCCTAGATGACCCGTACAACAGTTTTAAAATGCGAATGTGTAATTTACATTTATTCATTTGTGTTTACCCATTTTATATACAACAAATAATAGATATATTTCTGGAATTCCATATATAGTTGTCGAAACGATTTGTTCTCGCTTGTCTTTTATTCTGCAATGGAATTTTTCATATTAACTATTCAGATTTGGTTTTCATATTAGGGTGATTCAATTGTCATTGCTGTGTGCATGTTTTGAAGAGTAGTTCTATGTCAGGCAGTAATTGCCAATTATTACTCAGCATGCATTTTACTGATAAGAACATCTCATAATTGGAAAACCTATATTCTTCAGTTACTGGCATACACAGGGGCGTATTGATTGGGGTTGTACCCCCACCTGGAGCCATTTCTATGTGTTTTGCCACCCTAGGTGAGACTTGAAAAATGCCACCCCCACCCTTTTACTACCATCAGTCTTTCGCCTATATCCCTATATATATATATCATCATATTCAACCATTATCTATCCACTGCTGGATGAAGGTCTCTCCAAATGCTTTCCACACAAGTCTATCCTGAGCAATTCGCTTCCAAGTCACCCCAACCTGTTTTCTTATTTCATCCACCCATCTAGTTTGAGGACGTTTTCTAGGTCTTCGGTGGTCTCTTGGAATCCAGTTCAGAATTTCTGTTGTCCATCGTTGATCAGTTCTTCTTGCAATATGCCCAGCCCATCGCCATTTCAGCCCTTTTACTTTAACAATGATGTCCTCTACTCTAGTTTGCTCTCTCACCCAAGTGTTTCTTTTTCGATCTCTCCTAGTTATTCCAAGCATGCACCTCTCCATGCTCCTTTGTGTTGTCTGTAACTTTCGTATTGCTCCAACTGTTAGACTCCATGTCTCTGATCCATAAGAGAGGACTGGCAATACACACTGGTTGAAGACCTTTCTTTTTAGACACAAAGGCAATTTTCCCTTCAGGATAAAATTGTTTCTTCCAAATGCACTCCAGCCAAGTTTAATACGTCTGTTGAGTTCTTTCATAATGCTGTTATCCACTGAAATCAGCCGGCTGCTGTAACATATGAATCAGCAATTTCTAGATTAATGTTGTCCACCTGCATTTTTGTTTCCTCTACAAAATTATTGAACATGATCTTAGTTTTTTGTAGGTTCATCTTGAGTCCAACTTCTTTACTTCTAGTTGAGAGCTCCTGTACCATGTCTTGGAGTTCTGATGGGTTCGTTGAAAAAATAACAATGTCATCAGCAAACCGCAAATGATTTAAATATTCACCATTTATTTTTATTCCCTTGTTATTCCAATTTATCTGCTGAAAAATCATCTGTAAAGCTGAAGTAAAAAGTTTTGGAGAAATGGTATCTCCCTGCCTCACACCTTTACCAATTTTGATAGTTTTGGTATCTTTATGTAACCGAAATTTTGCACTTGCATTTTTATACACACGTTTCACCATGTCAATGTACACATCCTCAATGTCTGTTGATCTTAAAGAGTTGATGACTGCTGATGTTTTAATAGAGTCAAAGGCCTTCTCATAGTCAATAAATGCAACACACAATGGAAGTTCATATTCATGTGTTCTTTCAATTAATTCTCTTAATACTTGAATATGGTCCACTGTACTGAATCCACTTCGAAATCCAGCTTGTTCTCTTGGTTGAGCTGCATCTAATTTTTTCTGCAGGCGATGTGTTAGCACTTTTGTGAAGATTTTATAAATAGCAGGTAACAAGCTAATTGGTCGGTAATTTTTCAAATCCTCTTTATCACCTTTTTTATGCAAAAGAATTACTGTTGCAGAATCCCATTGGTTTGGTATGTTACCGCTGTTAAGACATTTGGTAAAGAATTTTGCAAGTATGTCTTCTACATATTCTCCAGCTTCTTTTAGGATATCTAATGTAATACCATCATCGCCAGGGGCTCTTCCTTTCTTCATACTTTTTATTGCAAATGAAACTTCTTCTTTTAAGATTTTAGGAGCTGTTCCTTCGACTATTTCAATGTCTTCGTTTAATCCACTGTTACTTTCATATAGTTTTTTGTAGAATTCTTCAACTCTTCTAAGTATTTCTTCCCTATTTCTTGTTACGGTGCCATCCTCTCCTTTTAATGCAATGATGTGTTTCTTCCCAACAGATAAACTTCCTTTAACAACCCTAAGGCTCTTGTTGCTTTCAATGGCTTCCTTTCATTATGTTACAGCTGAATTATTCGCCTATATATATATATATAATTCAGTGTTTTAATTCTTGCTCTTTTTTATTTTTTCTCATTTTCTTAATTTTTTCTTTGATTTAAAATTATTTTTTTTAATCCATTTTGCTGCCCCTAAAATTTTACCGCCCTAGTCAGTCACCTACTCTTGCCTAATGATGGAAATGGCCCTCCCCCCTCCTATGAACTTTCTGCGTACACTAATGCATTTAGTTGTTATAAATAGGAGTACAGATTGCCATGATTTATTGAGAAATTGTCAGCCATTTGAGGTTATTATGTAAGAAATGCATGACTGAAGAACTATTTCAGTTTTTTCTTTGAAGAAAGTTAACTGCTATGGCCAAAGAAATTTTGTTCCGCAGTACGTTAAAGAGGAGTGATGAAAAGGATGGCAAGATATTGGTCTTGGTGATTTAAAAATACGGACTTCACAGACCTGAAAGCAAAGCAGATGCTGGAAGTCTTGAGACTGTGAATTCTGGAGCTGCCATGCTAAGCCGTCTAATTCAATCCTTGCACAAGCACTAGACAACTGTCAAATGAAGATGCAAATGCCCAGTCTCGAACTCGTAAGCTTGTCAAGATGTACAGAAGCTATCGACATGTCAGGAAATGTCAATAACAATTGAATTGTTTTAGTATTGGCTGCTTTGATGATTCATTTTTTATATTGATTATGTATTTCAATGCTCCTCTTGTAATAACTGCAGAGGTTTGAATGATACATTTTCCATATCAGTTCTGCTCATGCTGTAGGTTAGAAAATTAATCCAGTTTCTTTTCTTTAATATTTGGCTGCGAGTGTGACATCGAGTGCCTAAAGGAAAGAGGGAGAAAAGGTAATGTGGAAGGGGGGGGGGGAAATTGAGATTGTATTTATGTTTGTATACGTTAACTTAAATGCTTAAAAATTGTAGATTTTAGTAACATTTTTAATGAAAAAAAAAAGATCAGAAATAACATAACCAGTCAGGATTTATATGAACTATACGGGCTACAGTTTATGGGTTTTTGTGTTCATAGAATTCATCTTGTAGAGAATGCTGAACTGCATACAATAATTACTTAAAAAAATCCCCTTGGTTAACACATACCATACATCAGAAGAGTCTCACAACGCTGTACTTGGCCTTATGATAGTGTTTCATCTAAAGCGAAATAGAAAGGTGCAATGCCCTGCTGAACCTATTAAGCACCCCGCCCTTCAACTTGTCCGCCCTTGTGCCCAAATGTCCCACCCAACCCTCGGAAAATAACGCACCATCCTTCCCCGATGGTAATTCAAATTCCCACGTTAGAATCCAAAACGCGTGACGAAATTTGTTGATTTATAAAAATTTTATACTCCAGCATTTCATTTCCGTAATAACACTGATGGTTTTGGCAAAACCAGATTGCTGACGAATGTTTGTAAACAAAGCACTGTTGCCAGGTTCAATCATGGGCTGTTCCGATAAATGTTAGCGGTTCCATGTATTTTTCCGGTAAAATTTTTGTTAAAAAGAGTTTGTCTACAAGCTTTAAACTAAGCATGTTTTACATCCCTATTTTATGAAGCTTACTTGTCATATAGTATAGGATAATGTTTAACTATAGTTATATTTATTATTTCCCCATGAAGTTGTGTTTTTTTAATCTTGCCATCTGGCAACATTGCCGTTAGATTGCAATCATGTACACTTTCCCCTTGCCTATCGCATATACTTAACTCGGAACAATAAAAAATGAACTCCAAAAAATGCATACCTACAAACGAAAACTAAAAAATTGAAAGCTGCAATAAGAACTAAACCGTTTAAAACTTTAAACAAAGGAGTTAGTAGCAGTAAAGCTTATATAAATGCGGATGTTTATCATGAGTATCCATGTATTTTAAATGCAAAGAAAAAGCTTTTCGTCAGGCCATGAGCTCTGCCCTAATTTTTTCTGAGATGAAACTGCTTACGGTGACCTTGAAGTTGCTGGTTCAAATTTGATCTAAATGTGAGGCAACGTTGCCTTCTCCTCCCAGCTGTTACGTGCTAAACTAAAGTTCTAGTGGGCCCTGTGGTAATGCAATGGTAACAAGTTCGCCTAGCATGTGGTCATCCAGTATTTGACTTCCAACTGTGACAGAAGAAAGGGAAGTATACGGACTAACTGCTCGCCATAGTCCGGGGATTAGCCTTGAAAAATTCGGACTCCTGGGGAAAAAACTACACCCGGTGCAGCATAGTCCTTTCTGTCCTTGTACCTTTAAATATAAGCAAATACAGTCGAACCTCATTAAGACGAATTACTTTTAACTATTTTCTGAACTCCTGTCATATTGTATAGCATGCTATCCTCTCTAAATAAGACAAATTACTGTTAATACAAGCAGATTTACTGTTCCCCCTCTGTGTTCGTCTTAACACTGAACGGACGGGTCACGTAAATTTACGTTTTTCCATTCTGACTTCCTAGGATGGGTCACGTAGAGTTGTTAGACATGTAAATAAAGAACTTTGTAAAATTTTATCAAAAATAGTGTTGATTTAATAAAACTGCAATGCTTTAAAGCCATACATATATGTTTATTTAATTCTCTTAGAAAATGCCTGGAAACCGAGAAAGACAGAAAAAAAAACCAACCAGTCTATTAAGCGTTAATGAGGTTTAACTGTGATAAGGTTCTAGTATGAACTGATATTATAGTATTATATATAGTTATTATATTATAGTATTTAATTGTCTTGTTAACTATGCAGATTTTAATGATTCAATTACATATATAATAGCATTTCAATGGTTTTAAATTTTGTTTCATTATTTAGCATCAGAAAAGCTCTTGAAAATCGCACAAATATGGAAGATGACAGAATATCGCTGTTGGAAACTCAGCTAGGCCAAGCTCGATTGATTGCTGAAGAATCTGACAAGAAATATGAAGAGGTCAGTAACGTGGTAAAACCTTAAAAATTATGATGCTGAAATGTGAGGACTGAGCTAATTCGTTCACAGCCACATTTGGTTTGGCGAATTCTTTTGTTAATGTGTTTTAATGTTGTGGATTATTATTTTTCCCTTTTTCTGACTTTTTCTGTTTATCATTGTCATTAGCTCTATGATTGGGATTGTATTCATTCCCAGAAGCTTTTAAATCTGAGGTAAGCAGCAGGAGATCGTAAGTTTCCGCACGAAGACTTCTCTGTTTGCAAAATAAGCATCCTATTTCAAATTTGATGCAGTTTTGTGTGGCTAACTTAACAGTTTTGTTGTAAACCTGCATGTTGATAGGCGTAACATAGGAAATAATCACTATCCCCCCCCCCCCCTTTTTTTTTTCATTTCGTTGGTATGCTTCATTTGCTGTAAAGAAAAGCTGCATGGAAATGTCTTGTCTATTTGTGAATTATTACAAACCTATGAGACGTATCTTGCACCATTATTTATTGACTTTTAAAGTTGCTAATTATGACTAAAGTTACTAATTATGATTATGCTGAAATGGATGGATTGTGATTACATTTTATTAAAAGTTGATGTCTCACACTTGGTGTGAATTGTGCCAGAAGACTAATGCATAAATAATAAAATCATATACAGTTGTGTTCTACATAATGAGAATTATCTGGCATATCAAACCATTTCGAACTTACACTTTTAGAGTGGTAAAGATACTGTTGGGAAATTACATTCACAGATTTCGTTTTTACACCCCATTCCACCTTTTTGCTGCATATCAGAGAACTATAGTGGACCTTAAAAAGGATAGGAAGGAAGGGGAAATACTCAAAATGCAAAACAAAAACTATATTCAGGTGAAATCATGGTACAGTTGGAATCCAATAAGTATCATTAAAATACAGCATTCAAATTTTCACCGAGACAGCAGCAGGTAGGTTTAACAAAACTTGTGCTACTGTAAGAAAATGATAATTTAATATTAATAAAAGGCAATTAGGGATAAGTTAGAGTTGAGGGACCGTTAAGATGAGAAAATTGGACTTAAATCCAATTGCCCTCGAAGAGGTCGGTGAATTTGGAGATTACCATTCTGGATGTAGAAAGTTCCACATCTGAAAACCAATGTGCCCTCTACTCACATTAGTTCAAAAGTAATTCAGTATCAGGGCATTCCAATTTCCAGTATAGTGTATCTGGTTTGGTGAAATAAGGTGGGGGCATGGCCACCTCTAACTATAATGGGCCTCGGTGCCGGTTTTTCCAACAGACCCTCTGATCAAGACACATTCAGCATCTTAATCAGAAGGCCAAGCTCCGAGACCGAGTAAAAAACCAAAAACATCAGTATCGTGGGGCCCATAAAGCTCTGGGCTTCAGTACCCATATACCACCTAAAACTGCTGCCGTGGGTGGGGGCATGCTTTTTTTGTGATATTGTACATCAAGACTAAGATTTTACAAGTGAAGGGTTGTATCTCGGTAAAAAAAATGTGGTTTGAAGTGGGTGGGGAGGATGAGTCATTAGGTTAAACAGGTGGGCATGAGATGGAAGGAGACCGAAGAATCGCTTTTGAAGCACAGTTATTCGATTTAGGTTTTGTCTTTGTAGTGGATACCTAGATTAATAAAAGGAATTTCAGTTGGAATACATTAAAAAGTAGTGAAGATCACAATGACAGGATTTTGGTAAGCAGGTAAAAGCTCACAGTTTTAATGATTTCCAAATTTCTGCTAATTTTATTGGAAATCGTTTGGGTACGGGAATATCATTTTTAGTTTGAAGAATAATTCCAAGGGAGAAAGTTTTTTTCAGAAGAAAAGGGAAATATTGTTGACCACACAAAAATAAGTTTCGGGTGAAAATATGTTTGTTGACATACTACGCAAAATTCGAAATTAAAAATAAATTGCAATTTTCAACGTATTTATTGCATATTATATGCAATAAATATGTTGTAAATTGCAATTTATCTTTAAGTTTCAACTGGGCTAACACTGTCTTTATTCGTAAAAATGGAGTACCCATATCTAAGGGTGCCCGTTAAAAGGGATTTTACTATATATTTAGGAATTCTAAAAAGTGTATAAAAATACAAAGTAAACGAACTCAAAACACAAATACGAACCAAAATAGGCATTTACAGCAAAAAAAAAAGTTCAAAATAAAGCATTTATGGCATTTTGTCTGAACTTCGGGTCTCTAGTGATTTATTTATATATATAAATTAAATTTACACTCCTTATAATTTGAATTTTATTAATTCTTTCCTATAAATTATTGACCCCCCCCACATATGATTGAAGAAAGAGTTACAGATCAATAAATCAAGGTTGATCATGTTATTTGAATATGGCTTTTCATTATCCACTCTGTTTACTTTCGTCAACCAATCTTTAAATTTTGTTTTCCTAATGTTCAATATCATTTAATGGTTTTGTGTGCTAAATTTCTTTACATTTTTTGCTTACAATATTAAATTAAGTGACATAAATTATTTTTTATGAAAATTTTATAAGTGCTTGGAGCTAAAAAATTTCCCCCAAAATTGTTTGTTAGACTCCAGTTTATCATGGTACTTTTATAAGCTTATTAAGTGATCAGAAGGTCAAAGAAAATTATTCTGTAGTCAGTATTCCCCTTTGCTTTATTGGTGAGGTATGAACCTATCTGTATTCACCAGTTTAATATGAAGTGAATCTCTGCTTGAAGTTTTTCTTAAATATTATAGAAATAACTTGGTGGCTGTACAATGTATAATACTTATTGTATAAATAAAGTGGTGAAACTATAAATACTTTCTATGAACTGTACGAGGACTGCGGGAATACAATTTTGCTAGCAATAACGAAATGAGTTTATTTGCAATAACTTGCAAAAGTTTGAGGAAATCGATTCATAGCCATTGTGTACCTTTCATTTCAAAAACCAACTATAAAAGCCTTACATTAACATAGTGGTAGCACGTTTGTCTGTGGTGCCGTTGGTCTGGGTTTGATTGCAATGGTACTCTATATCATATGCCGTTATCTATGTACATACTCTGGTTTTGTTATTAAACTAGCTTAAGTTTGTCCATACTAAATTGTGTAGTAGTAAACCATTTTTAATTTGTAGCAAATGGGAAGTGAATATAGTTCGTGGATTGAATTGTATTACATATGTAGTATTTTTCAATATTCTTATATGCATATGTATTTTTTAAGATGGCTCGTCGCATTGCGATGTTAGAAGCTGATTTAGAACGTGCCGAGGAAAGAGCTTCCATAGGTGAAAGGTAAATAATTTCACTTTTATAATTATGTGCATTTCTGTTATTACAGTTTATGTTTTTATGGAAGCAAATGAATCGAGTGTGGGAGGGAAAAAAAAAACACTGAGCTTTTACATTCACTCATGAGAAATATACTTTTACTTTGATGCTTGTGACAACAAAATTTCTAGCCAAAGCAGATGTATTTTATGGCCTCGTATTTACATAAAATATATCTGAAATGGTGGAAGACATGTTTCACTCAATTGTAGTGTTTGTGTAGCAGTAGACAAGGAAAAAAAAAAATCAATTTCAGTACCATACAATAGTAGTCTAGGCAATACAGACTTTACCTGGAAAAATTCATTGTAGTTGTGGAAATAGGCTTACTTTTGTTTTTTGGGTCGCTGATTCCGAATTTTAAACCTCCCACCAGAAATTCCCCCACAGCCCCCCAAAATTTGAAAAAAAAAATAAAATAAAAAATAACCCAAAATCGTGGTGTGTGTTTTTTTGTTTTAAATCTCTAGAAATTCGGAAAGTAGACAAAATTTGCAACAAAAAAGGTTATATGACATTTTGACGTAGGACTAAGGGGGAGGCACTAGCATGCCTCTGGGCTGCATGCACTAAGTTCCACAACTCCGCTTAAACACTCACCTCGTTTACGTATATACATTTATATATTGCGATATATGTAAAATCTCAATGCAATTCAAATTACTGGAGGGGGAGAGGGCAGGGCCCAAATAAGGCCCATATAATTCTGCACCCACTGGCATACGCAGGAGGTGTTAATGTGGGTTGTAACTCTTTATTGAACTTATTACACCCCCCCCCATTTTAGACTTTATGCCCATGTCTTTATCTGCGCCTATACCCCTGCTACTTCACATTTAGCATTAGAGGTCTTACAAAAAAAACAAAGAAATTCAGTTCATTTGAATGCAGTGGCATAGCTAGATATTTTGCCGTAGTTGTTGTGCCTGTCATTGTTTTTAAAGGCTAATTGCCACTTTCCGAATTGTGGCGCCCGGGGTGACCACCCCATTGCCCCCCAAGCTATGCTACTGTTTGAGCGAACTATGCACCCAAATTCTCCTTTTATTTGAACGGAACAGTATGATTCCAGCGTTGTCGCAAATCCATGTGTTTCCGATATATGACTGAAAAGCCACGTCATTATATCCGATATGAATATCCCTACTTGGAATCATTGTAGGCTACGAAATTGCTGTAGTTATACATTAAAACTTCTCTACAACAATATTATACGGACCGAGAAAAATCATCGTTGTAGAGGGAGTTATTGTTATAGGGAGGGTTCATTATACAGTAAAACCTCTCTGCAACACTATTATACGGACCGAGAAAAATTATCGTTGTAGAGGGATTTATCGTTATATCGGATATCGTTGTTGAGAGACTTTATTGTAGCAGGTTTGGTCGTTATAACCAGCATCGTTTTAAGCAATTTCCATTGTGCATCGTTAACAAATGTAAACGATAATTTATATATTAACAAGTTATATACTGTATATTTATCGTGATATAAATTTGCTGATTCTTACGGTACTGCCTCCCCCCACTCGAAAAAGAGACTTTGTTCATCATTTAACTCGTCGACGGCTTTTTTGCAAATTACTCTTTTGGGATCCGTGGAGTGGGTGTACACTTTGGAAAACGCTGTAAATAATAAAATTTAAAGATTTATATAAATTGTTTGCTGTTCTAATTTTCTATGAAGGCTCAATAATAAGTTATTGCACATGAACTTAAAATTAAGTAATGGTCGGAATTTTCGCCAAATCCGTTGACCCCAAACCAATTTAGTGAAAAAAACACCTTTGTAGTGGAGTTCATTGTAACGAAATTGCTTTCAGCTCCCATGTTGTTAACTCAGTCCTATCACAAAAAAGTGAAAGTGCAGTCTGCCATTCATAAGAATAAAGTGCAGTAGACGAAAGGTGTAGGAAATTCTTGAGTCCTATTTGAAAACTGGGCCATTTGTCGACAGAGAGAGGATTACATTTTCCCCTGTCTGAGGCTTAAAGAGTTAAGCGGACTTGTGGAACTTAGCGCATGCAGCCCCAAGGTGCGTGATCCGAGGCACGCTAGCGCCTCCCCCTTTAGTCCTACATCAAAATGTCATAGGACCTTTTTCGTTGCAAATTTTGTCTGCTTCCTGAATTTCTAGGTATTTGTTCCGATAAAAAAAATTGGCCGGAAACGATTTTGGGGGATTTTTGGTGGAAAGTTTAAAATTCGGAATCAATGACATAAAAAAACACAAAGTAGGCATATGGCCTGGACTATAAAGGGTTAAGGACTTCCAGGTACTGACACCGAGGAAGGATGGGGGGGGGGAGTGAGAGTTTTGAAGAAAAAGATAGATGGGAAAGTGAATGTAATGGATGTGAGTGTTTAAGCGGAGTTGCGGAACTTCGACTTCGCACATGCAGCTCCAAGGCACGTGATCCGAGGCATGCTAGCACCTCCCCCTTCAGTCCTACGTCAGAATGTCATAGGATCTTTTTTGTTGCAAATTTTGTCTACGTTCCAAATTTCTAGGTGTTTTTCCTTAAAAAAAAAATATATATTTTTTGGGGTGGGGGGTTGTGGAGGAATTTTTGGTGGGAAGTTTAAAATTCGGAATCAACGACCCAAAAAACAAAGTAAGCCTGTTTCCAGAACTACCATGAATTTTTCTCGGTAAAATCCCCTGTTGCCTGGACTATAGCTGCTTACTGCTAGAGATACTTATGTAGAAAAAATATAATTTGCGGTTTAGTACATACAAACTTTGAAACTAATTGAGTAATGAAAAAGCAGTCTTTCTCCCCACCCCCACACCATATTATACCTTAAGTGCTAATTAAAAAAAATGGCATTGTTTACATATTTCTTGGCTATTTTGTTTTGTCTGAAATTATCTGTATTTGACATATACAATCTGAAACTGAATAATTTGCACCTCAGCCTGACATACATGTCATGCTTAGTAGTATTTATGGAAGTCATGATATTTCTATTGAATTTTTTATTTATATATATATATATTTTTAGCTTGCCATATTTCATAATCATCATGTGTACATTGACATTTAACTTGATTTTAAAAAAACACTTGAGTCGTGCTCTAACATATTATCTGTATATAACCTTACTATTCAGTAATGTAAACTCATTTTATTACTTACAATTTTTAGCAAAATAGTTGAATTAGAAGAGAAGGATGCGTTAATAGGTAGGGAAACAATATGAAATCCCTTAAGTCAGTGAGGAAAGGTATGCTATTTTTCTCAGTAAAATTTTTTTGGATTGTTTGCATTATTCACATATGTATGAATTTAAACCCTTTTCTTTTTTTTCAATTGGAAGCCGTAATGCAAAAAGAGGAATCGTATGAAATAACCATTCGCCAGTTGACACAGAGGTTGACAGAGGTAAGCAGATAAATGTGTCTTTAGAGGTGGTGTTTAGTATAAATTTCATAGACGTTCGTTCTGTTTTCAGCTTCGCATGTTTTCAAAATTATCACCTTCGATATTTTTTAAATGGCTTTGTATATGCCACCAGTTTCAAGCGTATTTTCCCCATTCATGAATTTTAAAGATTATATTATCCTCATTATTTGGAAGGTAGTGGGTGGAATGAGACGAGCAAATGTTTTTAAAAAAAATTTCCTCATTAAACCAATCAAAGTATGGCACTCTAGCAACAGGAATAAACGTAAAAAAAAAAAAAAAAAATTCAGTAACCAGACCTCCATGTTGGACATGCATGCTTCTTCCATCATGTCTGTTAAAGGGAAAAGATGAACCTTTAAACGTTTTACATATTTTGTCTACCTTGATAAGTTTTTAACCGATATCGGTCATTTTAGCTTTTAACCAAAATAATTTTACCCTTTGTGACATTTTATGCAATTCTTTTAATCATGAAATCATTTTTAAATATTTATCTGACAATGGTTTTTACCCTCTTGCCTGATTTCTTTCAGCATTCGTATTTAGTACACTTTTGACCTCGAATATCTAATTTGTATCTTGTGAAATGTGGGTGTATAGATTCATTTTGTTCGGCACAGTGACTTTTACTACCCTTGCGCCATAAAAATCCGCCTAACCAACAACAGTGGGACCCAGTAAAGTGACCACTTCTATAAGAGAGAATTGGGAGGGACGTAGTCATGCATATATCAAAGTTAATCGTGTGTAGTTAGTGACCTGGACTTTTGTTTATGGTGACCGCTGCAGTCGAGTCTCAAAGGTGGTCATTTTAGACAGGTTCTACTGCATATTCTTAACCTCAGCTCTGCAGTGGCATAGTAACATGTTTGGCAACACTGACTTATCCAGGTGTGGTTTCTCTAAGTACATACTGGAATTGGTAACTGCTGTAAATTACTTACTGGAATTGGTAACTGCTGTAAATTGCTTACTGGAATCGGTAACTGTAAATTGCCTACTGGAATCGGTAACTGTAAATTGCCTACTGAAGTTAGTAATCACTATAAATCAGGGTCTGAAATTAACGGGTGCACTGTGCACATGAAATTTTACATATGCATGTAAATTTTTAATTTGGGTGCATGCAGTGCACCTAACTATTCAAAACTATGGCTACTTACGTTTATTTTTCAAGAACAGTGACCTACGGAATAATTTTATATAATTTTCTCAATGTATCTGCATTTGCTTTGAATTTTTTTTTATTACAAATGAATGTTCAATTATTTTGAAAAGTTGCACTTTTTTACCTTACATGCTTAAATATAGTTGCTACACTTACATTTTACCCGTTTTTAAGGTTGAGGTTTACTTTCTATTCCGTTCGTTACTTGTACACTTAACTAGTATTTTATGCACGTAAGTCGTAAGACTTGGGTGCATTTGTGCACCTGATTTAAAAAGTTAATTTTGACCCCTGCTATAAATTAGTGAAACTAGTAACTGCTGTAAATTGCTTGTGCAGTGCAGTACAGAGCACTTGGCCCCTCTTTTTTTTTAACTCTACAGATCTGACATTTCATTCCCGAGGCAAAAGAGATTCTGATTCTTCATAAACTTAAGTCTCGGTATTGTGTGATTTTGTGTACCCTTATGCCCAAAAACTCACCAGAACACACTCGACTTTTACCGATCCCTACTTTGAGGAACTGGTTAAAGCTCCTGTCAATTAATTAAAAAAGCACCAGGGTTCATTTGAACAGGATTTTTTTTCTTGTTACTAACTGTCGCTTTCTGACTGCACTTGAATCAAATATGAGCCAATTCTTAAGAGATTTTTGCATTCTGTATCCCGAAGAGTGAACCGTATATTATTCTTTATGCATATATATATATTTATTTATTGCAATTGAATTTAATGTTTTTACGTTACAGGCTGAGGCTCGAGCTGAATTTGCAGAGAGGTCGGTACAGAAGCTGCAAAAAGAAGTAGACAGACTGGAAGGTTTGCTTTGCATTTGTCTTTTAACTACACTAATCTCAACACAATACCTCATATCTGACACAATACACATAAATTTGGGGTATGATTACATTAATGCGACAAACATTATTTAATAAGAGTAACACAATCACACCATAATATCCTTGACAGTGTGATATGATCGACAATGCTGTTCAGGGATGGAACAGCTGCATCAAAACGACGTTGCTGTGCATATTTGTGCCAAAATTAACGTTTGCTGTGAAATTGAGCCAGGATGCTCCGAAGTATTAAATTTCTCATAGCACCAAAATTCAGCTTCGCCTGTGTCAAAATTACGTTTCGCCTTTGTATTTTCTAGCGCCAAATTTTCCTTCCCGCAAAATCTATCCAGTAGCTTTTCCACAAAATTGCTACATTTCCAGTTTGTTTGACGTTCAAAGCAATTTGCTATTCGTGTGCCTGAACAATAGAATCGCCAGATAGCATGGGTGCACAGAGCAGGGGGTCAATCCCCTCCCCCACATGAAAATTCCTGCGGTCACTGCTGCAGGACAGGGAAAATAAAGACAAAGTTATTAATTATGCAAATTTGCTATTAGCATGAAAGGTTAGAAGACAAAGAACATAGAGGGAATAAGAAGGTAAACTTCCCTAGGGATAATGTAAAACTGGCGATCAATCGCGCTGCCAACGTTAGCTTCCTGCAACTTTGTGCTACAGGAAAGCCACCTCGTCCAAGTAGGGGCTGCATTGCACTTAACTCTTCTTTTAAATCTATGTAATCGCCACCTACTGTAGGTGCATGTGTGTGTATATATATATATATATATATATATATATATATATATATATATATATATATATATATATATATTTTTGTCAACTACTTACTTTTTCAAGAAAGTGAAAATGTTTAACTGTTTAAGTACTGTAGAATTTTCTTGTATATATGCTAAAAGTGCGGAATAAAATGCATAGGGTTTTTTTTTTTTTTTTTTAAATAATAGAAACGGTTATAATTAACCATTGTAGTAAAAAGCGAAATTGAAAAAAAAAATTATTGAAATATTTAATTGGTTTCACATCAGAAGCAGAGGCATGTTTTGGACCAGGTACTTCAGAAAAACTATTCGATTCATTCGAAAATATTGAGTTTACAGGTAAAAATTCATCGATATTATCGCCATTGGGTGTACTTGCAGTTAGTTCATCATCATCATCACTGCTTTCACTAATAATTCGTAATTTCTTACAAGGGATGATGATATCACTTTCAAAGTCATTACTACACACTGTATCATCGGTGCTCATATCATAGTCACTTTCAGATAAATCAGAATTTGACATGGTGCCTTTTGTAATTATCAGTCTAACACTTATCTGAAAAAAATGAAAGCAATTTTTAACCTCTTAGGCACGGCTGAATTTTAAGCGGGGCTGTTTTTTTGTACGGCTGACTTTAACGCGAATTACGTGTAAACGATACAGCAGTACAATGTATGAAAAGCAGCAATTCATACCTGACACTGGCGTATCAAAAACAAAAACTGGATATTCTGTTCGTATACTGTTAACAGTGTTACAACACGTTGTAAAGACAAAAGAAGTGTGAAATACAACATATGAAAACGATCATTCAATTCAAACGGTGAGCCACTATAGTAGTGCATCGTGCCTAAGAGATTAATTGTTACCTTATTACAAACCACAATTGAATGATATTAATAAAAACCGCAATTGATATGAATACAACTGCTCTCAGTTAATCCGAAAATTATAGTAACAAGTTGCAGTGCGATAGCGCTTCGCCGCACTCAAACGGTTAATGACAATGAAGTTGGAATGCTTAAAAAAGAATACATATTTATAAATATGTATTGAACTTCATTCGCAGAATATATATGTGCTCACATTTGCATACATTTGTTTTTGAGAAAATTACCTATTTTATATTGCAATGGGGAAATTAGTTGACACCCCCAGCTAAAGAAACCTCTGGATTTTTTCTGGCTGCTTACACACCACAAATTTGAGGCGTGTAAGCAGCCAGTCGCACAAAATGGTTCAAAATTTGAGGTGTACACAAGTCAGGCAACACCCTGTTTACACTAATGCTTAACCACAGCATAGTTTTGGATTAAAGCGTATGTGGAAAAAATTGTTCTTTCGCAAAGGAAAAAAATCCTAGCAATTCTCTATAATTTAATCCCGAGGATTTTGTGCCCACATGAAAGTAGCTACAAACTTAAATGAAGTGGCTACCAATAGAAAAGACCCTATTGGCTAGTGACCACTAACTAAATATACGAGTTTTAAGATTTGTTAATTTTATGCATTTTACATAATTTCACCCCTTCCCCCACGGGTGCCACCTATGCTACGCAAGGACATAACTATCAGGTGGCAAAATAGTATATTTTAAAGAATTTGATCGGCTACAAATTTAAATTTTATTTTGCTGCTCCAAATTGACAATTTTGTTGCTCGTGGCTGCTAATTTTGCTGTTTTCAAAGCTACAAATTGCAGCCATTCTATCCCTATACTGTTACTTCTAATAACGTGCTGGATGTGATTGCACATAGTAATGTGATTGATGTTGTTATACGTTGTAACATGCCTTATTCAGTTCACAAGTGCTTCCATTGATGTGATTTCACATACTGATGTGATGACACATAGTAATGTAATTCCAGTAATTTCTCTTTACGTGAAAATTTTGAAAAATATTTTGGAGATCTTTTTCATAACTGATTTTTTTTTTTTTCCCAGATGATATACTTGCTGAGCGTGAGAAGAGCCATTTGTTGCAAGAAGAAGTGGAGAGCACCCTGAAAGATATCCAATCCATGTGAGAAATCATTTTGCCTGCCACAACACATTTCTGAGATTAGACAGGTTAGGTGTAGTGATTCTGATCCATTCAAAAATCCAGGAAAAGTCTTTCAACAAAATATTCAACTCGTAAAAATTGTCCTTTTCGGGTTATTTTTGCTATATTAAAACTGTTTGTTGAAAGGCCAAAAGGTTCTCTATTCGCTGATAAGATAGATCCCGTTCATCATAGCATTTAATGTTGAAATTATAACCTTTTTGGTTGAGAGATTGAATTCAATATCAGAACTGTAATTATACGTGATTAAACATTGCATTTATCCCCTTAGATAAGTGTTCTGAGCTGTTACGCTGCCTCTCTGGAAGAAAGACCAAGCCTTTCCGAGTTTTGGATCAACCAATGCCAAGAAACGTTTGCATTCATACATATATGATTATTCCCTGTTTTTTTTTTTAACTCTTCTTCGTGCTTAGTTTTGTGATATTTTATTATAATCATGTTTTGTAACGATGAGATGCCCTTGCTATGATTTCAGTGTTCTCCACGTTTCTGGAATTGATGTTTTATTATGAAAAAACAGTTTTAACGATCGTAGATTTTCAAAGCCATTTTGTTTGTTTGCATATTTATGATTGTTAGCAGCCTATCTTGCTTTACGAAGACACTTTTCTGTAATTATTTGGTGGTGGCAATTTTTTTTTTTCTACAATTGAACAGTGTTTGTTTTCTCTTTTTTTTTTTTTCCTTTTACGAGGTTTTGGCACAGTGTTTACTACGGAGGTCCAACGCCCACTTTTTTATGGAGTTTTGCTTGATGCACACGTTTGCTATTAGCTAAATGTCGAATCGCGACTTTTTTAAATGTCTTTGTCAGAAAACTTTCTCACATGAAACGGTTTGCTGCAAATTCAAGTGGTTGTTTGTTCTATAGGATGTTATGCATTTCTCCCAACTGCGTCTATTGAATAGCCGCAATGGGAACTAATCTTGTATTCAAATTGGCTGCCAATAAAAATGAATGTAATACAATGGGATCTTGTCTTTTTTTTTTACTAATAGGTGTAACTGCAGTTACAGGGTCTTCCCTCTCCGATTCTGAATTACTGTCAATATATATGCATTATTGCAAAAGCAAAATGGCATCCCAGAATATAAGTAGTTGATAATTATTTATATGGTGCAGAGATGTTCCTTCGAAAAAGAAAAAAAAAAAGAGTAAAAGGTTCTTTGTGCTAAAAGCAGAAAGTGAAAATTTTTTAATGGGTTTGATTGGCGATAAGACACCTTTAACTGCAGTTTATTTATTTTTGTAAACCCCAAAATTGACAAGGGTTAATGATTCTCATATGGAACAAAAAAAATTTTATACTCTGTATCAGAGATCGGCAAACTTTTGAGATACGAAGAGCCAAACCTGCCTCTCACAATAATTTAAAAAATATTCAAGAACCGTAAATATGTTTTTACAAATAAGGATAATTTAAAGTAGTATAATAAGTTATAATATTAATGATATCTTTATATTAGATGAAGAAAAAGTCATGCAATAAATTGTTCTCCCTGGTTTTGGTCGGTGATGAGCTTGCATTTCCATAGAAAGTTTCTGCATGTCTAGTTTGTAATTAGTCAAGCTTAATTTGAGGCAAGATTCCAGGTTGACATCAGTAATTTAGCTTTTCAATTTACATTTAATGAAATTCGTGCTAGAAAACGATTGTTTATAAAAATACGTAAGAAAACGATTGTTTTTAAAAATACGTAGACACAGAGGTACTGAGAACATTGTATGGAAATTTTTTTCAATCCATGATACGAGTTCAAAAGACTATTCCGGGTATTGAAAATAGAGTCTGCCTTTACCGTAGGCTTTCTATAGCAGTCTGCTTGTACTGTGGATGGCGCACATTTTTCTCTTTCCAGTTCTCTTTCAGCACCAAGACAAATTCGAAGCTCCATGAACCTTCACTTGTCAAGACCAGTAACTGTATTTCAAAATGAGCCATATCAGTATCAAGCGGAACAGTTTTTAATTCCTTTACATTGGCATTGAGAGGATTTGCAGTAAGAGCCTCTTCGCCATTTCTGAAACCTTTGAAGAAAAGATTCTCTCGTGTTTAAAACTGCTATCTTAAAATAATTGTTAACAAAGGCATTGTTTTCTTGGCGATATGGAGACAAATGGGGAATGATCAGAAGTGGCCCCCCCCTCTCTAAATCTCCAGCAAACAGAATCAATTTCTTTTTAAACAAAATAACTTATAGATTAAATATAATCATCAGTACAACCCTTGGCCTAACTGTTGAGAAGAGCTTATGTAGAGTACACAAGAAAGTTGCTACAAATACGGAACTGGTGGACCAAATAAGTACTCCAGTGGCTGTATTGACCATCTTTTAGTATTGGGTTTGACTGTCAAGTAAGCTTTGTTGGGCATCAATATATTGTGGGGTTATGCAAGTTCCTTATCATGGTACCCCTATGCCGAACGGTTGACAAACATTTACCTTTATCTGGCAGAAATGCTCAAGTAACCGAAATGTTAAGGTATTGTGAGAAAGTGGGATTAGATGGAATAAATCACACACAAAAAGTAATGGCTATATGAACACTCTGTAACGAAGAGAGACTGAACAGAAGATTGATGAGTCAGATAAGGATTCACGCTAAGATAGGTGGTATATTATGGTACTTTGATTATGTACATATATGAGAAAAATGGTAGAATTGTGAAACCAGACAAGAAAAAGAGCTACCGAGAGAATACTTGAACGGGCTCTAAAAGTAAGATTATAATAAAGGTCAAGACAAACACATGTAACAAATGTAAATGCTGGTTTATGTGGCAAGATGACAATCTCGCCAATTTTCAAAACAGGTTCAGTGGTGGCTGGCGGATTATTCAAATGGGGGTTCGCCAGATGTACAGCTAGTACCTTTTGTAACTATGATGGAAAACTAAAATTCCATCGCTGTGGTGCCCAGGGCATGTGCCCCTCTAGTTTGGGGCCTGGATTTACAATGCATAAATTACGAACAAAGCTATACGAAGTTCCACTAACAGATTGCATAACAGCAGTTATTTCAACACTGATTTTAAACCTTAGCCAGTGTTGAAATAGCTTGTTGTAAGTTATGAAAAGAAATTTTCACAGGTCAACGAAACGTACAGATTAAAATATATTGTGTTTTCTTGGCATAAGGTTGAAGAAACTTATAATTCAACTAAAAGAACTACACTGTCAAGCTGTTGACGAATATCAACCTTTCTGAGCAAACAGAACTCTAATATGGAGTTTAAATGTAATTGTGAGTATTAATGTTTCTTTATTTTTTGTGTTAAATGGGGCAAATTGGCAACACCATAACTCGCCCAGCTTGAATCATCTGTTTACTTTGCAAACAGGAGAGAGTAAAAACAAAACAGCCTGTTAGTTAATTACTAGAGATGAGTTCAGGCTCATTTTTCGAGGCCCGAGCCTGAAGACTTGCACTTCTTTGAGCCTGCAATACTTTGTGGGAATTTGAACCTGTCCAAGCCTGATGCTTCAAATATAACTTTAATCCCTTGACATACGATTTCAATTCCTTTAAAAAATAAAATAAATTGCTAAACTGCACTATTTAATTTCCTTCAAATTTGGATATAATAAAGTTAATTTTCAGTTGCATTCATCTAATCAGTCCTAGCCCGTTTCAGGCCCAGCATCATGCTAAGCCCATCTCATCTCTATTAATTACACAGTTCATTCAGATTTGAATTCCCTTTCGAAATCCATAGATTCTGATTTTGTCACCTAGATAGACTCAAAACAGCGTTGGCCTATTTAGTTTTATTTCTATTTTTCTTCTTTCCAGCGGTAATGTTGAAAAATGTAATTGTTTCAGCTCCGAAACACCTATTTTGTTAAATGCAATCTTAACTATTAACACGTTTGTACAAACAATAATAAAACTAACCATAATAATTTAAAAAAAAAAATAGTACCAAATAACGAAGTGAAGAGCCTGGGCAAAAAAAGAAAATAGAGGCAACTGCTTTCTACTTCCCCTGTGCGAACAGGCTGTAAGCAATGAATATGCCACACCCTTCAATGCCTTCGGTACTAAACTTTTTTGTCAGTTTTCCTAATCATACTTGTGACAGACTTTATGCTCTGCTCCCTGCTTCCCGATTAGTAACGTCACCAACCAAATAAAGTAATAATTGACTTACACGTAATAAATTTCGTATTTTATACTATTACAGTTTCGTATTTGATATTTTACTTAACTTGTTATATCTTATTTTCTTCATAATTTCTCTTCAGGGGTTCACATGCTCATGTGCACCAATGGACGAGCCGCCACTGGTTTTAGACCAATATGTAAAACATAACCCTGCAGGCTTCTCATTCGTCAATACGAAGTTATTAATATTTTAAGTTGCTGAGAGACCTATATTTTTCTATTGTAGACATTCATTGTTAAAACAACGTTAGTCGAAGAAACTGTGCATGTGCGCTTTGGACTATGAAGTCTGTTGAGTGTTGCTTCCATCACTTGCAATAGAAAAACGAAAGTTTCGCATCAACTTAAAATAACTTTGCATAAACAGAGGTGGTTATTTTTCTGCTTGTAAAGTGACATACTTTGGTGCTTTTGTCAAATTCTTAATTTGACATCCCTAGTTATTTCAAATTTGTCTTTTCTCAAGTATTCATGAATTTGATGCTTTTTTTTGCGTGACAATGCCCATGACAGCTTTCTCTTTACCAAAGCCTATTTACGCCTCTGCATATAACAATTCAAAGGTAATTCAACTGGCCATCAAAAAATTCAGCTCTGCCTTTGTAGACTTCTGCAACACACTTTTCGTCGAAAATTTGCCACCGTATGCTTCAGCCTATTAGCAAATCTGCCACTGCCCTTCCATGAATTTGTGAATGAAAAGCCACCACGATTATTCTTCGGACATTGTTTTGAACACATTTTGTAAATTTCATGCAAACTGATCAGATCGCTATTGGGTATCTTACTTATAATATCTGAAAAAAGAGGTGAATGAAGATAAGAATGAATAACTTGAATACAGAAAGAACAACATATTAAAAGAAGTATTCATAATATAATGTGAATAGAGATTTAATTGCAGAAAGTTATGGTGACATGAATAAGAAATGGAAAAACGAGATGCTTAATTCTGTAACAAATACAATCGCATTGTTGCAGATACCTGGAGTAGTAACCACATCTCGAAGACTGTATACCCCAAGGTGGATTTACGATTTTGCCGCATATAGGCTAGTGTGTTTTAATTTCTGTGGGCTGATATATTTTACCATCTAATCTCGATAAAAGCAACCAGAGGTGTTACTAAAATTTTGTTGCCCTTGTCAAAGTATTAATTGGACACCACTGGCAATTATTTTAAATTCACCTTTTCCTAAATTTGTAGCCTTCTAAGGCAATCTTAGTAGCTTTCCCTTTACCAATGCCTAGTTACGTCGTAGAACATAATATCCGAAATTGGATATAAAAGTTAACCTTTATAAAACTGTGGAAGAAAAGTAGAATAATCCTTGACACTATAGGACTTTATAGTAAAATAAAACGTTCACTACATTTTAACGATTTCAACTAGATCTCAACGTTTCTTCAAGTCCTCTTAAAGGAAAACCATGGCTCGCTAGTTTTTAATAAGAGTCAGCACTGTAGCTAAATGATCTTGCACCCCTGGCAAAACTATCCAGATTATGTCCCCCCCCCCATTCACAAACATATTCTCCCCTGTGAATTATTTCAGCCTATTTGATGCCCTTCCTTGCCTGCACCTCTGGCATGAGCTTTTCTTCTCCCCTATTTCCTTTTTTGGTGAAAAAACAAAAAGCCTTCCCATGTCAGGAACTGTACATTCGACTTCATGTTGTAAATAGTGAGATCACTTGCCTCATAGGTAAGAGATGCCAGGTTGGACTCCATGCAGTAGCCATTGCCACCTGTTTTTCAAATTTAATTCATTTGACAAACTGTCAAATGCATAAAAAAAAAAGAACACATTTTTTCTACACCTAATAAATATTTCTAAAATTCGGGCACAGTCGTGTTTTTAAACACTGTTTTCCTTCTAACTTTTTTCATCCTTAATGTTAGTGCGAATTAGAGAAATTTTTCCACAACACCTGTTCTTGAGCATTATTTCCATTTTATTCTGTGTCTAGCTGCATTTCAAAGAACCAAATTTCCCTTTTTTGGAGCAGAAAAAAAACTTCCCATTCTAGGAATCATACTTTCGACCTTCTGTTGTGACCGCTGACGTCACTCCTTTATCGGGCAAGTAATCCAAGCCCAGGTTCGACTTCACGCAGAAGCCATTATCACCAATTTCCCAAATTTTATCCATCAGACAAGCTGCAAATTGCATTTAAAAAACAGTATGCATCTATTGCATATTTTCACACATTTTTAAAATAGATATCACATTTTTATATCAATTTTTAAACTTCTTACAGTATCGCTTTTTTAAACACTTGATTTCACTCTAATTTTACTTACCTTATGGCTTTGTAATGATTCACCGGGATATTCATATGGAATATGACGCGGTGACACGCCTTTTTTCATTATTAAATCGATTTTTAAATACCATGCAAAGTCGCATTCTTAAACTCACCTTTCTAACTCATTTTTATCCTTTATATTAATGAAAAAAAAGTTTATTCCTATGCCTTTCCTATAAACGGGTTTTCCCTTTCTTTCAAAATATCACTTCATTTCACAAAACGGAACTTCCTTTATTTGTAAAAAAAAGTATCCCCATGGCTGGAATTGTACTTTCGACCTTATATAGTGATCCGGTGACTTCACTCGCCTTCTAGCTAAGAGTCCAGAGTTTGATTCCTCTTCACGCAAAAGCCATTATCATAATTTTTTCAAATTTTATTATCTTGACAAGCTGTAAATTGCATAAAATAGAAATTTTTATGCACCTAATGTACATTTTATCATAGTTTTAAGACTGATTCATGATTTTTAAATCAATTTTTAAAATCTACTCAAAATCCCATTTTAAAACTCTATTTTTCCACTAACTTTATCGTTTATATTAATAAAGACAAAAGGTTTTTTCCCCTATGCCTGCTCATAAACGTTTTTTCCTTTCATTCTAAGTGTCGCTTCATTTCACAGAACGGAACTTACTTCATTTGCGAAATTAAAATTTAAAACAAAAAAGCATCCCCACGCCCGGAATCGTACTTGCGACCTTGTGTAGCTACCAGATGACGTCACCCTTCTCTCGGATGAGAGGTCCCAAGTTCGAGACCCATTTACGCAGAACAATTTTTTTAAATTTTATCTTTTCGACAGTCTGTAAATTACATACAATAGAACTCACTTTTCTGCACGTAAAGAATATTCTGCACATTTTTAAGACTGATTCGTCATTTTTAAATCAATTTTTAAAAGTCATGCAAAATCCCACTTTGAAACTGTTTTCCTTCTAAAATTTTTATCGTTTATATTAATAAAATTAAAAAAGTGTTGTTTTTTTTGCCTATCCCTGCTCATAAATATTTTTCCATTTCATTCAAAGTGTCACTTCATTTTGCAGAACAGAACTTTCTTCTTTATTTGCAAAAAATGCCGTGAATCGCACTTGCGATCCTGTATAATGATCCGGTGACGTTATTCGCCTCGCAGCCAAGAGGTCCCAAGTTCGAGTCTCATTCGCGCAAAAGCAGTTTTTACCATTTTTTCAAATCTCGTCCTTTTGATGAGCTTCAAGTTGCATAAAATAGAACCCGTTTTCCGCACCTAATGCATATTTTTGAGACTGATTTATCATTTTTAAATGTCACGCAAAGTCGCATTCTTAAACTTACTTTCCCCTCTAACGTTTTTTGTACTCTTTATACCAGGTGTGAACCCGCGACCTTACGACCCTATGTGGCCTTTTGGATGAATTCAAACTTTGCAAACGAAATTCTTTTATTTTTATTAATATGATTTTGTCCATCTTATTTTTTATTTATTTTATTCTTGCTGTTATCTTAAACGAACACACAAAAAGACAAGAAGTATAAGCTAAAAATTAAATTTTTAGAGTAAAGATTCAAAAAAATTAAAATATTTATCAAAAAACTCATTTAATTACGTAATACTAAAGAACTATATTGATTATAAAAAACGCCACAAGGTATATGTATGCGTTAAGGCATTAACAGTTTTATAAATAATCCAATACCTTTGTATATACCTCGTAAATTGCAGGGGGGTGTTGATGGAGGTTGTAACCCCACCCCCACCCAAATTGCAACAAAATTTTGTATATTTAACATAGGAATATGTGAGTTGTAGCTCTGTAACCCCCCCCCATTGAGCCTATAACCCTCACTTACCAACTTCCTGCGTACGCCTATAACCTCGTGTATATATATATATATATATATAAAATATATATTTTTTGTCCAACATCTACCATTTTTACTGGTTCCTTTCTTAAGACCGGAGTACATTAGAATGACGATATGAATATTTTTACCGCAAGCATTAAACGAGTATCTACTAAAATAATTCGATTAAACGAAGTTCGAATAATGGGGATTCTTGCGTATATGCAATCAATGGTGTAGGAAAGGGGGCATCAATCACCCCGCCCCCTTATTGGATAACAAAATACATTGTTCCGTATAACGCTAAACCACGTGATCTGTTAAAAAAAACAACTACTTGAGACCAGGAGCTGACAAGGACGCCGGTCGATCCGCGAGATTTGAATTTCCATAACACTTTTAGCATTAGGACCGATTTAAACAATCTGATTGGCTAACGATGCCATCACTTATAGGTTTGCTACGCAATTTTGGCCGCCAATGTAACAGGCACCAAAAGATCAACCACTTCAGAATTCACACTCATCGTTTACGTAAATCAGATTTTAATCGAGGGAGAATTTTAGGACGATAATCTTCAATAATACGTCCAATTTATTTTTAATATTACCATGGGCTGACTTTTTCCTTTAATTTAAATTTAAAATGTAACAAATAGTTAGTAAACTTTAAAACAAAACGACGTTTTTGAAATATCGCGCAGCTAGCTTTTTATAGAAAAATCATCTTTTGCCTAAATTTTTAAGTAGAGAGCCGTTGAATTTTTAAAGAAAATAGATCGCATCGAGTGCGTCGGTAGTAAGTAGTATTTTAAAAAGTAAAAAAAAGGGCTCAGGTCTCCCGTTGAGGACCACTGCTGTAGATGACACATATTATGAGGTCACTGGCGTACGCAGGGGGTTTGGCGCAGTATAGCCCAGATGCTCTTGCGCCATAAAACATCCAAACAAACGCAGGGGGTGTTGACAGGGTTGGAACCCCCCATTGCAATGAGAAACTTTGTATATTTAACATAGAAATATATGAATTGTAGCTCTGCAACCTCCCCCCACTACATTGAATATATAACCTCCTCCCTTATGAACTTCCTGCTTACGCCTATGTATGAGGTGCAGGGGGCTGTTTAGTTCGTTTGGATTTTTTATGGCGCAAGAGCATCTGGGCTATACTGCGCCAAACATGGTAAAGGGGCTGTTAGCACTAGAAGAAAACTTCATAGGCTATCCATGTGGAAGCAGAAAAATAAGAGGACGTATGAATGATTTAAAAACCTAGACTGGATTAAATATAAAAAAAATAGCAGGAGCGGACTGGGTCCTCTCAAAGGGTGCATGCCTCGGACCATGGGCGCCAACTACATGAAAATATTGAAGGGGGACATGGAACCCTAATACCAAACCCCCCCATCCCGCTGAGGACGCACCGACCCGGGGGTCGGTTGCTCAGTGGCCCAGTCCGCCCCTGAAAAATAATATACTTGAGTGCAGAGATGGGAGCTGTAATCCCTATTGGTCGCAAACCTCGAAATTCGAGAATACTTTTTTTTTCTGAAGTGCGAATAAACGAGTTAAATTAAAAGTTAAAATATATATTTTTTAATTTAATAATAATAATTATTATATTTAAGAAATAAAAATAAAAAAGCTGCATCGGCCGGGAATCGAACCCGGGCCGCCCGCGTGGCAGGCGAGCATTCTACCACTGAACCACCGATGCTTGTTGACAGCTTCCTTATCATCATTTAAAGGTAATTTCTTTTGAGCATATCCTTCAGCTAAACAATAGAAAGCTAAACAAAAATAAGGTCAATCCTATTTTTATTCTGAACCGGATTCTCCGCACGTTTATGCAAGACGTACATTGCTAGATGAGAAAGGGTCGAAAACATACTGTCCTACAATTTTTGCTAATCATTGCAATTCATAGTTTAAAGTGAATCCAGAAATTTAGCTATGGTACAACAAAAGTAGACAAGTGAACAGGTTTTTTTTTTTTTCACTTCATTTTAATAAAAATAATGTGCTTAAAGAGGGGCGTAGCAATTTAAAAATTATGGCGGGGGACTCTTGAGCCTCTCTCTTTCATCTGCTAGAGACCCAAAAAGGGCAGCTGAGGTCATGCTTCGCCTGGACCCACACTTTGCTGAGGAGTTTCAACTTCTATTGTCTAGAGCAGTAGTTCCCAAACTTTTTCAAGCGGCGGCCCACTTTTATAGTAGCTAAGTGATCCGCGACCTCCTATATAGTAACCGAAAGATCCGCGACCCCCCTCTGTCCGTCACCGAACCATTTGTATAATAAAAGCATTTTTTACAGAATAAAGAAAACACATGAAATATAAAATTATATTATATTAATTATATATATTGTTAATTATGCACATTATACTATATTAATTTATATCTAAAATTAACAACCATTAGTAAAATATTTCAATGCTTGTGTTCATGTTGAAATATAAAAGCGTTGGAAACATTTGGTATGAAATTCTTTATAAAAATAATTGCAACTATAAGTAGTTGTAGCGAATCCCAGAAACCAGTTCGCTACCCTCTTGAGGGTAGCGACCTCCAGGTTGATAACCACTGCCCTAAATAAACATACTATGGTTGTCAGAAAAATGGCCCGCGTCTTACGGAAACACTAAAATCGAACCCAGGTTCATAGGACAATAAACAAACGCGTTGCCTTCATGCCACCATAGGAATGGGCCTCATGGGAGGTAAAAGGGGCTTTAGCCCCACCCTAGCCGTTCAAAACTTTTATTTGTCGAATTCTACTATGCATTTACTTTCAAAAGTTTTACAGTCACATTTTAAAATAAGGTAATTTTAGCTCATTACTAATTGTCAAGCAGTATCAATTATTTTTGCAGCATTTTAGTATCTTGTACATCCACTAAAACGTTTGACAGCCTTGAAAAGAAGGTAGTAATTTTTTCACCCTATAGAAATGGTATCGTCTTATAGAACTTTTTCTGCTCTTTCCAAATATCTGATTGCTTTGCGTGTAGTTCTTCCAACAACCTGACAAATTTTGTTTTTTCAGACTTTCCGCATTTTTTCTTCTTTCCATCATAATTCGGAAATGGATAGAGATAGGACAAGGTTGCAACGGTTTTTTATGCTCCACATGGGCTCTTCTATCACCCCCTTTTGTTTGGCAGATTAGGTCAAATTCACCCTGTATATCGCATGCCCGTACTCAGAGAGTGGGTCTTATGAGCTGTTCCTCCTTTCCCCACCCCCAAAATTAAATTTTTAATGGGACTTGGCCATGGCCTTGCATGCTGCCATTGCATCAATACATGCTACACAAATTTTTAACCCCCTTCCCCCGAAATTAAATCCTTGGACTAGACCTTAGAAACTTGAATGCACCTCCCCATGCTCATGCCCACGGACTTCGTTTTTGATGCTTCTGAACGATTCTGTAGGGGGTGATATAAGAATTTAGGAAACGTTGCACTTCCACAAATTCTTTCCAAGTATAATCGTAAATTAGTTTTGACATCTTCCGCCTGCCATGGGTCCCAATGTTAAGCATTTTGCTAAAGGATGCAATTGTAAGTGCATATATTCAGTGACGCTTCTAGTCTGGGGCCGGGTCAAATATAACCATATCCTGCCAATGTGTACTTGATATTAATGTGTGTTACGATGTGACTGAAATCTTAAACGTTTTCCAGTGAAAATGTGTTTTAGGACTATGATAATCATATAAATTAACGTGAATATTAAACGAGTTTCTCTGCTATTATATTAATCTCTTTTATACGATTCTACGTACTGCGTTCTCAATTTGTGATATTCTTGAATCGTAAAAGTAAGACAATAAACTGTCGACCTTTTCTATTCTATCTGAACGTAATGTGGATGCAATGTTAAAATAAAGTTTGTTTTAGATTATTGTTTTTTTACTGACAAAAGAAATCCCAATAATATATATATATATGAATATAACTACACTTTGACTATTGTTTAGAAAAACTTCTAATAAAAGTATTTTGTATATGGATTTTAATATATGTTCCATTACATACGTTTATATTCGTCAAGAGATATTAATGGAGTCTTGAATGTATAGCTGGAGTTCAGATTATTTTTTTACCATCTGCTTCTATACAGGGTAATATATACATATATATATAAATAACTACACTATGGGCGTGGCTTGGTCGGTGCATTTCGAGTTTGATTTGATCGAAATATAACATTTCCTCAATTCTTATACCATCCCTAAGGCAGTGGTTCCCAACTGGTGGTCTGCGAAGATCTTGAAGAAGAGTGGCCCGCGTGTCTTGTGGGGGCGACCTTCATTTGAAAAAATCTTGACGTCAAGTCTAAACAGGAAAATAGTTTAGCATTTGCTAAATTATCAATGGGTTCATTGATATTTGGAAAGGGGAAACTTTTTGGTGATACAACCTCATTGAGTTTACGAAAATCTGTCACTAGTCTGAAGGTATTGTCTCTTTTCTTTACTAAGAGAATAGGTGCGGAGTAGAGTGAGGTACTATGTTGCATTATGCCGAACTCCAAAAGCTGATTTATTTGATTTTCATTTCACTACGAAGATTGTATGGTATTTTGTAAGGTTTTTATCTAACTGGCATGTCATGTGTTAAATCCACTCTGTGTTCTATTGTATCACACCCAGGTGGATCAGATAATTGTTTAGCAAATACATGCTTGTAAGAATTTAATAAGTTGTTTAACTTTTCTTTATCATTTTATTTAAATGACTTAAGTCGAAATTTCCTCCAAAAGGCATGTCCTCATCAATTATTTGCTCATTATTAAAATCATTTAATGTATTTATTTGTTTGACATTAGTTCGAGTTACAGCAATTGGCTGGATGGATGCTATTTTCATTCCTTTATTTAAGTGAATTGGTTGTTCAGTTGGATTTGCTATTTTGACTATAATTTTAGCTGTAGGGCTGATCCATTTATTTACCGAAGTACCGAGTTATTAATCTGGAAACACGAACATTAAAACTATTATTTTTATATTAATGATGCCGTTTGAAAATACATATTTTTTCTTGTATCTGTAGTGCTGGATTTCAACATATTTATTATTTTATTGTTTGCATAAAAA
>QLNU02015270.1:89889819-89903892 GCA_006491805.2 Dysdera silvatica
GTTAATTTTAGATCTATAATATAAATTAATATAGTATAATGTGCATAATTAATGCAATATATATAATTAATATAATATAATTTTCTATTTAATGTGTTTCCTTTACTCTCTTAAAAATGCTTTTATTATGCAAATGTTGCGGTGGCAGACAGAGGGGGTCACGGATCTTTTGATTACTATATAGGAGGTCGCGGATCACTTAGCTACTATAAAAGTGGGCCGCCGCTTGAAAAAGTTTGGGAACTACTGCTCTAGACAATAGAAGTTGAAACTCCTCAGCAAAGTGTGGGTCCAGGCGAAGCATGACCTCAGCTGCCCTTTTTGGGTCTCTAGCAGATGAAAGAGAGAGGCTCAAGAGTCCCCCGCCATAATTTTTAAATTGCTACGCCCCTCTTTAAGCACATTATTTTTATTAAAATGAAGTGAAAAAAAAAAAAACCTGTTCACTTGTCTACTTTTGTTGTACCATAGCTAAATTTCTGGATTCACTTTAAACTATGAATTGCAATGATTAGCAAAAATTGTAGGACAGTATGTTTTCGACCCTTTCTCATCTAGCAATGTACGTCTTGCATAAACGTGCGGAGAATCCGGTTCAGAATAAAAATAGGATTGACCTTATTTTTGTTTAGCTTTCTATTGTTTAGCTGAAGGATATGCTCAAAAGAAATTACCTTTAAATGATGATAAGGAAGCTGTCAACAAGCATCGGTGGTTCAGTGGTAGAATGCTCGCCTGCCACGTGGGCGGCCCGGGTTCGATTCCCGGCCGATGCAGCTTTTTTATTTTTATTTCTTAAATATAATAATTATTATTATTAAATTAAAAAATATATATTTTAACTTTTAATTTAACTCGTTTATTCGCACTTCAGAAAAAAAAAGTATTCTCGAATTTCGAGGTTTGCGACCAATAGGGATTACAGCTCCCATCTCTGCACTCAAGTATATTATTTTTCAGGGGCGGACTGGGCCACTGAGCAACCGACCCCCGGGTCGGTGCGTCCTCAGCGGGATGGGGGGGTTTGGTATTAGGGTTCCATGTCCCCCTTCAATATTTTCATGTAGTTGGCGCCCATGGTCCGAGGCATGCACCCTTTGAGAGGACCCAGTCCGCTCCTGCTATTTTTTTTATATTTAATCCAGTCTAGGTTTTTAAATCATTCATACGTCCTCTTATTTTTCTGCTTCCACATGGATAGCCTATGAAGTTTTCTTCTAGTGCTAACAGCCCCTTTACCATGTTTGGCGCAGTATAGCCCAGATGCTCTTGCGCCATAAAAAATCCAAACGAACTAAACAGCCCCCTGCACCTCATACATAGGCGTAAGCAGGAAGTTCATAAGGGAGGAGGTTATATATTCAATGTAGTGGGGGGAGGTTGCAGAGCTACAATTCGCATTTTCCTATGTTAAATATACAAAGTTTCATTGCAATGGGGGGTTCCAACCCTGTCAACACCCCCTGCGTTTGTTTGGATGTTTTATGGCGCAAGAGCATCTGGGCTATACTGCGCCAAACCCCCTGCGTACGCCAGTGACCTCATAATATGTGTCATCTACAGCAGTGGTCCTCAACGGGAGACCTGAGCCCCCCTAGGGGACCACAGGAAAGTCTGAGGGGGGGCCATGCAAATATATATATATAAAATGGGGGCCATACGTCATGCTAAGGGGGACATATAAAAATAAATAGCAATAAATGTTTTTTAAATAAAGTATTTATTTTAAATTCTAAATGTTTTTATTCAGTTTGAAATATCCTTCAAAATTTAATGTTTATTATTCTCGTATAAATATTAATCGAAATCAGTAATGCAGTGGGACTTACTTTAGCCAGCGTATGGTTCACCCTCGCCTACCGGAAACCGCCCCCACTGCGCAGTCCTTTTATTTTCACCGGGAAGCACTATCAGGCCCTCCCGGTTCGGTGAACAACTCTTCCCAGGAATAACAGAACATTTGTTTACAGAGACCTGAAAACCAACGAAGCCTGATCGAAATGTCCCTCGTTTCGTAATTAAACTTATACGCAAATACAACTTTGAAAGCGTTCTATTAATAGTTCCAAATTATTTAAAAACACTATTTTTTGACAATTATGAAAAGTTATAATAAATTATTTTTATTTTTTTATTTTTAAAGATGAAAACTAATGATACAAACGTGCTGTGAACAAATTTGTATTATTTTATTTTTTTGAAAAATAAAAATTATAATTTGAAATTAGGGTAACGATATCTACTCCAACAAAAGAAAAATTTCAACAGTATTTCGTTGAATATTTTTCATATAGTTTTATCCCATTAGTGCAAGATAACACAATTCTATTGTGTTTAATATATCACAACATTTTAAAAAACAATAGCATGCGTCTATTGAAGTTACTATGTCACTTAGAAACAAAACATCCTAATAAAAAAGATAAACCATTGAGATATTTCAAAAAGCTATGTGATGAATTGCAGAAGGTATCGACGATAAACCAAATATTTATTGAAAAAGCAAATGAAGTCAATGAACATTTAGTTGCGCCCTACGAAATATCAAAGCTGATTGAAATCACAGGAAATTGATTTGTTTTGATTGTTGTGCTTTCCTCCGTCATGGGCCAAAGTGCTCATGAAATCATGCAAAACGTTCCATTAAGTAATTCATCGGTATCAAGACATATCGACGAAATAGCGACTGACATGGAGGAACAATTAATTCTTAACCACCTAAAAGTTAAGAAGTTTGGTCTTCAAATAGATGAATCGACTTATAAGGGGCAATGAAGCACTGTTGATGGCTTATGTTAGATTTATGGATGATAAGCACGTCATCGAAGAAATGCGTTTTACTTGTTTGTTGAAAACAAATACTGAGTGAATCAATTTTCGCGGAAGTAATTAATTATTTCACGAAAAAGAATATTCCATTAGGAAATGTTATTGCCCATGCTATGGATGATACTGCTGCTATGACAGGAAAATACAAAGGATTTACTGTCCTTTTAGAAACAAAAGGCTGTGCCTACAGTTTTCTGTATATATACTGTGTAATTCACAGAGAACATTTGCTTGCTAAAAACTTGGGAGGTAGATTCCATGACGCGCTATCCATTGTGATAAAAACTATTAATTGAATGCTCTTGCATATCGTTTGCTTCAATAGTTTTGTGAAGAAAATGATAAAGATTTCAAACTTCTGCTTTTACACACAGAAGTCCGATGGCTATCAAAAGGTAAGTCTTTGATGTTTCGTAATTCTTCGGGACAGTATTACTTCATTCATTGAGGATGGCAAATTTCGAGAACAATTTATACTTTTCAAAAATGATATATTTTACCTATCAGATGTTTTTGATAAATTAAATATTAACAAACAACAAAAAGGAAAAAAATAATAACCTTATAACAGCAAAGGGAATTATTCAGTCATTTATGAATAAACCGAAAGTGTTTTGGACGAATATTGGACGTCGAGAATTTTCTGTTTATGTCACTCGAATCTTCAAAGGCAGTAATACGAGTAAATGACGAGAACAGTATTATATATGTGAATGACCTTAAGAAATTATGAAGTGACATGGAATCTCGATTTGACGACATTTTGAATATGGAAGTTCCAGAATGGGTAATAGATCCATTTGGAATTGGTTCAATTGGCACGGAGATAACGTTCCAAGAAAAGAAGTAGTAGTTGATTTTTTCCATGTGTATATTGTATATGTTTGAAAAAATCAAATGCTAATTAAAAAATTGCCAGTTAGATTGTAATTCTAACACACATTATATCTATTTTTAGATTCTAACACACACACACACAAGTCACACACATATATATATATATACATTAGATTCTAACACACACATATATATGTGTGTGTGTGTGTGTTTGATTTTAACACATATAGTAAAGGGGTCACGACGTAAAATGAAATGAAAAGGGGGGGGGGGCCAGGAGGGAAAAAAAAGGTTAAGGACCACTGATCTACAGCACAGCCGTTCCTGCGATGTTGACTGCCCTTGTTAATTTAATTAAGAATTTTTAATATATGTGCAATGTTTACCTTTATATATATACAATTTTTTTTCCCGATATATACACAACTTTTGACACTTATGCCAGTTCTAGCGGGCCTGCGGCGGGCGCCAAGCAATGAAAACGCCTCCATACAGTTGGTACTGACAAAACGTTTGGTAAAAAGCGTCTCTCTCGCGAATTGCAACATTGGAAATTAATGAACGCAAGTTTAGTGATGTTTATTATAACAGGAAAATAGAGAATCGGTGGCAAAAACACGGTTAATTTACTCATTATTAAAATGAAAAAAAAAAAATGCTATTGAATATGTTTCTATTTCAAATAATATAATTAGATAACATTAAAGTTATAAAAAAACCATTTTATGCCCCTTCACGTTTTTCTGGGGATATTTCTCAATATGTATAATACTTTCCAGCATTATAGGGCTATTATTAGAGAGTCATTGCCCCCCCACTCCCCTATTTCGATTTTCTTTTAAAAAAAAAGGTAAAATTAAAAAGGTGAGGTAGAAAATTTCCATTTTTTAAATCCTTTGCTCCCCACAAAATTTCACCTTGCCGTCATCCTTGGGCCCCAAGACAACGCCTATGATACCATATTTGCAAACGTAGTACGCATTTCATACATGTTGGTGTGTATTTTGTATTAATTTTGTGCATAATCATATTCAAGGACGTAACAAAGTGATATTTTTTATGCATTTCAGTACATATTATGCAATAATTTCAAGAACATTTGCACTGTTTCAATAAATTGTCATTTTATACATTTCGAAACATCGCTTATGAGTAGGGTCCAAATTTCTATGCACTTGCATATTTTGTAATAATTTGGAGAATATTTGCGTATTATTTGGGCTAAATTTTATGCATGAAAATCCGGGCGTTACTCCTTATCTTACAAATCCGTCTTCTGCTTTGGTTGTAATCTTTTTATTTCTGCTAATAAATAGGATTGATCTCGTTAAACGATATGATGGTTAGGGAAACATAATCAAAACTTTACATAGGCATGGAACTAGTATGAGTCACATAGGGGCGGACTGGGTCCTCTCAAAGGGCGCAAGTTCTTGGCCATTCTAAGGCGCGAGTCCTATCGTCCATGAAGAGAAACCAGCGGCGAGATTTGAATTTCCATAACACTTTTAGCATTAGGACCGATTTAAGCGATCTGATTGGCTGAGCAGGTGATGTGCGGCCTGGTTTCCAGATCGAAATGGCCACCCTTCCCAATGAAACCCTTGGACAATTCCTAATCCTCCCTCCAAGATCGAAATAGTCTGTCCGACTTCTTAGATCCCCCCGTCTTTGCGCGGCCTACGTGGCGGTGCTACACACCTTCCTCTAAGGGCTTGGTAGGTTCCTGTAGGTTCCACGGCCGGCTCTGAGCTGTGTCTCCGGATCTGCAGCCTGGGCCGTTTTCCATGTTGGTTCGTCTGGCAGCTGGTTACGGTGTGCGTTAAATGACGAATTTCACGAGAGCGTGCATCTTTGTGTGCCGTGTATGGTCGGCAATCCAATTCCAGACTTCAGCCGCCTCGCCTCGGTGGCTCAGTACGCTGTTTAAGCGTCTTGTCTGGGATTACAGCGCCGCCTCCGGCGGCCACCCTTCCCAATGAAATCCTTGCACAATTCCTCCTCCTCCAAGATCGAAATAATTCTCGCCAAAAAGAATTGGCCTTTTCGTTTGGCAAAATACGGTTGTATGTGAGCCAAAAGAACCGTTGATAATTACAAAAGAATATGATGTTGTCAAAACCTGCAGATGCTCCAATATAAAAATGTAATTGGGCAAACGTCTTTAAAAGTAATGTATTTTCCAGCTATTCAAATCATTTAATGAGTTATTAAATAATACATGCATATAGACATAACTTGGATGCAGGGCAAACAGGGTTGGCAAATACCCGGTTTTTTACATGAATAATGCAACCGAGTTGTGTTTTTCTTTTCATGGTTTTTGAGGAACTGCACTCATCGTGAAAATTACCGAATGTACATTTTCCATGGATACAAAACAATTCGAAAATAATATTCAGTTATGTACAGAAAAATCTTTTTTAACGACCACTTCTCTGAGCGACCTCTTTTTCACGGAACCGACAATGGTCGCCTGAGGGAGGTTTTATTGTATTATAAAAATAGTAATTTTCAATTACAATCAAGGAAAGCAATTCCAGGAATCAAGGGAGATACGAAAACTTTTTTTAAAATACTACTCGACGCACTCGATATGATCTATTTTCTTTAAAAATTCAACGGCTCTCTACTCAAAAATTGAGGTAAAAGATGATTTTTCTATAAAAAGCTAGCTGCGCGATATTTCAAAAACGTCGTTTTGTTTTAAAGTTTACTAACTATTTGTTACATTTTAAATTTAAATTAAAGGAAAAAGTCAGCCCATGGTAATATTAAAAATAAATTGGACGTATTATTGAAGATTATCGTCCTAAAATTCTCCCTCGATTAAAATCTGATTTATGTGAACGACGAGTGTGAACTCTGAAGTGGTTGATCTTTTGGTGCGTGTTACATTGACGACCAAAATTGCGTAGCAAACCTGTAAATGATGTCATTGTTAGCCAATTAGACCGTTTAAATCGGTCCTAATGCTAAAAGTGTAATGGAAATCCAAATCTCGTGGATCGACCGGCGTCCTTGTCAGCTCCTGGTCTCAAGTAGTTTTTTTTTTTAACAGATCACGTGGTTTAGCGTTATACGGAACAATGTATTTTGCTATCCAATAAGGGGGCGGGGAGATTGATGCCCCCTTTCCTACACCATTGATTATTTAATTATTATTCGAACTTCGTTTAATCGAATTATTTTAGTAGAAACTCGTTTAATGCTTGCGGTAAAAATATTCATATCGTCATTCTAATGTACCCGGTCTTAAGAAAGGAGCCAGTAAAATGGTAGATGTTGGACAAAAATATATGTATATTTTATATATATATATATAAGAGGTTATAGGCGTACGCAGGAAGTTGGTAAGTGAGGGTTATAGGCTCAATGGGGGAGGGTTACAGAGCTACAACTCACATATTCCTATGTTAAATATACAAAATTTTATTGCAATTTGGGTGGGGGTGGGGTTACAACCTCCATCAACACCCCCCTGCAATTTACGAGGTATATACAAAGGTATTGGATTATTTATAAAACTGTTAATGCCTTAACGCATACATATACCTTGTGGCGTTCTTTATAATCAATATAGTTCTTTAGTATTATGTAATTAAATGAGTTTTTTGATAAATATTTTAATTTTTTTGAATCTTTACTCTAAAAATTTAATTTTTAGCTTATACTTCTTGTCTTTTTGTGTGTTCGTTTAAGATAACAGCAAGAATAAAATAAATAAAAAATAAGATGAACAAAATCATATTAATAAAAATAAAAGGATTTTGTTTGCAAAATTCGAATTCATCCAAAAGGCCACATAGGGTCATAAGGTCGCGGGTTCACACCTGGTATAAAGAGTACAAAAAACGTTAGAGGGGAAAGTGAGTTTAAGAATGCGACTTTGCGTGACATTTAAAAATGATAAATCAGTCTCAAAAATATGCATTAGGTGCCGAAAACGGGTTCTATTTTATGCAACTTGAAGCTCATCAAAAGGACGAGATTTGAAAAAATGTTAAAAACTGCTTTTGCGCGAATGAGACTCGAACTTGGGACCTCTTGGCTGCGAGGCGAATAACGTCACCGGATCATTATACAGGATCGCAAGTGAGATTCACGGCATTTTTTGCAAATAAAGAAGAAAGTTCTGTTCTGCAAAATGAAGTGACACTTTGAATGAAATGGAAAAATATTTATGAGCAGGGATAGGCAAAAAAAACAACACTTTTTTAATTTTATTAATATAAACGATAAAAATTTTAGAAGGAAAACAGTTTCAAAGTGGGATTTTGCGTGACTTTCAAAAATTGATTTGAAAATTACAAATTAGTCTTAAAAATGTGCAGAATATTCTTTACGTGCAGAAAAGTGAGTTCTATTGTATGTAATTTACAGACTGTCGAAAAGATAAAATTTAAAAAAATTGTTCTGCGTAAATGGGTCTCGAACTTGGGACCTCTCATCCGAGAGAAGGGTGACGTCATCTGGTAGCTACACAAGGTCGCAAGTACGATTCCGGGCGTGGGGATGCTTTTTTGTTTTAAATTTTAATTTCGCAAATGAAGTAAGTTCCGTTCTGTGAAATGAAGCGACACTTAGAATGAAAGGAAAAAACGTTTATGAGCAGGCATAGGGGAAAAAACCTTTTGTCTTTATTAATATAAACGATAAAGTTAGTGGAAAAATAGAGTTTTAAAATGGGATTTTGAGCAATTGGCAGTTATTGCGTGGGGTCTTGGGGCAACAGCAGTTTAAGTCCAGGTATGTAGATAGTCAGTCGGCATCAGGTTGGAGCGTGGCAGGTAAACAACAGTGGAGGCATTTGTGACAATTTTAACTTTGTTTATAAGTGGGCAAAGGCTGAAATAAATAAGAACAAAGCGGCAGTATCCGGACTAACAATAAAAAAATATTAAATGAAAAAATATTTACAATGTGGAGAGAGAATGGGTTGGACTAGCTATATGTATTTTTAAAATTTGAAGGAGTGATTTAATGTTTTCTATATATTTGTTTGTTTGTTTTTTGCATAATTTTAACTAATTTTCAATTCAACAATAATTACAAAAGAACGTGATGCTGTTGTCAAAACCTGCTGCTTCCTGTAGATGCTACAATATAAGAAATGTAAATTAAAGAACAATTTTTATCAACGTTTATTGGCATAGTGATACCAGCGCCGATGTAATGGCGTGGTTAGATCTAATCACGCCATAACATCGGCGCTGGTATCACTACGCCAATAAACGTTGATAAAAATTGTTTCTTAATTTAATCTGCGTAGTGTTCGACATATAAATAAATAAAAGATATGATTGAGCAAACGTTTTTAAAAGTAATGTATTTTCTAACTATTCAAATTATTTAATGAGTTATTAAATAATGGATTCATATAGACTTAACTTGGATGCAGGGCAAACAGGGTTGGCAAATACCAAGGTTTTGCAAAGATAAACTATTCTATTCTCTAAGGTTTTTGCATGAAAAGTGCAACCCAGTTGTGTTTTTTTCATGGTTTTCGGGGAATTGCGGTCATCGTGAAAATTGCCGAATATGCATTTTCCATAAATACAAAACAACTCGGAAATAATTTTCAATTACATACAGAAATCTCTTTCTTAACGACCACTTCCATTATGCGATCATTTTCCCTTAACGACTACCTTTTTTGGAAATGGATTTCCTTCCCCCCTCCATAGACCCAATTCTAAATTTAGCTCCATTCAGAGACCACATCTCTGAGCTAACTCTTTTTCACGGAACCGACGATAATCGTCTTAAGGAGATTTTACTGTATTTCGAAAATACTAATTTTCAATTTCAATCAAGGAAGGCAATTCCAAAAATTAAGGGAGATACAAAAACTTTTTTATTTTCTTTACTCGACGCACTTGATATAATCTATTTTTTTTCTTTAAAATTTCAGCCGCCATCTACTCATACATTGAGGCAAAAGATGATTTTTCTATAAAAATATAAGCTAGCAGCACAATATTTCAAAAATATTGTTTTGTTTTAAAGATTTCTAACCATTTATTACATTTTAAATTTAAATCAAAAAAAAAATCAACTCATGGTAATATTAAAAATAAATTGGGAGTATTATTGAAGACGGTTGTCTAAATTATCCCGCTATTAGAATCTGATTTACGTAAAGGACGATTACGAACTCTGAAGTGGTTAATCGTTTGGTACGTTTTACATTGGCGACCAAAATTGCGTAGCAAACCTATAAGTGATGTCATCGTTAGCCAATCAGATTGTTCAAGTAGGTCCTAATGCTAAAAGTGCTATGGAAATTCAAATGTCGCTAATCGAAAGTAACTTTGAAGGGAGGCTTTTAGTACTTTTTTTTGCCCACGAAACCGCTGTCCCGCGAGATTTTTTTAAGTAGGCCGCTGCCCAAAAAAGTTCGGAAAACCCTGTTTTATACCATGAACGTTATGAAAACATACGTAGCACTTCTAAAGGGCTTACGTCAATAAATGTAACACTAATTAAACATATCGTTCATAATGACAATATTTTTTTATTTATTTATATCTTCTGCACTTTTGCAAAAAATACTTTTTTGTCCAAAAACCCTTGTTTCCTTTAATTCCTGTAGATGGCAGCACTCACCAACGTTTAGACTAATACAAGGGACGCAGGGTCCCTGGAAAATACTTTTCTCTAAATAAATTATTGAACTTCGTTTTAAATTTTTTGTTTTATAAAAAAATTCTACAGGAAAGTAGAAATTAGAAAAGTTTGAGAAATAATGGATTTAATTTTGAGAAATAGGGAACTAATGACACGGTGGTGTCACATCAGAATGTGGTGTCATCTGGTGAGTAAAAGTTGAACAATTTGTTATAGGAATGCATATAAATATGCATTTTTCTATATGAGCTCAGTAAACTTAGTGACTTTAAAACATTTCAGCGCATACGTTGCAGACACAAATAATAGGAAACAAGTTGAAGAACGTTCCTAGAAGTTGCATTCCGTTCTGAGCCAGAGCAATATCCAATAACGCAATTAAAATCAAATAAAGTGTCCTAGCTAAATAAACGCGCTGTTACGGGTTATTTTTAACCTGTATGAAAGAAAGGCATCTATGGTTAGTAAGAAATGGATGAGTTTACTGTAACGTCAAATGTCAATCAACTGAAAATCGTGAATTCCTTTTTTTTTTTTACTAAATAGGATCACGAATACAAGTTCCTGTTTTTCTTAAATGTTTAATATATTCATTAGGAAAATTTTCTTTGCCTTTTTCATTTCAATTTTATTGCTTATTTTTCGTACGTTCACCCACGAAAAAAAAACACTTTTTTTTTTATCTCACTTTGTAACTGATAGATGGCGCATCCTGTAAGCAGCTCGTTGTATTAAGATGATATTTTTGCATTTGTTATTACTATTCTGTTCTATATTCTACGAAACAATCCGCAATTTCCGAAACAACGATGAAATATATTTTATTTTGGATATTTTCTTTATAAACAGCTTTATTGTATGTATTATTTCTGGCCAGGGCCGGCAGAAGATACCGGTGAATTATAATAATATATCTGTATGTAATAACATAGCCCATAGACACGAGACAAAAGTTTAATATCTTCTTAAAAGATAATACAATTTGCAAAAATACTTAAAATTGTATCTGCATTTACTAACATTGCATTTTCTTTTAAGTGCATGTTTTTCGTAGTATATTTCATCTTGGAAGGCTTACTCACTTTGTAAAAAAAGCTGAGCGCTTTTATACTAACACACCAATTTATTTTCGTAGCGAAGTTATTATATTATTGTTTGTTTGTTTGGCTTTTTTATGGCGCAAGAGCATCTGGGCTATACTGCGCCTATTATGTATTAGGAATAGATTTTGACACATACAGGCCAGAGGCGGCTCTAGAGCTGGCATACGCCTAGGGCCCGCGCTGGCCTCTTTTTATTGTCGACGCACTTATACAAATGTTTGTCAATACATCAGGACCCCTATTCATTACATAACGTAAACGTAATTTTTCTGAACTTTAATAACGCTAAACGACTTTATTGTTCTTGCGGCCCATTTGTTATACTTTTTATCAAATTAAGATTCTTGTTATTAACAACGGACCACAAGAAGACAAAACTATTTACCATCTCCCATCAAATGGCTTAAAAACCTTGATTTAAAGGGTCATTCTTCAAATGTTTTCGACGGAGGGGCCCCTCAACCCCCTTTTCTCTGGAGTTTATTCCATACCCCCAGGCTCCCCGGTAAGGTCCCTTTTCAAAATATTAGGGCCCCGCAAATGTGAATGGCTCAGGGCCCTGCAAAGTCCAGGGCCGCTACTGTTTACAGTGTTATAAATAATTCATATACATTAATGTTTCCTTCATCTCTACCGTCGCAATTTGTACGACGGTGATTGTGCTTTTCTTGAATTTTATCTGCTCTGTATGCCGTCTGCGCTGGGTCGTATACACACCGAAGTTTTTGAAACAATATACCACAATTAGAAGAAAAATACCACTCGGAATTCAGATGTACTACACTTTGTCCGCCTTCTAATCAGTGCCGTATTTCCCAATAGGCTATAGACTAGGGAGGCAAAATTTTGTGTATTGAGTCTAATATAACAAAATTAATATCGTACGGTAATATATGTCAGATGTTTTACCGAGAAGACAGCTAGACGTCATGCTTCTCATTTAAATACCAGCCTTCGATTTAAAACAAAACAAAAACATCAATTTACTTTTTATATTTAATGTTAATATTTAATAATAATTTTTATGGGCATTTTTTTCTTTTTTAATCATGACCCGTCTCGCGGACTACTTGGGACTCCTTTATGGACCAACTGATTGGAGAACAACTGATGTAGACAATTGGGAACAACTGATGTAGACAGTCCCTTTAATTTATGTCGTTGATAATGAGCGTAGAGGGCCAAAAATTTCCTTGAGCTTGCGAAATTAAAATTGGGAAAATGTAGTTGTAACGTTATTAAAAACGTTCCATTTGAAAGTTGAAATAATAACATGTCAATGAAAACGCTGCCATGCAGAAAAGAGAGCTATATAATAATACAATCCAACGAAAGGTATAATTACATCAAATAAATGACAAAGTGCATTTTTTTTATTTCGTACTAAATACACTACACCAAAAAATATAACCGCATTCTTTAGATTAAAAAACAAAATTAAATCTTGAACGGCGTTACCCGTTATAAAATTTTTGTTTGGAATTTGTGGGGAGATGCAACTCTAATACCAACATTGGGGGGACAGGTCCCCTCTGTTCCCTTCCTGCTAATTGCGCCCGTGTTCAGGGACGTGCCAACATTTTGAAGATTGGAGTGGAGAATAACAAGGGAATAAAAATAAATGGTGAATATTTAAATCATCTGCGGTTTGCTGATGACATTGTTATTTTTTCAACGAACCCATTAGAACTCCAAGACATGGTACAGGAGCTCTCAACTAGAAGTAAAGAAGTTGGACTCAAGATGAACCTACAAAAAACTAAGATCATGTTCAATAATTTCGTAGAGGAAACAAAAATACAAGTTGACAACATTGAGCTAGAAATTGCTGATTCATATATTTACCTTGGCCAGCTGATTTCAATGGATGGCAACATTATGAAAGAACTCAACAGACGTATTAAACTTGGCTGGAGTGCATTTGGAAGAAACAGTTTTATCCTGAAGGGGAAATTGCCTTTGTGTCTAAAAAGAAAGGTCTTCAACCAGTGTGTATTGCCAGTCCTCTCTTATGGATCAGAGACATGGAGTCTAACAGTTGGAGCAATACGAAAGTTACAGACAACGCAAAGGAGCATGGAGAGGTGCATGCTTGGAATAACTAGGAGAGATCGAAAAAGAAACACTTGGGTGAGAGAGCAAACTAGAGTAGAGGACATCATTGTTAAAGTAAAAGGGCTGAAATGGCGATGGGCTGGGCATATTGCAAGAAGAACTGATCAACGATGGACAACAGAAATTCTGAACTGGATTCCAAGAGACCACCGAAGACCTAGAAAACGTCCTCAAACTAGATGGGTGGATGAAATAAGAAAAGAGGTTGGGGTGACGTGGAAACGAATGGCCCAGGATAGACTTGTGTGGAAAGCATTTGGAGAGACCTTCATCCAGCAGTGGATAGATAATGGTTGAATATGATGATGATGATATATATATATAATACTATTGCTTTATGTTAATCATTTTGAATTGAGCATGCCTTTTTTGTGTCTTTTACTGGGTTGTTTGGAACCTGGATAATTTAGTGCATTTAGTCTAAATTAGTAAGCATGCATATTTATAACTAAGAATTAAATCGACCACGTGCCATTTATCCTTTTAAAAATTAAACTTTAATAACAGAAGATTTTATACCAAGTCAAAAGCATTACAACATTTTCTACATTATATGCTT
>QLNU02015270.1:89903992-89920221 GCA_006491805.2 Dysdera silvatica
CTGTATTCAATCCTGGAACTGGTATTTTGATTGTCCACCTTCATATCTCTTCGCCTTTTCATGAGCTGTTTCGTCTTCTCAGATAATTTGCTATTGTGCTTTTTACAGGTTACACCACCAATTTCCCCAGCAGTTTCAACTATTGTCTTAACAATGTTTTCATTTGCTTCTGAGATATCACTTTCATCAATAAGTCCTTCCAGTGCAGAAAAGCGATTTTTTAATTCCAACTTGAATGCCTCGGTATTTTCTTTTAATTTCTTTAAATCCACCCTCTTACTTACTTGTTTCCTAATGAGCTTCTGTCGTTCTAATTTAGTATTTAAGTGCACTTTACATCTCACCATTCGATGATCACTTCCAGTATTAAATCTGTTCAGTACACTGCAATCTTCAATAATTGATTTCTTGTTTGCCAGGATATAGTCAATTTCACTAGTTCCCCCATTTGGGTGTTTCCATGTCCATTTTCTTTGCGGTTTCTTCTTAAAAAATGAATTCATGATGCTAAGGTTTTCAGCTTCTGCAAATTCGATGAGTTGATCGCCACGTTCATTCCTTTCCCCATATCCGTATTTACCAACCGATGTCTCTCCTTGTTCCTGTTGTCCAATTCTTGCATTGAAATCCCCCATGATGAGCTTGATATGTTGTTTCCCTTTGGTGTGTAACTCTTTGATTTCTTCATAAAATTCTTCAACCTCTTCGTCGGTATGGCTTGATGTTGGTGCATATACCTGTACTATTTGAAGTTGGTATCGCTGGGTTAGTTGAACAACGAGCCTCGCTGCTCGATCTGATGTACTTTCAACTTCCAGAAGACAGTCTTTAATTCTTTTGTTGATTAAGAAGCCAACACCACTTGTTCTTCCAGTTTCCGTTCCTCTATAATAAAACAAATGTCCACTTTTAAGTTCCACCAACTCTTCACCTTTTCTTCTAACTTCACTGAGTCCTACAATGTCCCATTTGATCTTGTCAAGTTCTTCTTCCAATTCCTGAAGTTTTGCTTCAGAAGCAAGGGATCGTCCATTAAACGTAGCCAAGGTCAATAACAAACGGCAGCCTGGGCCATTCCAGTGATTCTTAGCACCCCCTGCTTTCATGCCACACTGACCGCTGCCTTGATCAGGAGCACTCCAGCACCTGGAGACTAGGGGCCATGGTTTCTGGTGTGTCAACATAATGGAGGAATTAGCCATAATTTCACCACGCTGGCTAGACGGGTTGGTGAATTAGCCCTCCCCTTCCGCCTTTCTATCCGTGCAGCAAATATTAATTTGCCACATAAATAGAAAGCTCAGCCTGCACCACTTGAAGGCGGGGTAGGACACTAGGTTACTGGCCTGGCCGGTTCCACACATCGTCACATACGTTCAGCGTGTGGGTCTCCTTCCAGTTAGATACCAGCAACCCTTTTGCAGGCCATATATATATATATATATATATATATATATATATATATATATATATATATATATATATATATATATATAATACTATTGCTTTATGTTAATCATTTTGAATTGAGCATCTATCTATGGTTAGTAAGCAGTGGATGAGATTTACTGTAATATTAAATGCTCAATCAATTGAAAATCGAGAATGTCTTTTTTTACTAAATAAGATCTTGAATATAAGTTCCTATTTTTCTTAAATGTTTAATATATTCATAAAGAAAATTTTACCTTTGCTTTTTTTTTATTTATTTTATTGCTTACTTTTGATAAGTTCACCCCCACTCTCCAGAAAAAGTCCTTTGTTTTCTACCTCACTTTGTAACCAAAAGATGGCGCATCCTTTAACAAGCTGGTTGTTTTACGGTAACACTTTGGCATTTGTTATTCCCATTCTGTTCTAAATTCAACAAAACAATTCGCAATTTTCAAAACAACAATGAAAAATGTTTTATTTTGGGTGTTTTCTTTATAAATAGCTTTATTGCATGTATTATTTATGGCCACGGCCGGCAGAAGACACCGGCGAATTATAATAATATACAGTAAAATCTGTCTACGGTGGAAACTCACGGGACCGGAAAAAAATTCCATAGTATGCATGTTTCCGCCTTATGGAGGTCACATGTAAAATATATGCATAGTTAAATTCAGTGGTAAGAGATGATTGCATGTGCTACTGTTTTTCTTTGTCTCATCTTGCGAACTTTAAGACTATATTTATTTTCCTTTTGATAAAAATATTTATTTTATCACTGCATTTTATTTTTATTAATTTTAATTTTTGCACTATTTTGTGGGTTTAGTAGTTACAATAGAAATAAAATACATTCTGCGGGACTACTCTGATGAAGGGTTTTCCAGAAATTTCAAGTATAAAAAAGAGACAGAAACATAACATCGTCATTACTCCTGATGAAGGACTGCTGCTGATGCGTCCGAAAGCTTGAGTGATCTTTTTCATTGCTATTTTACCAGTGTTTAACCTTTTGTATGTAAATTTAGTAGTCATGATCAAAATGGTGCAAAATTTGGTGCTAATTATAACATGCTTATTCTATACAAAAAGTCTATTATGTAAACTTAAATTGTAACGATAAATTACCTCCCTTGTAAAGATGATAATTCCCTTGTATAAAGATAATCTCTCTCTCCCTTGCGGTGGGTTTATCCATGAATTGATAAAGTCCATATGAGTAACTTTTCGTTCTGGTTAATAATGAACGTTTTTATTTAAGAAGTGGGTGGCACTGGCATACGTAAGAGGGGTCGATTATGATTGTAACCCCCATTGTAATTAAATTGTGTATGGCATATATGCAAATACAATGCATATATGTGTATGGCATACACATATATGCAAATACAATGAAGTTGTAGTTCTGTAACCCTCCCCTTATGAACTTTCTGGGTATGCCTATGGTGGGTGGGTGGTGTGCAAAATGGTGGTCATACAAGCATGTGCGTAGGCAGAAAGTTCATAAGTGGGGTTCATTAGTTCATTAGGGGAGTTATAGGCTTAATTTGGAAGGGGTTATACAGAGCTATAACTCATATATTCCTACGTTAAATATACAAAATTTCATTGCAATGGGGGGTTACAACCCCCAAAACCGCCCCCTGGCTACGCCTATGCGGACAAGGGCATTCTATATCTGTAAAATGTCTTTTGTTCGTCATCCCCCACTTTGCTATTTGCATTGTATTACAACCCTCTTTCCTTTTTCTGCTGAGAAAATTTTCTTCCTGCCAGCGATTTTCCGCTTTATGCAGGTTTTTCTCTTTGCGGGGACTAAATAGTGTTTTCCGTTTCCGTTTTAGCTAATGTTAACTACCATTGACTTTTGAAGGGACGGCAAAGAAATTCCGTTTTGAGCAAGTTTCTGTCTTAGACAGTTTTCAGTATATTTATATGTTATAATATAGCCCAGTGTCACGAGACAAAAGTTTAACATCTTCTTAAAAGAAAATACAATTTACAAAAATGTTTAAAAATGTATTCCCATCTACTAACATTGCATCATTTTTATTTATTTACTTTTTAAAATGTATGTTTTTTGCAGAATATTTCATCCTGGAAGTATTATTCACTTTGTGAAAAAAAAAGGGCTGAGCGCTTTTATACTCACACACCAATTTATTATCAAAGTAGTTATCAGGTATTAGAATAGACTTCTTGACACATACAGTGTTATAAATAATTCATATACAATAATGTTTGCTTCACCTCCACGGTCGCAATTTGGACGACGACGATTGTGCTTTTCTTGAACTTTGTCTGCTCTGTATGCCGTCTGTGCTGGGTCGAGCACACCCTGGATTCGAAGTTTCTGAAACAATATACCACAATTAGAAGAAAAATACCATTCGGAAAATGTACTACACTTTGTCCATCTTGTAATCAGTGAACAAAATTAATATTATACGGTGATATAATCAGATGTTTTGCCGAGAAGAAAGCTAGACGTCATGCTTTCCATTTAAATACCAGTGTTCGATAGGCTTTTATTTTTTGCTAAAATTAAAATTTATTTCAATAAAATTGAATTTGATTTATTATATACAAAGAAGAGATAATACTTCAATATAAGTTCATATTGTTGAATATTTATGTTTCAATTTATGAGTTTATTTTTAAACAAAGTTATTGTCAATACAAAACTTTTCGGCGTATATTGACTGTAACACTTTTCATGTTCCCACCATGGACTGGAGGTGTGTGTGTGTGTGTGGAGGGGGGGGGGATGTAAGGATAGGAAGAGGTGGCAAAAAAGTAGCCTTGGGGCGGTAAAAAAAACGTAACCCGGGAACGGTAAAACGGCAAATCCACTCATGCTTCTAATCTATATTGAAAATTATATAACGATGATGACCCAATAAATTGATCTCCGACACTAGACTTCCTTGGAATCAGATCAGAATCTTTTTGACTGATAAAGAGTCTCCAAGGAGAAAAGAATTAACTAGGCTAGACTCGAACCAGTGATTATTAGTTTATTCATGTTTTTCACGACATAAAGACAGCAAAGATCATGCTGTGCCAGGTTCTATAGTCTTCGGAAGAATCTGAACACTTAATATCATGAGCAGAAAACCCTGCAATACATCAGGCAAAAAAGGGTACATGTTCTACGACACCACTGGGGTTCAAACCAGGGTTAACGACACAAGAGATGAATGCATTACCACTACACCTCTGAAAGGCAATGGACATGCATTTTCCCAAAGAATATGAACCCTTTAAGACCCAAGGAAATGGATATGCATTTTTTCGAAGAATATGAACCCTTAAGGCCTACGGAAATGGATATGCATTTTTCCTGAAGAACATGAACCCCTTAAGACCTAATGAAATGGACATGCATTTTCTCAAAGAATATGAACCCCTTAGGACCAAGGGAACCTATTTCTGAATTATGATGAGCAGCTGTTAGTCAATAAGCGTTGTTTTTTAACACTGTCAGGGTTGAACCTGAGAAACAATATGGTAGGTAATCCTGTTACGACTGTGTCACCACAGCGCTGTTATATTAAAAGTGGTTCTTACTTTGTGAAGTGATGCTCCTCGTCCCGTATGAGGAAGTTAACTTTGACGTTCCTAAAAGACAATTCGTCACATTTCAGTATTGTGCAATGTAAATCGATGGCAATTTCTGCACTCATTTTTACATATTAACGTATATTCAGGTGATTCTGGACAACATACCTTGAGTGGCTGTCAAGAGCATTTCAGATGTCAACTTGAGTATGCGTAAATGTGTGAGTGGTTAAGTTTAAAACTTAACATTATTCTTATGATTATTTCATTGGCACCCATAAAACTTAAAATGGTTAATACTTATGTAACAACACATACGAAACACTTCTTGTTTATCACACATTATTTCATATTTATTATTTAATACACACATTATATTTATTACACACATTATATTTATTACACACATTATTTCATATTTGTCACACATTATGCCATTGTAGAGTAATAGGACCAGGGCCATGTTTAAAGTTTATACAAACTTTTGGTTCACCCTGTATGTTCACTAATGAATCCAAAGAGAGAGATAGTGGGATCTTGATTCTTAGAAATAAGCATGATATGTATTTGATAATGACAGGATAGAGTATTAACATTTGATGAAAGTTTAGATTTAAAAAGCACTGTTTTTAAACCCTCCTAAAAACAAAAAAATAATATCGGAGCCAACAGTGATTACATCCAGATTTAACTGGTTGCAGATTCATCATCATTGACAACCAAATGCTTTTTCACAGTTTGGGGCGGATTGCTTCCAAATACAAGTTTCATTTTTTGATAAAAATCAAAATCAAAATTGCAAATATTAATTATAGGGTTTTAAGGAGGGAGAACTTGAGCCCACCCCGTTATAATCTATCCAGTGGTGTATGCAGGAGGGAGGTTCATGGGAGTCATCACCCCTATGATACAATTCTGTATATACATATATGGAGCTGTAACTCTGTAACCCTCTCTGTTTAAACTTTCTGCACATGACAATTGTGTCTGTGCATGGGCCCCAACATAAGCCTGACATATTTATGTTTCACAATAAGTCATTGCTGCAGTAATCGCTTCTGCAATTTAAACATAAATTCACTTGGGCTGTGGGATAAAAAAAAAAATGATTCCCTTCTCCCGCCAATGAATCATTAAAAATTATACATTCTTCAAAAAAGAATGGAAATGAAAAAGTACACACATATTCATCAGAGTAAATCATTTTCCCCCACCTCTGAATTTTTTTTTTCCCTTAAGAAACGACTTCCTTCAATTCACTGAACCTTATAGGTCACAACAACGGAGACCGAATCACATTTTAGAATGAGAATAAATTTTAAACACATACATGGGTGCCCATATGAGTACTTCTGGGGTGGGGGGGGGGCTGAGAAAAATTATTACCTTCTTCTCAAGACTGTCAAACATTTTAGTGAATGTACAAGATACTAAAATGCTACAAAAATAATTGATACTGCTTGGCAATTAGTAATGAGCTAAAAAGTACCTTACTTTAAAATGTGCTTGTAAAACCTTTGAAACTAAATGCATAGCAGAATTAGGCAAATAAAATTTTTGAACGGCTAGGGGAACTCAAACCCACCCCCATCTGCCCCCGCCCACATATAAAGAAAGGATATCATCTTCGGTAAAGTTTTCGTGGAAAGGGCGTTGTTTCAAGTCTGAGGATGATGATGTTTCCATGGAGTTCTTTTCCATCTGAGGATGTAATAAAAAGCCATTTATAAGACCCCTGGGGAACTTCTCTTGAGCCGATTTTAGTCCTAGTGTGCAAAGGTAAAAAAATAATTGAAATTCCCAGAAAAACAATCTTAATTTTGTGTCACGAAGAAATACGTTTACAGGACTTACCTCCACAGAGAACAAAAATATTGTCATACCCTCGTTGTACCAAAGTTGTGGCAACATGTATGGCAACACTTTCTTCTTCGTCATATAATATTATTAATTTTTTAGATATATTTTTCTGGAAGATGAGGTCAGGAATTATATTGCACAGAAGAAAGTTCTAATTATTACATTTATTTTTGCAATATCTATTATTTTTGCTTCTCTGTTTCAATGTATCTGACAATTTAAACTTCAAAAAAAAAAAAAGAAAAAAGAAAAAAGGTGAGTATTTGTAAGTCAGTCTGACACGGGGCCACTCTGGTAAGATACTGATATCACCCTAGGACACATTTATACAAGAGTAATTGTAAGTTCAAACCAGATTCCTTGAACATACCAGAAAATTCCCTGAAAAGTTATGTAATATTTTTGGTAAATACATTGATTTCCAAAGGTCTATACAAAATTATAGGAAACGAAAATTTTGTAATTTTTAAAAAGAAATCCCGGAAGAGGCAAGTTGAAATTCCCAGAATCTATGGAAATCCTAAAACATAATCACCCCTGCATTTACAGTTAATTAAGCTTACATGGAATTAAACTCGAACCCAGAGGGCCTGGATACATTATTATATTTATGATAGTGAATTGTTATCTCCACTTTTATATACGTTCAGAACGTTTTATATATTTGAATTTTTTTGCAGTTATAGATTTGACCAATCATCATAGGTGTACAGTTATATGGGCCCATGGGGTTCAACCTCCCCACAAATAATCTAAAATAAATTGTGATTCACATATACTGTAATGTATAAACGTATACAAAATGTGCTTGCCTCCCCTTTAATAATTTTGAGAACTCTACAGTGATGCCAATCATATGGCTATTTCCAGGCCTGTGCACAGGGTTTCAAAATGAGAGGGTTTCCGTAAAAAGTGAGTATAATCGATAAGTAATAAAATTTTCTCCCATACGTATATAATTACGTATATACGTATAATATACGTATTTAAAGGTTATTATATTGTTCAAAATGATGAAGTTACTCCCTCCCCCTTGAGCACAGCTTTAACTATTTCTACTATACTCCATTATAATACAAAAACAACAAATCTTTCATTTCTCTGAATAGTTATTAAAATCGTGAAAATTGCTGGGAAAAATACATAGTATTAAACGATTTTTCCTTCTTTTTTGCTAGAGCGTAGTGAATATATATATATATATAGCCAATATATATCACATAAGCTGCTTTCAAAGTGAAAGAAATTTATAGATTAAGTACTTTGATGACATTTGACTTGCTTTCCTTTTTTGATTTAAAAAAAATCACTCAACCCACTTAGTGAGGCAGTTCAGCATGAATGATTAAAAAAAACAAAAACCCTACCATATTTGACAGAGTCAGTCAAGGCTACCGTCTGCTCTCAAGGGGAAGGGGACTGGCTAGGACCTAAATAGCTTCTGTTTGAACAACAGAATGAGCTGCAAAATAGTATTCCCCATGAAAGAAAATTTTGTTTCCGTCACCCTCTTCCCATTTTGAAATCCCACACACACAGGCCTAACATGCATGTATACATTTATTTCTCGGTACTATCTTTGATTTTAACCATAAAAAAGGATACAAAATGCAACAGATCTTTTGTTTCGTAACCCGGAGACCTTAACAGCATCGTCGAAGGATAATTCCGAGCTAAAAATAAATAAACAATTTACATAGAGGAATGGATAGGTCAAAGGTTTTGAAATCTTTCTGGCAATAAACATTTAACGAATTTTCATTGCCAATTAACAACTTTGCTTAATTAAACATAGAAAAAAAACCACCCTATAGTTTCACGTAGACTTTCACAGCGCATTATAATAATACACAAAACAATTTTCACGCAATCAGCTGTGTAGAAAAACGACTTTTACTGCTCAAAAACTTGAAGTTTCAATTCGATCTACGGGAATCATCATCAGAAGAAATTAATTACATGCAGAAATTGAAAAATTGCCGAATATACAAAACTTGCAGAAACAATATTTACCTATGTTAAAAGGAATTATTATAAAAATCGTAGAGATGAATATAAAAGCCAAAGCAGAAGAAAATGAAATAGAAAAATAAAAAATAGAGATTCACACGTTACAATTTTGTCACAGTAGGTAGCCAAGCAACAGGAATGGCTTTCGCATTATCTTTATTGAAATTATTAGGATGCTTAAAGACGGCTTCACTTTATAATCCGGCCAAAAATTAGTTGATTTTGCAAGAACTTTAGTATGGTCAAAAAGGATTAAATGGTTATTTAAAATTGAATGTTTTGCTATTGCCGATTTTGTTATCTGTTTATTCCTCACGAGGCTTTCATGCTCCCGTTTTCGGCACGCAGTGGATCGACCTGCTTGCCCGATGTATAACTGTCCACAAGAACAAGGAATTTGTATACACCAGGAATTTTGAATGGATCCACTGCAGGCCTGTACCCAAGCCAGTGCCAGAAGGGGCATGGCCCCAGTTGCCCCATCGAGCTATTCATACATATATACACTATATGCCTAAAAGTATCCAGACACTTTGGATTTTTTATTTTTTTTTTCGAATTTCTAAAAAACCACTCGGCCAATTGTTCTCTAACTTTGGAGATATATAGAACATGCTTGAATGCACACTTTCCAATAAAGTTTCGGTGACTTGTGCATTTAGGGGACCACCCACATATTGACAAAGTGAAAAAATATATTTGATCACCCTGTATCATAAAAAGCTGGAAATTATTTGTAACTTTCAGAAAATATTTAACCAGCTATGCTTAATGCCAGTGTGCATTTTTGTAAAATAGACATGTATATTCATGAAGATAGAAACGTTTGATGATGAAAGATTTAGTTGCTGTAGATAGTATTTGCTCGTTGGAACAACGTATCGGTGACAGTCCATGGTGCGATGTAGCATGAAGGTACCTGTAAATATGAGTAAGTTTTCTGAAAACAGAAAAAAGTAGGTTATTGTTACTTTCTTTAGTGACTAAAATGTCTAGAAATGACAGTCTATTGTCACATTCAATTTCCATGATGAACTTATTTTGTTGGTGGATGCTATTAATATGTATTAAAATTCTTCTAACTTTTCTCTAAAAAGAGTCACTAAATGGCTTATGAGATATGTGGATGGCTTGATGATGATGATTTGAACTCATGGAAGAGAGAGAGAGAGAGAGAAAAGTTCGGAAATTTTTTAATAGGTATCAGAAGCATCACACTAACAAATTAAGTTCACCATGGAAGTTGAATGTGACAATAGACTGCCATTTCTAGACGTTTCAGTCACTAAGCAAAGCAACAAAAACCTACTTCTTTCAGTCTACAGAAAACCTACACATACTAACAGGTACCTTCATGCTACATAGCACCATCACCCTTTTTAAAAACGGACTGTCAGTAATTATTTATTATGCTTTAACTGGTGATATGGTAAGAGTTTGAAAATAGGTGTAGGAAGTAACAGGAAATTATATCAGTAACATTAGTAAATTACTAATCAAAAGGCAACCCTATGGAAGGCAATGCTTGTATTGAGAGAGGTATAAGGCAAGACACCAGTTAAATGTTAAGGTATCTAAATTTTTATAGTATAAAGAAAAGGAAAGGTCACATTTAAAAAAAAAAGTCCCGTTCCCATGTAAAGCTTGAACCATAAACCTTTCAGTTAACACCCAAAAGCGTCTTAATTAGACTGTTCAATGAGACTATGTGTCAACAAAGTAAGGAAACAACTACAAAATAAGGAAAAGTTAAGTTTTAACTCTAATTTAGAGAGAATAAGGTCATTTGCTAAACTAGGTGTACTAATGTAAGTGTTGTAGTTGCACACTGGTAATATAGTAGATATATTCTAATTATACACAAATGCTACAGTATATGTGTGTATAACCTTTTCAGTTATAAATTACACACTAGCTTTATATAATGGCTTAGTGTAATAAAAGCATTTTTTTATATGGTCTATAAAACTACAGTTTTCACAATATTACTATTCTTCAGATTTGGAAATTCAATGAAATTAAAAACAAAACAAAACAAAAACACGTGTTTGGTAGTCTGACTTCAGAAGCATTACATTACCAGTGATTATATGGCAGGAGTTATAGGCTTCAGCATCACGTACATCTAGTAACAGGTAAGGTAAGGAAAGATGAGGTTGCTTTTCAGATGGAGATTTCTTATCCTTATTCTGCTCTTGTTTTCTATCCCATTCACCGATTCCAAAGAGAACGCTATTAAAAAAAGTTTAAATATTTGCAAAAAAGCTACTGATTGAACAAGTAAATTGTATATACAGCCAATGATAGTTGCTTTTGCTGTTGGTAAAAAAAAAAGGTTAACAAACTATTTGTCGTAACAAGCAAATGTTTTTAAAAATGGTTAAAAAAAACAAAAACAGATTGAATAAATAGAAAAAACTGAATTACTGAAAAATGCAGTATGTAAAAAACATGATTCTTTACACCCTGCTATACACATTTATTTTCAATAAATAATGTACAGGAAAACCTGCTTAAAGTGACCACCATTGAGACTGGACAGCAATGGTCATCGTAGATAGGTATCCACTATACAGTACATGGCAGACTTTGGTATAGGCAAAACTAGGTCCCTTTTATAAGGTCCCTTTTACAAGGTCCCTTTTACTAGGTCCTCTTTTATAAAAAGTGGCCATCTTATTCAGGTGATCAATTTACTAAGATGGCTACTTTACCAGGTTCCACTGTATATACAGTTGATTTGGTTAACTTGAAACTGGAGAGACCATAAATTTAGTTTGAATTATCCAAGAACTCAAATTAGAAAAACTAATATGAGTGCTTTCACAATCGAAGTTCATATTATCAAAATTCGACTGTACAAATGGTACATATCAAATATAACAGAAGCTGCATTTCATATAACAGAATTCGCATATCGTAAATAAAAGATTGTTGTGTAATAGTCTGCTATATAACAGAGTAACTGTCCATATATATAACAGTAGCTACATACTGTATAACAGTAACTGCATACTGTATAAAAGAAGCCATATGTTGTGCAATAAGCTTGTTATTTTATAACAGTAACTACCTACTGCATAACGGAAAAAACTTCTGTATAACTTCATGTGTAACAACAATAACTACTGTGTTATAGAATGTTATAGAAATCGCATATTGTATAACAGAAGATGACAATTGTATAACAAAACCATCCCATTATATAACAGAAAACATTCATTGTACGACAAAAACTGCCCATTTAATACAGAGTCATAATTTTGGATTATCTTTTAAGCAATTCCTAAAGATTAATTTTGGCATTCATTTAGGATACAATTTCTCCCACATTACCCAAACTGTATCCCATTTACTTCACTCAGAAAACTGAACATGGTATGTTTTTATTTTATGGTGTAAAAACAACTAGGGTCATGCTACATCAGGACTTACACGTTTGCCCCAGGAACCTAAACCCCTATTGGTGGGGTAGAAAAAATGGCGTGCATTCTGTGGCACCCCTGGAATCGAAGACTTATTAGATTCCACACTGATTTTGTGTTTTCCACAACATACCAGCATGGAAACAAATTATAACATAATAGATAGAGTGATAATCTTCAAAGTACGATATGTCTAAATGTGACTAAGCTTACCGACAATCAAACCCAGGTTGTAGTGTTCTATGGTGCAAGGACTGTAAGGGTCCAATTGAACCTAGCTTAGTATACTCAAGTACTTGGAATTTATAAGAAATTATGTTATATAGAAATCACATGTTCAAGAAAGTCACTAAAGAGTTAAGTTACGATTGACGAGATACGGTGCGCAAAAATAGTAGATAAATAAAACGCAATACTGTCGCAGTTAAAAATGAACCGAAACAGCTGTCACAACATTAAATTATTTAATTTTTAACTGTGACGGTATTGTTTTATTTATCTACCAGTTAAGTTAAGCTTGATCTTTATTAAATTTATTTTTGAAATTAAAAAATTTAAACGTATTTTTTAAAATTATTAGTGCTATTAAAATATAATTAATGTTATTAAAAGGTTTTATTCCCTTTTGCAATGGTCTTACCCTTGAAATGGCGATAGTGGTTCTGATGCCTTTTCTGTATCATCCTTAGATATGGTTTTGGGAGAGGTCGTCTCTGTGCCCCCAAAATCTAGTTGTAAAAAAAAAGTAACAAGTTCAATGTATTGGATTCAAAATTTAAAAATCAGTTTGAGACATCGTATTTTTTTTTAAGGGATAAATAGGGGCAGGAAGCACTTACCCACTATTGGGTCATCAATAAGTTGAGCTTCGGCAACTTCAATGACCTATGGGAAATATGATATTTAGAGATGGGAGTTATTTAAGGTAACTGTTAAAAGTCACCTGTTATCGAGTGATCACCGTTCCAGGAACAGTATGCTCCTTTGAAACAGCTGTTATTTCAGTCACCGGTGACTAGGAACAGGAGTTACTTGAAGTAACGTTTAAAAATCACCGTTCTAGGAACATATTCCTCACTTTCTTCACACAGGAAACGCGTTGAGATAACGGGTTGTTACCATAACATCCGGCATAGTCAGTTAAGCTGACGTCAGGGCTCAGGCGCTGATTCCCTGTGTCACGTCTGATATTACGAGAAGTCGCATTTAGTTGCAATTTTTTAGCATAATTAATCGAAAAGCTTCCAGTTACTTGTGGTCCCTTTTTTACAATAAATGACAAGGAGGAAAAAAGTGCTACGTGTGATTTGTGTGACAAAAATTGAGTTACAAATCTTCCATAACGAACTTAAAAAAACATATTACAAGGAAGCATCCAAGCATAGATTTATCCACACATTCATCATTCACGTCTTCCTACTCCCAAGCATGTGTGGTGCTCCCATCATCAAGTTCTATCATACCTCAGATTGAGACCGACATCAACAGACCTTCTGAACAAAGTTCTACAACTGAAGTAAGTTTGAACAAGCGGAGACCGACGCAGCATTATTTGTTAATTTGTTTATTTATTTCATTAATGGAATAGATTTTTTATCCATGTATATTAATTAGTACAAGTATTAATATTTTTACATTACTGAGCTTTACACATGAAAAATTCTGAATACATACATGTGTATAACTACATCAGCTGAGAATACACATTTTGTTTATCATTATCTTGTTTAATTAGTTCCACATTGTAACCTTCCAGTATGTTTTACCAATTAATTTACAGCAGTGTCAATATTTTTTGCTGTATTTCATTACTTAGAATTAGTTTTTTAAACTTTCTTTGATTTTTAATATCGTGTAATGTTTCAAATATCTAAAATTCAATATTTTAAAGCCTTACTTTTTCTCATTATTTTTGTACTTCATATGTGTGTATTTTTTTCCAAAGAATTTATTAATTTTATGGAGTTGACGCGACGTGTTGTTACGGATTGAGCGTTGAAATGTGTTATCGTTAAGTTCCTCAATTTCCAGATCCTGTGAAGCAACGCTTACGTTCCTGTCACCAGTGATTGGAACCTGTTACGTGATTGGAACAGGAACGTTGGAACAGGTTATTCAAAAATAACAGTTTGGTCCATCACTAATGATATTTAAAATTGCTATTGGGTCATTCCATACTAAATGGTCCAGGGGTCCACTCTCGACCAACTTTGATTTTGCTGAAATTTTAAAAAGTTGTAGACAAGTCCAAGAAATGAACATGTGCAAATTCTAGCCCGCAATATTAAATAGCAAGGGACATATGGCCACGTGTTTGAAGGACCTCTCCAAAAGCAGAGCCGAGCATCAAGTAACTGTTTAAAGTTTCGGTGCCAATAACTTGACAGCCAAAGTCGCTGTTGATCAGAAAATAAGCATTCCACTTTAGCTTCATGCCATAAATCAGAAAATGTCATTCTGAAAAATATTTCCCTCTTCAGAATATGGGCTATAAGTTGTCAAAAAAAGTTTCATTTTCAAATGTACGTCAAATTTCGAGGCTCATTATTTTTAGAAATGACAATTGGAGAAACATGCCATTTGGTATACTTAAGCCGAATATGTAACTTAGTGGATTATGAAATTAACAGCCTGATTACTCAATTACAAGTGGAGATATTACATTACAAACATGCTGCAAGACACAAAATCCTCAAAAGTGACTTAGGTTCAGCCTCAAATATCGAAAAATGAGCCTTCTCAAATTCTAATTTTTTTAGCATCATTAGAAAGAGCAGATTTTGAACTACTTGAAAGAGCTTTTTCCATTTTAGAGACTGTTCTACCAAGATATCGAAAAAAGGGTTAAATATTCTTATGAAACATGCACTGTCGGAGTTCGTGCATATGGTTGCTTAATTCCAAACAGCGCTAAGTAACAATATTATTAATAAAAATCAATATTATCAATAAGCAATAAAATATCATTATTAATAATTATTACTTCATCAAGTTTGATTTTTCTTCAATTCTGAGCAAAACGATTTCTGTCAAGCCGTGTCGCCTTCTGTTGAAGTAATGGAGCTGAAATCTTCACAATGATGTGCTGTTCATGAATCCAGCAAGTATCACACTTTTTTGGCCACTGAACACGATAAAAAGAATGCACAAAGATGATAAATGCATCATCCTTTTTATTGGAGATGTCATATACGCTACCAATGCACCGGTGATTGTCTTAAATACCAGTTACATGTAGATCGGGGTAAGGTTCAGAATCGATGTAAAAGGAATATGCCTTTCAACAGATTGGTCGATCGAGGCAATAAAAAAAGTTTCGTCATTTGATACACGGCTGGCATGGATAAACTTTGTATCAACAGGTATAAACTGCTGATTATCTCATGTTCCAGGAATTGTGTTATAACCTTCGAGCCGTTCTTCTTGTGCTTCCCTCATTGTTTCTATTTCTTCATTTGATGTACAATAAAGTTTAATTTTGCAATTATGTTGGTCAAAAATTTAAATATGTTAGCAGGTTTCAGAATTTGGTGTTCGGTGATACGTCGATGACTATCTCCAGTTGCTAATTACTGAAATGTCATACCAATTCCGTCATATGGTGATTTGCTATGACTTGTCGCTAAGAAATTCGACCCTGCACTTGTGTGGAAGTTTCCTGGATCGTGACATGCTAGTACTGAATTTAGTTTAAATTAACGAAGTTAATGCTTTCTTGTCATCACTATAATGAAAAACATCATAGTTATTGTTTAAAGCAATTGAAAGAATACTTCCAATTGGTAGAATAGTGATTCTCAGGGTCTTCCCAAATCTATTTTTTTTTTGTCGAGACGCTATTCAAGATTATTACTGGGTGAGTAGTCAGAACACATTAAAGCCCTTCACTGTGTATTATAAAGTGAATTTTTTGAGAAGTTCGATGTCTTGTATCTTAGT
>QLNU02015270.1:89932379-89949177 GCA_006491805.2 Dysdera silvatica
CTGGACATTATTTGCATTTTTAATGTTTTATTAATAATAAAACAAAAATAATATTCTAAGAAATTCTCATATTCTGAATGACAATTTCCACCTTTATATTGCACTAAATTCACGAAATGTGGTCTGCGGGATTTAAAATTATGAATTTAGTGGTCCGTGAGGTCCGAAAGGTTGGCGCCGCTGTGATAGAAGACCCTATTAATAAACACTGATCTCTAATAAAGTGCCCCCATTCTAACTTCCTTCCCTTCATTTTATAGCCTCCAAGTTCGTTTTTTGTTTTTTTTTGACTAATGGATGCTGCTGCCTCCAAATATCCAAACGTGGCATGAAATAGCACGATTTGTGTACTTAGAGTTCGCTTCTATTCCTGATGAAGGACAGCAACACTTGTCTAAAATGTGTGGATGCACCCCTCTATCCAACATAAAAACTATGCTCTATACACTGGCATATGCTGGGGGTGTTGATGGGGGTTGTAACCCCCGATTGCAATGAAATTTTGTATATTTAACATAGGAATAAAATTTCAGCTCTGTAACCCCCAACCTTATGAACTTTCTTATGCCGATGGCTCTGGTAACGTTATTAATTTTTTAATTTCTTGATGTTGTTTTCTAAATTATACGTTTAACTGTTTTATCTGTAATTTGTCTTTAGATTGTGCTGTAGAAAAATTACCCTTGAGACCAAGAGATGGTGCTCGAGTCATCGACGGAGCCAAACATGCCCACAAATTGACGTGCGAGACAGATGAGCCAGTATATTTGAAAAGGTTAGTAAAATTAGCGTATCTTTGTAGTTTTACTCTTGTAATTTACTAACATTATTTATTAGTACTGCTGATTAGTTAAGACATTGAAAACAAATGCTTAATCGAATTGATTTTTTTCGAGCTTAATAAGTGGATTTTTTGAATTACCGTTAAATTATTCGAGTTATTTTTGTGAAATTATACCTTGCGATTAAAAAAGCAAATTTTTTTTTGTAATTGTAGGCCTGAGGGAATTGAAAAACAGTTCAGGAAGAAATGTAAAAAGTATGTGTTTTTAGATTGGGAATTTGTATGCATGTTTATTTGCATTTTCGTTTTTACATTTTCATTATGTTATTAATATATTACATAAATCTGCAGATGTAGTAGTAAATACATATTTTTTGCATAAATGTAAAAATATTAGTGATATTTATTAGAAATAAAAAAATTTTATGCTGCGTTATTAAATTAAAATTAGCGAACAAAGTGGTGCCAGATTGATAGAAATTTGTGTATTATCTTTTCAAAATATTCTTCAGTTAAAAGTGAACTTACTGTACTTTTTCTGTATATTACTGTATTTTATATATTATCTTAAACGACTTTATATTTAATGGCCTGAGGACAACCAATGTCATGGTACACTAGAACCTACAGTTTTCCCGAGTAATCTATACTTCAGTTGTCCGTGGAATTAAATCCCAAGAATACACACCTTCAGAAAAAAATTGTAATTGCTCATCACAAACTGGATTCGAACCCAGATTTGCAGCACAGGAGGTAAACATTTTATTTCTCTCTGCTGCTGCATAGTTATCCAAAAGAAGTTTTATCATAATGATATAAAGATTGGGCAGGATTTATAACTAGTGATATTCGTCATTGGTTGGAATGGGAAAGCAAGAAAGGTGAAGTCAGAATAAAGGAAAGGAAGAAATTAAGTGAAAATATGAAATATTAGGAAAGATATAAAAACAAGCAAGTGAAGGAAAATCGTCAAAGGTCGATATTTAAATTTAGCGGGTTTCAATTAACATTAATTTGCAACTCTCTAATTCTCAAGTAACTAGGTTTTCAACGTTAACAATAGCTATCATCATTTCATTTACGCAAGACCTTTACCTTACCCTTTGTATTGCGGACGGACAGACAGAAAAACAATAGCGGGTTCAATATCTATTGAAACCCGCTAAAAAAGGGAGGAAGGTGAAAGTGTAAAACGAAAATTTAAAGAATGCATTAAGACCTGCTGTTTTCTATATCAAGCAATCAGTTTTAGCTTAATGGTTCCCTGAAATTTCTTATAGTTTGTTCTTCCACAGGTGCGGATTGCTACTCTATTACCAGCATAGCCTTACAAGTAATGTCACATTTATCTTCAAAGGTGCCGTCTGTAAAGCCACTGATGGACCTCTGAAAACTGGCATTCTTACACAAGTCGCTGTCGAACCAAAGAAGGTAGATGGCTGTTTGATTTGCGTTACTTTGATGAATGCAAGTTAGTAATAGATAGCTTGAACCCATGATATATGAATGCAATCCGGTGTATTAACAGGAATTTCAAGGTTTTTCAACTTAGATTGATCACAGGGCTCGACAAGTTGTGGTAAACCGTAGTTGCCGAACAAGAATGGTACTCGCCTGCTTCAATAAGAAAACTAAGCAGGAAAATATTTTTTACTCGACAACTAAACAATTAATTTCCAGTGTCGACTGGATTTGTCGAATCCCAAATATCGATTGACCAGTTCAGTAGTTTCCAATCTTTCTCCACTCTGGTACCCCTTTTAAACCCATTTCTATAAACTGTACTCCTTGTTTTTAAAATAGCTATTTTTGAATATGTATGCTTGTTCAGTGCCTATCTTAATGTAAAATAGTGGAAATATAACATCCTAACTTAGGAAAGGAAAATAATTACACTAAAAGTACAAATCACAGATTTAATTTTACAATATTCGTAACACAGGAATAAGTGTAGCTTCATGTCAAATATTGATAATGATGATCAAGTAGTTTTAACATTTTTAAATTCATTATTAATGCAGTGAAACCCTTCATTAGAAGACACGTTCTGGACAGAAAATGTGTCCGTAAAAGGAGGGGTCATTCTAAAGTAACTGAAATATTACATGTCGATCATTTACCATAGCAGAAAATTATTCATTTAATTTAAATATTTCATCTCGAGGCTTGCGTAGTTTTGAGTATATAATACAAATTTAAAATAACGAATGTAAGTATTTGTCGAATATAACAAATAAATTTATAACAAAACATTTAAAATTTATTTACCTTTGAAGAAAATCGATTAATAGCTGTTTGGTGGGTTTTACTCACCAGTCCTCCTCCTTCAAAATATGAATAAATTCCCCACTTTTCCATCGTTATGTTTACAGGAAAATGGCTTTAGTTTTAAGCTAGCTTACACAGCCTGTGTGGTAGTCGAGTAAACAATAATAATAAATTTGAACTGTGATTAGTTTTGTGTTCAGTTAAATGTTGATTAGTTTCGTGCAGTGTATCACTATATGATTTATTTAAGATCAAAGTCTTTTTTAAGCATTACTCATTTGAATCAGTGAATCTGAGTCAATTGCGATTCTTTGTTAACCGGATGGAAATTCTCTTTAGCTTGTATCCTTAGTTTCCTGTAGCGAAGGCCGAAGTTCAAATGTATTTTGTCTGTACAGGGGTACTAGTTTAATGGAATGAATCATGAAAACTGTATCCGTATCCCTATCTGAGGGTGACCGCTAAGCAAGGGTTTGAAATACATTATTGTAAATCAGTTTCTGCCAGCGAATTTTTATCTGACCATATCTGAGAGGTGTACGTTAAGAGGGATTTCACTGTAATAGTCTTAATACAAAATTTTTTTTTTCTGTGTGAAATCAGCCTTATTGTTCCATAACTAATGTTTTGCATTTTGTTTTTCTACCACTACTCATCAATTCTCACATACCCTTCCAACGTGTACCTCTGGGGGTATGCATACCAGAGCTGAGTTCGGGTTAATTTTTTTAGGTCCGAGCTCGAAGATTTGCAATTTGAGCCGGAAATACATTATGGGAATGTGAGTCTAAGCCTGAAGTTTCAAATAGAACTGCAACTCCTTGACGTACGATTTAAATTTTAAAAACAATTTGCTAAACTACATTATTCAATCTCTTCCGAATTTTTATATACATGTATTTCTACTATCTTCGAAAATTAATCACATAGCTGTATTCCTGGGAGAATTTCGATATTGAAAAGTCAGTTTTTAGCTTCAGTTTCATTCATCTAATGATTATGGGCCCGTCTCACCGGTTAGAAACCACTCGATTAGACCACGGCACAAGTTTGAATAAGCAGAAAGCCAGATAATGTATTGGGTGTGATACAAGGACATATCCATAAAACATTTGGGGTGTATATGAGGTACAAAGCTTGAAAACTATTCCTGGCGACTATAAATAAGCGTTTTGGTGGAATTAAATCACAAATGATGTGCTTATAAGTCTTTTGACTCTTGGGATTCTTTCAGCTAACTCTTGTGATTCTTTTATGTGACTCTTGCAATTTTTTCCCTGACTCATAGTTCTTTTATTTTATTTTTATAAGATGAATAAAAATAACTCTAGAGTTAAGAATAGCGAATAGAGCTGAAAAGTTAATTTCGATCTAGTCCCTCTACAGGCTTCATCCTCATTAGTAAAGAATTTTCTTGCATAATTAAGCATGAATAGACTACCTGTGTACACACAAATTGTGATAGGTAGGTATTGTGCAAGGATTTCATGGGGAAGAGTGGCCGCCGGAACACAAATCGTGATAGCCTAATGGTGACAGTGCAGGCCTGCCAATCAGAAGGTTGCTGGTTTGAATCTAATCTCTCTTAAGATTCCTCTTTCCCAAAAGAAAGGAAGAAATTAAAATTATGAAACAAATAGGTGGCTTCAGTTCAAATTAAACATTGTGAAAATGCTGAAAAATGTTGAGTTTCATCTAACCTGTCAAAAGGGCAAGTCCCTGCACTTCCCATAGCATGAATAATATTTCTTATATATACACACGATTTATATATATTTTAGGAAATGCCATAATATTTGCATAATATGTAGAATGGACTTTAAAAAAGAAAAGGTAGTATTTTGTAAATTATTCCTTGATTTTGAACACCAGAGTAAATATCTACACCATGTTTTAAGAACACCAAGTGCTACCAAAGAGATTGAAGAAATAGCTCTGCCCTAATTTTTCAGTCAAATTTATCTATGTGTGTTACTTTCTAAGGAAAAACAAACCATACAGTATAGGGAAAGCAATTTGTAATGAAATTTAAATAACATTGCAAAGATATCAGCTTGGAAGCACCAGCAGATCTGGGTGGGAAGTGGGGGGATCACCCCCCGAGTTTATATCATGTGAAAATGAAAAATACCGCATTTGGCTAAAATTAGAAATCAGAAACAATTTGTCCCCACCTTAAAAGATTTCTGGAGCCACCATTGCTTGGAAGAAAAAGGGATTAAATCTTACAAAAAGTATGGGATATTGATGAGAATAGTGATACGTCGTGTTGACATATGGCAACGCATCGCTTCTCTTATACTTATGTGCATAATCCATACTAATCATATTCTTGTAATTTTCAAAATTATGTAATACACCAGTCTTTTTTCACTTTGCCATTTTCCCCATGGGGTCGGCGTATAATAATACACCAGCATGACAGTTAAACGCTGATTGTATCAAGTTTTTTTTATTGTGACACGGGTCATTATCAGATCATTTTCGGACTAAATGTATATTTTCAAACGTAACTTTTATTGAAATGTCTTTTACAGATCATGGTGACGAAACACACAAAGAATATGGGAAAATTCAGTTCTGTAACTGTGTCAACCATCGATGAAGAGGAGGAAGAAATTGAAGCGGTATGATCATTTTTTTTATCACGATTTATTTAGATTCCCTTTTTACTCTTTTTTGTTGACATTTATAAATAATCTGTCACAGTAATTTTTCGCAATAACATTGTTCTAATTAACAGCTGTTTACGTTTAAAGGCTGTATTTTGCGGTCATGACAAAGTCTTCATACATAGGCTTGCACACATTCCGAATAATGTCTTTTTCTGTTTAGCGACATTTTTTACTCGTCCCTTGACAGAGATATTAATGGTAGATATTACTGTGCATTTGAAGTTTTACCTTTGTCAGATATTAAAACGTAATCATACCTTTGCTTAGAAAGAGAGCGGCTTTTTACGTATGCACAATGTTAAAAGAAATAAGCCTTTGTTAGAGAAAATAAGCTATAATTATGTCATAATCTATATACCATTTTGTATTCCAGAGGGAAGTTGCTGACTCCTATGCGAACAACGCCCGAATTATTGAAAAGCAGTTAGAAAGGAAAGGCATGAATAAAAGAAAAATAATGGAACAGGTAAAAAAGGTTTTTGGTGGATATATGGGCATATCCTTTTTTTTTTTTCATGATTATATTCAATTAACACTACAGATTAGTTCACATGTTTTTTATAAGTCTCACTCTAAACTTTGTATACCATTGTTTAGCGTTTCATCTAAAGCGAAATAGAAGGGTGCAATGCCCTGCCCTTGTTCCCTAATGTTCCATCCAGCCCTTGGGAAAATAACACATCATCCTTCCCCGATGATGATTCAAATTCTCACGTTAGAATCCAAAACGCGTGACGAAATTTGTTGATTTATAAAAATTTTGTACTCCAGCATTTCATTTCCGTAATAACACTGATGGTTTTGGCAAAACCAGATTGCAGACGAATATTTGTAAACAAAGCACTGTTGCCAGGTTTGCAGACTTTCAACCACGGACTACTGCGATAAACGTTAGCGGTTCCACGTATTTTTGAGATCAAATTTTTGTTAAAATCAATTTGTTTGTCTTTAAGCTTTAAACTAAGCATGTTTTACATCCCTATTTTATAGAGGGGTCCCATGGCCTCACTAATAAAAGGGTTTTGTAGGGGTGAAAGGTTTGAGAACCACTGCTCTAGGATAAAAAGAGTTGAAATTTCTCAAAAAACGGTAACTCCTGGTGCCAGCACTGTAGCCATATGGTCTTGCGTCCAGATTGCACCCCTTAACCACAGGCATATTATTTCCTGTGAATTATTTCAGCCGATTTTAAGCCCCTCACCGCCTGTGCCCTTGGCGTGGACCTTCCACACCATCGCCTAGCTATGGCCCTGCTTGCCACAACGTGATCTTAACTGTCTTTGTACCGCAAAACAAAAATTGGACGCAGAATGACCCTGCTGTCCTCGTATTATAAAAATAAAACCAACCAAAACACAATTGTATACTACTATTTTTTCTTTTCAATTACGGAAGTGAAAAATCCAATGTGATAATCAAGTTTCAAATAAGGACATTGATAGTTAACCATATTTTAGTGCAGAGTGGTAACAGAACCGGGGAATCAGGGAATTTTTCAAAATTTCACAGAAGTTGGAGAAAAAGAAAATTTTTTATCGCTAAGATGGGCAAATTGGTACATCAACGTTAACTGCTCTTTCAGACAACTCATCTGTTCTTGGATTATAATTCTTCTACGCATCAGTATACATCACCGTAGCCGGGGGGGGCTTAGCCCCCCCCCAAAAAAAAAATATGTAGGCTTAATTTTTTCTGAAAATCAATTCTTGAAGAACCAAAGAATTGAAAAAATTGCGATATCAAAAATTGAATTAATTTTGTTTTAAATTTTTCATTTTATTCATGAACTAAATTGTTTTTTAATACTAAAAATATATTCAAAATAAATTTTCACTACAGATGTTTTTACATGTTCTTTTTACAAGTCTGTCTTAACTTGGGATATAGTAAGGAGAAATGGATAACAGTTCAGCGCCTCTTGTAATCAGTGTTTCTTTCAGGCATATATCTCACTCCCTGTAATCGATCACTCCCCCCCACCATGAGACATTTTATATAATATACAGTGTGTCCCACAATGGCCGTACAATCCTTAATAACTTGAGTTCTGGTCAATGGAAAAAGTTCTTGTATATCTCGTTTTATAAATTTTTAAATGCTCTGTCTTACGAAGAATCCCGTTGAAATATGGACAGTGTGTTAAAAAAATACATTAACACACTTTTTCTTTCTTATTTCAAATTGCACCCTATATATTTTTTTACGCAAGAAAAAAGCTTTATGTGATTGTTGTTTATAAGATTAAAATGGATTTCCTGAGGTGAATAGAATTAGAGATATGAGTTGAAACTTAACATATGCCTCAAACAACTTGAGGACTATTAACAATAACTTCATTAAGTATTGCGGCTATTGCCACTAAAAAATCGCATTTCCTTCAGAAGTGAAGAATAGAAGAAAGAAAAGGTGTCACAATTTCATACTCTGTCGAAACAATACAGAGTTTCACCAGGAGATTCCATAACAAACGGGTCAAAGGAAGGCAGAATGCTGCCTTCATTTGACAAAGGGAGCAGTTGGCTCCCGAAACGTTGTTTTAAACCTTGAAAAACTTTGGTATTTATGGAAATATTTAAAGTAAATAAAATTACTTTTGTTTTGTGTTTAATTTTATTTTTTAATTTGTCTTCTAATTAGTAACTTCTTTACAATTTTTTTTTTTCTGTTTTCACCTGGAGAATCTACGCAATTCCATACATTTTTTAAACTTCAGTTTCATAATACCTCCAGTTCTGTTTAAGTCTCATAACCCTTTAAGGCTTTTTGCCGACCGTTTCGACCGGCAAAAAACTTTAAAAGGTTAAAACCATAAATCATAGCATGTTGACCTCGGCTCAACGTATTGCCACTGACTCAGTGGTAATACGTCGAGTCGAGAGCTGTTTTTTCTTTCTTTAATAATTGTGTAAGTTTTTTCACATATTACAGCATTTGTACATTTGATATTTTTCATCTTCTTGCTGATAAACACGGACATGAAAATATCAGAGAAATTTTTAGCAATCTACCATTGAAATTAGGGAAATATCAGGGAATTTTTTTTTTCATGCATTTTGTTACAACCCCGTAGTAATTCTTACCATCAATTGGTAACAAACAACTTATACATAATTGTTTATTAGCAAATAGCAGGAGTAACTACGACTTTTAGATCTAGTTGATGGTGCTACCTTTACTGGAGTTCTAGCTCCTGGTTCACAATGTGATTGTCTCTAAGTCAGGGGTTTGTTTGTTTGTTTTGTGGTTTTACGGCTCAAAGACTACAATGGTCATGCTGCGCCGGGACCTACTGTTTTCCGAGGAATCCGAACCTCTTATGGCCTAGGGAACCAAACCCCGGACTACAGTGAGCAGTGCGATCTTTATGAGATCTCTGAGTAAGCGTTCTTTGTACACTGTTGGGAGTCGAACCCGGATTAGCGGCGCACTAGGCGAACGCGTTACCACACTGCGCCACCAAGTCAGGGGTCGAAATTAAGTTTTTAAAACAAGTGCACCCAAGTCTTATAACTTAGATGCACTAAATACTAGTTAGGTGCACACAAGTCATAGAATAGAAAGTAAACCTCAACATCAAAAATTCAGGTAAAATGTAAGTGTAGCAATTATATTTAAGCACGTAAGCTAAAGGAAACTTTTCAAAATAATTGAACATTCGTATGTAATAAAAAAAAATTCAAAGCAAATGCAGATACATTGAGAAAATTATATAAAATTAGTCCATAGGTCACTGTTCTTGAAAAAAAAAAGTAAGTAGCCATAGTTTTGAATAGTTAGGTGCACTGCGTGCACCCAAATTAAAAATTTATGTGCACAGTGCACCCGCTAATTTCAAACCCTGCTCTAAGTGGTTCCCCCTAGTTCTGAAATTCATTTCTTGGTCAATAAATGCGACTAAGCTTTCTGAGGAATTCAGAGTTAGTTGCCTTGTCATCTATGACCATGCTGCTCCTACTTAAAGAGGCCAAAAACTGAGCATTTAGAGATAATAAATCATCATGAATTATCATTTAGAGATGATAATAAATCCTTGTTTGGTGCAGCATAATCGTAGCTGTCCTTTGAAGCACCTCATTAGCCATAATTTCTCAACTCATTAAATTTAATTTTGTTTTACTATATGAAATTAATTCTGGTAGGCTTGGTTATGTTAATATGTCGGTTGCAACTAAAGCTGCCTATTATACAACATTGGCATTCTTCTGACCTTAGATTGCATTTTAAAATTTTACATGATATTTTGCTTTAAATGCCCTCCATTTTTTTTGTAGGTTGGACACATCAAAGTGGAAATACAGAAAAAACCCAGAGGAACGTTGATCGACAAATGATTTTTCATCATACTTTGGTATTTGTAAATGTGTACAAGGCTTTAATAATAATAAAGACATGGATTTTTTATTTTGAATATTCCATAAATGCCAGTAAATCAATGCTATATGTACAGTTGGTGATGAAAAACCAAGACTACACTCGCTTTAATAGCATTAGTGCCATTTAACTGACACATCGATCTTGAAAGCACTTACACATTGGCACTTTTTACATTGGATAATTGTTCTTTCTTAAATTCCTTTCTTGCTTCTCTTAGTAAGATGTTCGTAAGAGAGTTTTCATTTGGTGGTCTCTTTCGTGGCATAGGTGGAAATGGGTTACCTAGTAAGAAATAAAGAAAAATATTACGTTTTTATATGACACAAGGGTCATTGTTCATCAAAGAAAAATAACGATTGGAGATACCATTAACAAAAAGGTCTTTGAAATATACTAAACATTTACTCTTATGGTTTTGAAATAAATATTCTATTTGTTCAATGTATTGAACATTAAGACGTTTCGGTGCATATGCTACGTCATCCTCTGCATGTTAACCTTATGTACAACAAATAACTTACCAGATACATTCCCCATGTACCTAAATCGCATGTTAACAGTAAATAAACTACATAAAACAAGCTTGTCAAAATTACTGCACTTTATCAAACTTTGGGCCTGTTTTCCAGGCTTCGATGTGGATAATGTTCCAATTCCGATTTTTTTTTTTACCCGTCTTGTGCTCAAAGTTCCCTGTTTATACACAACTAATTGTAAGTCATTATTTTTATTATATCACTGCTTTATTTAAATTAACATGCAGAATTAAGAATATCATCTGTGCCAATGCCTAACATTGGAGAATTACGATGTCTACTTGGTAGTGATGGTTATAGCATATCCTTATTAAAATAAACGTAGTGAATATAATCTATTTATTTGCTTATTTAGTGCATTTTAATCGATTACCAATTGCCTATAGTAGTTATAAAAAATTAATAAATATATTGGCATTTTGATTATTAGAAATGGTCCTTTCAATCGATAAAATGCCCATATTCGAGAATGAGTATATTCGGTTAAATTGAAAATAATTAACATCTATCAAAGATCTACAAGAGCCAAGAAATACTAAGTTAACTGAAAACTACACTTGCTTGATGAAGGGAACAGTAGTTCTCGAAATGTTGCGAATATTTTTGCAGATGGTAAATGTCTTTTACCTTCTTCATTTGTATTTCGTATATTCCGACCAGTGTCAGAATTTTAGTAGTTATATTAAGTCCTGGTGATTAGTCTTTGTACGCTATTGTTACTTTAGTTCTCTAGCGTTTTAAGATATTTATTACGAAATGTGAACGGAATAAAATACACGGATTTAAGACTCAAAGGGATCAAGGGGTGATCAATGATTTTTGTGTGAAACAATTTGTATTTTTTCATAAACCGGTGGAAACATGTCGGTGGGCTCCAAGTGACCTGCAAGTTGAAGACCAATGCTTTAATTGTTGTTATTGGATTTTCACGTGTACATTGTTGGGATAATTTGCCTCTTACTGCTATCTTCAAATTTAATATGTATTTATAAAATACAACCCAGAATTAAAACAGACTGCAATGTTGAAAAAATAAATTAAAATTTTATATTATGTTTTTTGAAATATAATACACATTTTGTATAAAATGTTGATTTCCTCATCACTTTGTACACTTGTTTTAAATATATTTATCTATAATTTTCAGAGTTTTTCTGAACCATTATCGTGCTAATTTTGACATGAATGTCACTAAGGAATATTGTTGCGTTTTATTTGACATTTTGCTGAACATTTTCGTTTGTTTTCAAATGACTGTTTTTTCTAATTAATGTTACGAGTTGAAATTTAACATATGCCTCAAACAACTTGAGGACTATTAACAATAACTTCATTAAGTATTGCGGCTATTGCCACTAAAAAATCGCATTTCCTTCAGAAGTGAAGAATAGAAGAAAGAAAAGGTGTCACAATTTCATACTCTGTCGAAACAATACAGAGTTTCACCAGGAGATTCCATAACAAACGGGTCAAAGGAAGGCAGAATGCTGCCTTCACTTGACAAAGGGAGCAGTTGGCTCCCGAAACGTTGTTTTAAACCTTGAAAAACTTTGGTATTTATGGAAATATTTAAAGTAAATAAAATTACTTTTGTTTTGTGTTTAATTTTATTTTTTAATTTGTCTTCTAATTAGTAACTTCTTTACAATTTTTTTTTTTCTGTTTTCACCTGGAGAATCTACGCAATTCCATACATTTTTTAAACTTCAGTTTCATAATACCTCCAGTTCTGTTTAAGTCTCATAACCCTTTAAGGCTTTTTGCCGACCGTTTCGACCGGCAAAAAACTTTAAAAGGTTAAAACCATAAATCATAGCATGTTGACCTCGGCTCAACGTATTGCCACTGACTCAGTGGTAATACGTCGAGTCGAGAGCTGTTTTTTCTTTCTTTAATAATTGTGTAAGTTTTTTCACATATTACAGCATTTGTACATTTGATATTTTTCATCTTCTTGCTGATAAACACGGACATGAAAATATCAGAGAAATTTTTAGCAATCTACCATTGAAATTAGGGAAATATCAGGGAATTTTTTTTTTCATGCATTTTGTTACAACCCCGTAGTAATTCTTACCATCAATTGGTAACAAACAACTTATACATAATTGTTTATTAGCAAATAGCAGGAGTAACTACGACTTTTAGATCTAGTTGATGGTGCTACCTTTACTGGAGTTCTAGCTCCTGGTTCACAATGTGATTGTCTCTAAGTCAGGGGTTTGTTTGTTTGTTTTTTGGTTTTACGGCTCAAAGACTACAGTGGTCATGCTGCGCCGGGACCTACTGTTTTCCGAGGAATCCGAACCTCTTAAGGCCTAGGGAACCAAACCCCGGACTACAGTGAGCAGTGCGATCTTTATGAGATCTCTGAGTAAGCGTTCTTTTTGCACTGCTGGGAGTCGAACCCGGATTAGCGGCGCACTAGGAGAACGCGTTACCACACTGCGCCACCAAGTCAGGGGTCGAAATTAAGTTTTTAAAACAAGTGCACCCAAGTCTTATAACTTAGATGCACTAAATACTAGTTAGGTGCACACAAGTCATAGAATAGAAAGTAAACCTCAACATTAGAAACATGTAAAATGCAAGTGTAGCAATTATATTTAAGTATGTAAGCTTGGGACATGCAACTTTTCTGAATAATTGAACATTCGTTTGTAATAAAAAAAAGGCAAAGCAAATGCAGATACCTTGAGAAAAATTATATAAAATTAGTCCATAGTCAGGGTTCTTGAAAAATAAATTTAAGTAGCCATAGTTTTGAATAGTTAGGTGCACTGCGTGCACCCAAATTAAAAATTTACATGCACAGTGCACCCGCTAATTTCAAACCCTGCTCTAAGTGGTTCCCCCTAGTTCTGAAATTCATTTCTTGGTCAATAAATGCGACTAAGCTTTCTGAGGAATTCAGAGTTAGTTGCCTTGTCATCTATGACCATGCTGCTCCTACTTAAAGAAGCCCAAAACTGAGCATTTAGAGATGATAATAAATCATCATGAATTATCATTTAGAGATGATAATAAATCCTTGTTTGGTGCAGCATAATCGTAGCTGTCCTTTGAAGCACCTCATTAGCCATAATTTCTCAACTCATTAAATTTAATTTTGTTTTACTATATGAAATTAATTCTGGTAGGCTTGGTTATGTTAATATGTCGGTTGCAACTAAAGCTGCCTATTATACAACATTGGCATTCTTCTGACCTTAGATTGCATTTTAAAATTTTACATGATATTTTGCTTTAAATGCCCTCCATTTTTTTTGTAGGTTGGACACATCAAAGTGGAAATACAGAAAAAACCCAGAGGAACGTTGATCGACAAATGATTTTTCATCATACTTTGGTATTTGTAAATGTGTACAAGGCTTTAATAATAATAAAGACATGGATTTTTTATTTTGAATATTCCATAAATGCCAGTAAATCAATGCTATATGTACAGTTGGTGATGAAAAACCAAGACTACACTCGCTTTAATAGCATTAGTGCCATTTAACTGATACATCAATCTTGAAAGCACTTACACATTGGCACTTTTTACATTGGATAATTGTTCTTTCTTAAATTCCTTTCTTGCTTCTCTTAGTAAGATGTTCGTAAGAGAGTTTTCATTTGGTGGTCTCTTTCGTGGCATAGGTGGAAATGGGTTACCTAGTAAGAAATAAAGAAAAATATTACGTTTTTATATGACACAAGGGTCATTGTTCATCAAAGAAAAATAACGATTGGAGATACCATTAACAAAAAGGTCTTTGAAATATACTAAACATTTACTCTTATGGTTTTGAAATAAATATTCTATTTGTTCAATGTATTGAACATTAAGACGTTTCGGTGCATATGCTACGTCATCCTCTGCATGTTAACCTTATGTACAACAAATAACTTACCAGATACATTCCCCATGTACCTAAATCGCATGTTAACAGTAAATAAACTACATAAAACAAGCTTGTCAAAATTACTGCACTTTATCAAACTTTGGGCCTGTTTTCCAGGCTTCGATGTGGATAATGTTCCAATTCCGATTTTTTTTTTTACCCGTCTTGTGCTCAAAGTTCCCTGTTTATACACAACTAATTGTAAGTCATTATTTTTATTATATCACTGCTTTATTTAAATTAACATGCAGAATTAAGAATATCATCTGTGCCAATGCCTAACATTGGAGAATTACGATGTCTACTTGGTAGTGATGGTTATAGCATATCCTTATTAAAATAAACATAGTGACTAGGATTATTTTTTTGCTTATTTAGTGCACTTTAATCGATTACCAATTGCCTATAATAGTTATAAAAATTCTATAAATACACTGGCATTTTGATTATTAGAAATGGTCCTTTCAATCGATAAAATGCCCATATTCGAGAATGAGTATATTCGGTTAAATTGAAAATAATTAACATCTATCAAAGATCTACAAGAGCCAAGAAATACTAAGTTAACTGAAAACTACACTTGCTTGATGAAGGGAACTGTAGTTCTCGAAACGTTGCGAATATTTTTGCAGATGGTATATGTCTTTTACCTTCTTCATTTGTATTTCGTATATTCCGACCAGTGTCAAATTTTACTAGTTATATTAAGTCCTGGTGATTAGTCTTTGTACGCTATTGTTACTTCAATTCTCAAGCGTTTGAAAATATTTATTACGAAATGTGAAAATGTAAACGGAATAAAATACACAGCTTTAAGGCTCAAAGGAATCAAGGGATGTTATTTTTGTGTGAAACAATTTGTATTTTTACATGAGCCGGTGGAAACATGTCGGTGGGCTCCAAGTGACCTGCAAGTTGAAGACCAATGCTTTAATTGTTGTTATTGGATTTTCACGTGTACATTGTTGGGATAATTTGCCTCTTACTGCTATCTTCAAATTTAATATGTATTTATAAAATACAACCCAGAATTAAAACAGACTGCAATGTTGAAAAAATAAATTAAAATTTTATATTATGTTTTTTTGAGACATAAGACACATTTCGTATAAAATGTTGACTTCCTCATTGCCTTGTGCGCTTGTTTTAAATATATTTATCTATAATTTTCAGAGTTTTTCTGAACCATTATCGTGCTAATTTTGACATGAATGTCACTAAGGAATATTGTTGCGTTTTATTTGACATTTTGCTGAACATTTTCGTTTGTTTTCAAATGACTGTTTTTTCTAATTAATGTTATGAGTTGAAATTTAACATATGCCTCAAACAACTTGAGGACTATTAACAATAACTTCATTAAGTATTGCGGCTATTGCCACTAAAAAATCGCATTTCCTTCAGAAGTGAAGAATAGAAGAAAGAAAAGGTGTCACAATTTCATACTCTGTCGAAACAATACAGAGTTTCACCAGGAGATTCCATAACAAACGGGTCAAAGGAAGGCAGAATGCTGCCTTCACTTGACAAAGGGAGCAGTTGGCTCCCGAAACGTTGTTTTAAACCTTGAAAAACTTTGGTATTTATGGAAATATTTAAAGTAAATAAAATTACTTTGGGTTTGTGTTTAATTTTATTTTTTAATTTGTCTTCTAATTAGTAACTTCTTTACAATTTTTTTTTTTCTGTTTTCACCTGGAGAATCTACGCAATTCCATACATTTTTTAAACTTCAGTTTCATAATACTTCCAGTTCTGTTTAAGTCTCATCACCCTTTAAGGCTTTTTTGCCGCCCGTTTCGACCGGCAAAAAACTTTAAAAGGTTAAAACCATAAATCATAGCATGTTGACCTCAGCTCAACGTATTGCCACTGACTAAGTGGTAATACGTCGAGTCGAGAGCTGTTTTTTCTTTCTTTAATAATTGTGTAAGTTTTTTCACATATTACAGCATTTGTACATTTGATATTTTTCATCTTCTTGCTGATAAACACGGACATGAAAATATCAGAGAAATTTTTAGCAATCTACCATTGAAATTAGGGAAATATCAGGGAATTTTTTTTTTCATGCATTTTGTTACAACCCCGTAGTAATTCTTACCATCAATTGGTAACAAACAACTTATACATAATTGTTTATTAGCAAATAGCAGGAGTAACTACGACTTTTAGATCTAGTTGATGGTGCTACCTTTACTGGAGTTCTAGCTCCTGGTTCACAATGTGATTGTCTCTAAGTCAGGGGTTTGTTTGTTTGTTCTGTGGTTTTAC
>QLNU02015270.1:89950177-89963449 GCA_006491805.2 Dysdera silvatica
AAAATGACAGTCAGTTCTTAAGTTATTACAAGTTTTCCACGTCCCTCTGCTAAAGATATACAAAAACGGAACTTTGCAAAACAAGCATAATTCAGAATCATAAATATCTACACTTTTCTTTTCTTTTCTCAACATCACCGCATTCTGGAGGAGAATCCCGTAACAAGCTTCGGCTTTATATTCTCTTCCATTTCTAACCTCAAAACTTAAAATAATTTAATATAGATCTTCTCTTACATTCCTTTAATTTTTATACTGCTCAAGCTATGTATCACGAAATATTGTATATCGGGTTGAATAAATTTATTATTATTATTACAAGCGGTCAATTTGACCACAGCCGCTGTTCTAGTGTTAAGGAATGTTTGTGGTGGGATTAAATTAAATCTGTTTAATTCTGTTCAAGTGTAAGAAGTTCTGGTTCGAGCAGAAAATACCAAATTAAATCAATATTTTCTTTCCATTTAATATCAGCTTTATACTTGATAGGATGTTTGAATTTTTAATGTTACAGCAAACGATTTTATGATCCATGGTTTCTCGGTTAGCTATTTAAGACAAAGTAGTGGTTTTACTCCGTGGCTGACTGAAAGGTTGTTATTTAATAATACATATTAGTAACAAATATATTTAAAGTATTCAAATTACGTTAGCCAGAATTACTTATTATTATAATAGCTAATGTTAACAACAATGTTTTTATTATACTTACATCTAACCAAAAATCTGCCATTTCCATTGTGGGTTGATGACGATCTCCATTCCTAATTGCCTCGACAATTAACTGAAAATACAACGATCGGTAAACATAGGATTGGTTTCTGTATACAATAGAAAATGGTCATTTCTGAGCAGAACCGTTACAAAAATTGAATTTTATTAATCAACATTTCAAAAATTAATAATTACATAACTTTAAATATAGATTTAAAAAAAATGATGTTAGCCCATAATAAATCCACTTCGGCAACTTTTTTTGACGGACCACTAGAAACGTTGCTAGCATTTTTGGCATGAGGAATTCCCACTTGACTGCTAAAGGATCCACAGTCGTGTCCCACTGATGGAAAGCATGGAGATTATGTCACAAGGAGAAGCCACAAATAATCTTCTTGGCTTTTCTAGAAGTTGTGAAGTCAATCTTTCCTCCTCAAACAGCTGATGAAGAAAAATAGATGCATTTGTTTGACAACCTTTCTATTCTTGAAAATCCTTGTTCCTGGTCTAACCCATAACTTTCATTCATAGGCCTCTTCACCCCTGCCCGCCCCCCAATGTTTGCATAGTTCCCCTGACTTTAGTTACTTTCTCCTCTCCTTTTCATCGTAGTTTCCCTGACAATCGTGACTTTCCCCTCACTTTGCCAATTTTCTGCCACAAAAATTAACATTTTCTTTTGCGGGTGCTCCCACAGCTCATTGGTGTCCGTTTTGGTGATATTGGGGGAAAAAAAAAAAAGGTTACCATGGTGGACCTATTATGCACTTTTATCAAAAAATTAATTTTTCTTACTCTTAGTTACTTGAAACTTTTAAGAAAAAATCTTCAATGTTATTGAATATTAGAACGTTGAAAATGTATTCAATAACATCAAAGTTTTTTTTTTGCAGTTTTGTCATTAGTGAATAAAGAATAATATCCGAATTTAAGTGGAATAGAAAAACGCTGTGTGTACCTGCCAAAACTTGAATGAATACTAATAAACAAAGAGAAAAAGCACCTTCTGGCATTTCGTGCCTTTCGGGTTACCATGATAACCAAAATTAAAAAGTAAAGAATTAATCACAACTAACATTTCTTCATGTAGCTATTATTGATTCCACCAGAATATAGTGGCAACAAACATTTTTCATTGGTTTTAACACAAATGATTGTATTATTAATATTATCATAATAAAGTGGCAACAACATCCTACCTTTATGAAAATGTTCCACAAAAAAATAACGAAAAATCTTTACATTTTTTTAATTGACCCCCATAAAAACATTTTCATCCTTAAAAATTGGTTGAGATTATGTATAGAGTCAAATTTTTTGCCAATATCAAAGCAACCCTTGCCGAAATGTGCATGACAGTATCTTGGAACCCAATATCACAAAACGACTTCGTAGTTGCATACTTTTTTTTTTCCCAAAAAAAGGAAAGAGACATGATATTGATGTACTTAGGTCTACCAATCATAAACACTGGTCGTGGCTGCCAAAAATTTCACAGGCAGTGCCTCCTTCCAGATATACAATATAAAACAAATTTCACAGTCATCTCTGACGGGACGAAACTTTTATGAACTTGAAAATTAAATGTGTTTTTACAACAGCATTGTTTTGATGATGCAATGAGATCACAGATAGCAGTGGGGGGGATAAGACTAAGAATTACTGATGCTGCAGCAAAATAATAGTGAATAACAAAATCAGACAATTAGAGCCAAAAAAATTAAAAAAAACCCAAAACAAACAGAATAAATTAGTGAAATCCAACTAGTGGCATTACAATTCCGAAATTAAAGGGGGGTGGGGAGGGAAACTCAAGCAACTTTTTAGAAAATCATAGGATGCAGTATTAAAAATATGAATGCATGTCAATATCCCATGTAGGGTTGGGAGGGGGGGGCTTCCTATGTCACTGAAACCCTCATAAAAACGTTAAAAGGCAAAATTATTAATAACAACATGCATGGATCAGAAAACATGCAGACTTGGTAATGTATGCCTTAATCTTAAACAAAAAAATTTACATGTGAATATGACTAATAATTTTAATGCTAACATTTTATTTCTTAATTTGTCCATGCAATATTCATTACTAGATTTTACATTTTGTATGTTTTCATTATTATCATTAAAATGTGTCATTTATTATTTTTCATTGGTTTAATACTCCATTGCTTTCACGTTATCTCACAGATACACAACTCTTTTTTGTTATTTTCTTTTCACTGCTTACCACTTCAGGAATCAATTCCCAAATTATAGTTTTGGGAAACGGAAGCGAACATCTTCAATGACGGATGTTCCTCAAATGTCTAGAGAAAAAATTATTTCAAGAACAGATTCTACAAAGATCAAAAGTAAGCTCTCTACCATTCACTATTTATGTGCGACCCAAAGAAATTGTGCCAAAAAATGATCAGCCAAAGAAACCCATAACTGCGGCTGAAGCAATGTGAAAACATCATGTAAACATTGCAAGCCATGCCAGCAGTAGACAAAGACACAATTAACAAAATATTCTTGTAATTCGCATGGTACTTAATTTTCTTTAGAACACTGTGCCTTCGAATGCCACGAAGGTTGTGGATGTGGTGAATTAAACACAGGAGAGCAGTATGGATAAAGACGGACAAAAACATGACTTCTAAAAACACCCGAGAGGTGGGGGGGTTAAAAGAACATTGATTGATGACTTACAAATATCTCTATTTTTGTAAAATTTGTTTGGACCTTCAATTTTTCAGATTTTATAACAGTTTTAAGAATAGAATTTTTGGGGTCACTGCACGAGACATCACCCACTTACCTCACTTTCCGCTAGAAATCACTAAAAATTGCACTAGATGGATTTGTAACGTAACAGAGTCACTAGCCCGTAGCGGGAAAGCAGATCGGCTGGAGAGTAATCCTCCTGCGCATGTTTGTAGACTTCGCCAAAATTGGTATTAGTGTTTCCCCACAATAATAATACGTACTTGGCTAGAAAACTAACATCTGACCAGAAGAGAAAATAGCTCAGAGAAGATATTTTAGAAGAGATATTTTAGAAAAGGTACTTTAGAGGAGGCATTTTAGAAGAGGTATTTTAGAGGAGGTATTTTATTAGATCTAGCTAATATTTTAGAAAATCTAGCTTTTTTATCAGATCTAGCTAATTTATATTGTTTCAGTATTACTGGAACAAAGTCTGGTGTCACATACGCATGTGTAATGCAGTGATAACTGGTTTGATACACCATTTAATTGAGTGATTACTTCACATTGCGCTCTTGTCTGGTTGTGTTCGTTGTAGTGAAAATGTCTGAGCATTTGATTTTTTTTTTTTTTTATGGATTACGTATGCAAGGTAAGATATGTGTGAATTTAAGAAGGGAAAAAGAAAGGAAAGGAAAGAGGAGAACGAAAATCGCAAAAAACGCCGTAAAGTTTTTCACGATTCATAGGACGAAAATTCTAAAAAATCGGCGTAAACAACATGGCGGCTAGTCACCTTGTGCCGATTGCCAGTTTTTGGAAGCACCGACTAGATTTAGGGAGGTAACGTCTCGTGCAGTAGCATCGGCTTTTTAAATACATAATAGCCTATTTGACACCTGACTTCTGTACCTTCCATAAATAGTTAATTTACAAAAAGTCAATTACGTATCAAAGAGATACAGCACAAGCACTCTTGTTTGATTGGAGGCGCGAGCAATGGAATGTTAACAGCAGTTACAAACATGGCCAATCACAACACTTTGAGCTGGAGTAACTTTGGCGCTAATTTTCACGTTGGCTGAATTTGGCGTGAAATCGGAACATACAGTACATTGTTATTAATTTATTACGTTAGGAATGTGTATTTCGAAGATACGTACTCTTTCAGCATATCCTCTTACTTCTTCACATGTGTGGTGGTGGACTTCGATTCTTTCAAATCTGAAGAGTGCTGTTAGAACTCTACTAATGATTTCGACTCTTCCCTTCGGTCCATCGAAATTTGACAGATTGTGATGTCTCGGTCGAACATTGTATTTAATCCGAGGAACAAGCTTCGAAACTTCGGTTTTCACTTTCGGTATGAAGTACCGCTCCATGTTTACTATTCCTCGATCATTCCAATACGAAGTTCAGCTTGACTTGACTTGTTTTGGGGGATTGTTGGCCGTAAGAAAGAATCTCGATATTCCCAATGCAGGACAGGGGTGTAGGGATTGACAAAGAGGTGCACTAAATTCGAAACTGGCCTTTGAGAAGTTGTTGCGGAGATGAATGTGACCTGATAAACTTAGCAAGAGGTGATCCAGAGCTTCGTCCTGTCCTCTCGACCACTAGCTTAATATAAGGCAACATATATTAAGCATATTACATTCATAATCTTTGTTTTCCTGGATGGCATGATTTGGCAGAGATGACATAGTTGGATGTATTTCTGACTGTAAATCGATTAGTACTAAAGTGAGATATACCGCTTGCACATTTCGGATTGAATCCGTTCATACGTCGGTGAAGTGTGACGTTTCAATATGGCGCTGGGCACAAACAAACTGCCATTTGCTATGTTATGCTTATGAGATAGATTTAAAATGTTCTCATTTTATGAAATTTCCGTGTTTTTTTCGGATCAGCCGAAACTGATCGAACGTGCAGAAAACGCTATACGTTCTTCACATGTTCGATCTTTTTTTTATGACCCTGATAATGAAGAAATGCGAGAACAAATTCATGCTTCCATGAAGAGTAAAGTATATAGTATTCAGATACTGTACCCAGTCTGCGTTTATGTATGCATATATATACACATGTACTGAAAGAGCAATTTATTATATACACGTATATTATTTTTCTGGAAGCGATACATATTTTGCTGTGTAACTCTCAGTGCGCTTATAAAAAAATTTTTGCAGGAAATTAAAGGGCCATAAAAACACTTGACAGATTCGTAACAAATTAAATTTTTTTCAATAATTTCATGAACGAAGAAGATAAATTGTTCTTTCAGTGTGTATATATACAAGATCCGTTTTTTTTCAGGGGGGCTTGGTCGTACCCCACTTCAAGGAAATAAAAAATAAATAAATTATAAAAATTTATTTTAAGGGGCCAGCCTTAACAAAAACCTGACTACGTCGTTGATGGGGGTTATAATTATGGTTCAAGTTATTAGATATTCTGCCATATCCCCTACAGACAAAAAATAAATGGAAAATTAAAGATCTATAAAATCAAAACTGTAAATTTAAGGAGAAAAGAATTGATTTTCATAAAAGATCAAAACATTTTTTAAAGAAAATGATTGCGGCATCAAGACTTATTAATATAACAAGAATTCTGAACAAAACTACCCAAAGTATATGGACATGTTTTGAATATATATACATATATTAGCCCTCCACCAAAAAAAAAAATTTTTTTTTCAAATAAAATACAACGAATTAAATGGTTGGTTGCTTTTTGGTTTTACGGCTCAAAGACTACAGTGGTCATGCTGCGCCGGGACCTACTGTTTTCCGAGGAATCCGAACCTCTTAAGGCCTAGGGAACCAAACCCCGGACTACAGTGAGCAGTGCGGAATTAAATGCTTTTGTAACATACATGAACACAAAAGTTTGAATAAAAACCAAATATAAAAATTTATTAAACAAACCACTAAATTTAAAATTCATCTTTCTAATTCTCTTATGTTAATATCAGAAATTTGGTCCAACGTACAGGCGAATACAGAAAAAAATTCTTGGGGCGAAGAGAGAGGCACGGTACTATATAACTAACTTCACATTCCTTCAATGTGTGACTTACTCTAAAATATAATTGGAAGAGTTAATGGCTAATGACTATTTTGTGAACTATTTGAAAATACAGGCAGAATTTTTTTATTTTTTTTAAAAATTCTAATGCAGTTGGGAAGATTTTTTTTAAAACATTGATCTCATTATTGTCCCATCCCCTGAATTCGTGCAAAAGTACTCAAATGAAGTTTTCCTTTAATATATATATATATATATATATAATTTTTTTTTTTTATTTCAAAAATGCTGTTTTGAGTTTTTATATATATATATATTTTAAAAACGATAAAAAAATCTTCTCAGTACATATGTATATCACAGAGAAAGCGCATATAGAGGGCTTTAAAATGAGCTCAAGATGAACTTTCTAGCTAAAACAGGTGCTTAGATATTTACATGAATGTGACTCAAGATCAATGAAAAAGTTATTTTATTTTTTAATTTCCAAAAATTAATTCCAGGAAAACGGAACCTCCGAAAACTATGAAAATTTGCAATTTGCTCCATAGGTAAATATAAATCAAAAATCATTGGAATCTGAAAATTAAAGGTCAATGCCCCGGTTGATGTGATTTGAATGACCTTTGATAGAAATTATAGATACCTGGACATTTTTGCCCAAAGTGCATGTTTGCGTTTGTCTTTTGGGAATCTATAAAAAGAACATTTATTCCCGACAGTCCGGTGGTTGCAACAAGCTACAAAATATAAACCCATTTTTATTTGCAAGCTTAAGAAATGCTAATTACTACGATCGTCAATGTTAAGTCAATGGGCCCAATCTGTTGTTTGTGCCCAGCAGCCATGTTGTGACGTCACGACTTCACCGACGTATTGACAAGCTGTTGAAGCTGCTTTTTGAAATGAAAATATCAGGCCGCATTTGGGCATCAAAAAATTCCGTTCTGGGTATAAACTCTTACGATCGTCTTGGCCCTTCCTTTCCCTTTTATCATCTCGTTCGTTTCGGTTCATTTAAACATTTGGGTTCCTTGCTTTCTGGCATTGCAGGCGGCCACTCCCCCCCCTCTCACCTGCACAATAGAGCAGGGTTCCTTGCTAATACATTTTTCACCTTTGGTGTGGTTTTCTTTTCTTTTTTTTTTTTAAATATACCTACAGAGTTTCTCTTGAGGCAACAAAGCTGTAATATTGTATGATAAACAATTACATTTTAATGCGAATCAGTATCGACTTTTTTTTTTTTTATCAAATTAAAAAAAATCTTAATATTCGAGCATATTATTGTACTGAACTTCTACCATAAACCCTAGCCAATCAGTTATAATATTCTTTGACATTTTTTTTATGAATTTTATGAAAACCGGTTTCCTAAAGGCGGTTTTTACTAGCTATGCACATTTTGCACCGTGACAACATTGAAAGGGCACCATAGGTTGCAGACTACCTAGCCTAGTTTTCCATGACTTCCGGGAAACGTTTTATCCCCCATGTGGGGTAAAGATGATGTTTAGGTGGGGGAAGATATGGTAGGGTAAAGTTGGTAAAACTAGTTTTGTTTGAAACTAGGGAGGCCGAAGGAATAAGAAGTAAGCAAAAAAGAAAAAAAAATGATGATAAATAAAAAAATAGGAAATTAATGAAAAAAATAAATAAATAAAAATAAAAGTAACTTATAAAAGGAGGGAACGATGAAGGAATACGTTTGTTGGGAGTGAAAGGTAAAGGGTTAAGTCTGAGTGGTGAATCGGTTGAGACCGGTGAACTAGCCCAACAGTAGAACACGCGTTCCTGGCCGGTCATTGTTAGGGTGGATGGAACACTGAAGTGAATTGCTGTAGGGTGTGAAAGTAAAGAATAGTAGCAAGAACTTGAAAATAGCGAATTTAAAGTTGGGGTGGCTTAATGGGTTGGACCTGTATGGGTTTAGTGTTGTGATGTTGGGGGGCCTAGGTGTAATAGCACGTAGGGGTCGACGTGGGTTTGTTTGAGGATAGGATGCTGATGTCGAAGTTGTACAAGGTAAGATAAGTAGGATTGGTATGTAAGTCGTGATGGTAGACTGTTGGGTAGGCCAGGGTGCTAACCATCGGAGGGGTCTGTTGGAGGGCACAGGGGTAGGAGAGATTGGTAGGTCGGGTTGGGTAGGATAATTATTGTTGGTGAGAATGGTAGAAGTGTGGGTTGTGTTTGATGTGGTTTGAAAAGAAGTGGGGGTTGATAGTGTTTGTTGAGATGGGTCACTTTGATGGGTTTCTCGGTGGCCAGGAATTCTACGGAGATTAACATGGGGTAGTGGTACTCTGCGACGACGACAGTGTCGACGAATGGTTCTAGTAGTGAGGACGGGAGGCCATCTTGGTGGTATAGGTGGTGTCGCCTTCAAAGGTGCGTCGAATCGGTGATGTAGGGTGTCATGTAGAATATGAGAGTTAGAAATAAGAGGGTTAGGGTGTAGGTGGATGTGGTCAAAGTAATTATGTGAAAGCTTGCAGATGGTTTCGGTAATAGATGGAATTTGTAAATTCTGGAATATTTGTTTTTTTTTGGATGTACCTGGGTATGTGAAAGATTCTACGGAGTGTGATGTTTTCGAATTGCTGAAGAGAAAGCAGGGTTTGTTTGCGAAGAAGAGGCCAAGCAGGGGCGACGTAGTGAAGTATTGGTAGAATGGCTGTTGTGTATAAGAGAAGTTTGTTTCGTAGTGAAAGAATGACGCGTGGTCCGATCAAGTTACTTGGAAGAGAGCAGGCGGCTCTAACTTTGTTTTTGTTGGATGTGAGATGATGTTGCAGACTCAAACAGTAGAAAACCAATGGAATCGTGTCTCTAAAGTGTACATTACGTCCTACACCGTCGCACAAACCAATGCTGCCGTCAAGGCTTTTAACAAAATATTGAATTTGGTAAGACATAGAACTGATAGTCTGAATATTTCGCTCATATAAACAAATTTTAGATTCAATTGATTCGGATAAGCTGATTTTTCCTTGAATTTACTCAACGAACTTAATGCGGTTTCCTCGTCACTATTTGTAGAAAAGACTTCTTACTGCATTGTACAGCCCTCTTCAGATAATAGAGTTACTCAAGTGACTACTCTTCTCAATGTTTGTTCATTTGCTCAATCAAAATGGGAGAAAGTGCGACGCACTGGTCAAGTTATTAAGAAATTAAATATGGAGTAATCAGAACCAATTATCACAGTTACAAATTTTAACACGTTAATAGCTATCTCGTTGGCTTAAACTGGGTCAATACAGTTTTGATGACGATGGTAGATGGCCACGGAAATAGCTATTAATGTATTAAATATTTTAACTGTGATTAGAGTTGTAAAAAACCCGGGAATTTTGGGCACATTGGAAACTTTGAATATAGAAATGAAAATAGCTAGAATAAAGGAGGTAGTCCCGTCCTTACCTTTCTTCCTATTGGTCGATTCGACACAATCGACCAATAGGAAGAAAGGTGTGGACGGGACATACCTCCTTTATTCTAGCTATCTTGGTTTCTTCCCATCAAAGTTTCCAATGTGTCCAAAATTCCCGGGTTTTTTACACCTCTAACTGTGATACTTCGTTGTGGCTACTCTGTATTTAAGCTGATTTTTGCTTTATAAACTTAGCTAATTAATACAAAAAAGCTAATACAGTGAAAATCGTTTATAACGACGCTGGTTATAACGACCAACCGCATATAACGACGGAATTTTTACAAGAAGTTTGGTTTGCTATTCTACTCCATACTAAATATATCGGTTATAACGACATTGTATATAACGACGGCGATTTTGTAGTCTCCGTAGATTCTAAGTAGGGAAATTCGTATCGGATATAACGATGTGACATCATTATAGTCATTATATTATAGTCATAAATCGGAACCACGTGGGTTAGTTATCGAAATTGAAGGTTAGTTATTAAAATTTAAGTGTTATTCTAATCTTGTTTATTTACAAATGTCTGAGAAATTTTTATTACTGCTAAACCTGAATATTAAAGATAGTGAACTTAAAAAGTGATTTATTAATTGAATATCACGAGGGTCATATTCTTTAGGGGCCTATTTTATTTTTTCAGCGTAGAGCCCATAAAACTCTTAAACCGGCACTGTTCGGAAGTCATTAGTATAATATAATAAATATTATTCATTAGATTTGTTTTCTACATTATATACTTTAGTATTTTCTAGAATTTTTGTCAATTTAAAAAAATATAAAAAGTGTTACGTATTTACTGTGGCTATAAATATAATTTAATATAAACGGAAATTAAATTCATTATAATTAAATACATTTTTATTTAATTTTGAAACCAAAAAGTTTAATACTTTTTACTATCAAAATAATTTATAAAACTCTAGAGTGTATTATACTGCAGGCTATTATGATTTTAAAAAAAATATTGTTTATAACGACTATCGGTTATAACGACCGAATTTTCGCGGTCCCTTGAAGGTCGTTATAACCGATTTCACTGTAATATATTTTAATGGGGATAAGATGTATATTTTGGATCCCCCCCACCCTTTCTTTGTCAGGTTGTTTTTGTTAAGTACGCCAAAACCGCCAATAACATGGGTAAGTTGACCGAACTGGCGGCACTGTATTTCCAGGTCCCTTTGATGAAAGATTTCTGTGTGCCAAGCATTCAGACTTGGCCGTCAGAAACGCACATCGAATAAACTAATATATATTCAGTGGACAATTATAAAATGATCACCTTAGTAAATTGACCATTTGAATAATATTCAATTCAATGAATCTTTATTCACATTGATGTACACTCCTGATGAAGGACTGCTGCTGATGCGTCCGAAAGCTTGAGTGATCTTTTTCATTGCTATTTTACCAGTGTTTAACCTTTTTATGTGATGTACAACATGTTACAATCAGTAAATCATAAAATTTTAAGTGGATTAACGTCTTACATTTAACTTAATACAAAATTATCTAAAAATAAAAATTAGGAAGCAATTGTACAAAGATATTGGAGACACCGGAAAAAGACCAGTTTAACTGATCTGACTAGTCCAGTGCCCCCCCATAAACATAACTGACCTGTCAACACACCCACAATGCTATTCATAAGCAAATAAATGTGTAATTTCAATAAATAAAAAACAGCAAAAAGAGAAAAAGCTGGACATCAGCAACAAGAAAAAATTCGAGAAAAAGACAATCTCTCTAACCTTAAGATCAAATTCCGAAAAGAAATGAAAGCAGGGGAGGTCATAACAAATATAATTCCAAATTTTTGGACCAATATAGTTCAAAGAGGTTCCACCAATATTCGTACAAACTTGTGGTATCCTAAATATAGGTATTGTGTTTAGTAGGTATAGTTCATAGGTATAGATCGAAGATCATATTGTGTAATAAATGGAACCAAAGGTATTAAGTCTCCAAGATAATTGAAATTAATTCATTTAAACATTAGAATGGACATTAAATAGCAATATAGTGAAGTTACTGGAATGATATTAAAAGATGAGTAAAATGTCAAAGGATCAGATCGATTAAATCGATTTGGAAAGAAAATTGTAAAAAATCTATTTTGAAGTCGTGATAATCTAACATTGTTTGTAGCCGTAGAAAGATCAAAGATCGAAAACTCAAAATGAGGCCACTAACGAATATACGATATAACGAGCGTCCAAATAATTCTACAATATGACCACTTTTTGTAAGAAAAAAATGGTATAGACTTATTCATGCCTGTACCAAAGCATGTAGTAACCACCTGTCTATTGTGTATAGTGATCCTTATAGTTCATTCCCAAACGTGGCCACTTTAGGCAGGTTTTACTGTATATATCTATTGTAACAGTAGTACGCTTATAACGTTAACTTCTGCTTATTAATTTAACCTGCTTAGTGCTACGTCTGATTATCTCACATTACTATAATAATGTCGTTGCCATATGTTGGTTTTTAACAAGAAAAAGAAAATCAGAGCAATATAGTTAACTTTATTATTAACAACGTAGAGCCTTTAAAATTATTTGGGGGGGGCGGAGTAAGCACATATTATATACATTTTAATATATGTTAAATTGCAATTTATTTTTAATTATAGGGGGGGGGGGAGGCCTATATAAATCTAGGTCTACGCGTGTTATGCAATATTTACCAGTGCTCAAGGATAGCAAGGAATATGCTGCGCCGGGACATGCAATTTTCCAAGGAATGCGAATTTCTTATGGCCCAGAGAACTAATCCCCGGACTACAATGTGCAGTTATTCGATAAGCGTTTTTCTTTGGCACTGTTGGGAATTGAGCTCAACTGTGATAGAACTAATAGCTTTATTTATCAAAATATCGACATTGCAGTTGTATTACAAATATATTGGAAATAATGATAAACTATTAAAGTACTGGAAATTTTTTCTCATCATGGCCTATGATGTGGTAATAATAGATGATAAATTATATTAATAAAAACTTTTTACATTAAACTATTCATATTAATGAAAACTCTCAAAGAAAAAAAATGATTTCACGGTGACTGGTGGGAACCGAACTCGCGACCTCTTGGCATCCGACCAAGAGCTCTTCTATATGCGCTCTCAGAGAGGAGGATGATAGTTTGTCTGTAGCTCAATGCCAGATCCACCTCGATAGTAAACTTCAGACATCTAACACATAGGCGTACGCATAAAGTTCGTAAGGGGGTTATAGACTCAATGGGGGGTTACAGAGATACAACTCGCATATTTCTATATTAAAAATACAAATTTTTACCGCAATGGGGGGGTCACAACTCCCATCAACACCCCCTGCGTACGCCAATGATCTAACAGGACATGCATATCTCCAATGGCAC
>QLNU02015270.1:89973119-89983821 GCA_006491805.2 Dysdera silvatica
GATAAATAAATAAAATATATATTATATACAGCGTCTTTATAATTAAAGTTCCACTTTGAAATGGCCATAAAATGAAAACTACTGGACCAAATGTTATCAAACTTGGTAATAGCTTACAGGAGGTCATGGGATTTTATTTTCTGTCAAAAAAAAAAATGTTCAAAAATCACCACCAGCAGGAATGGCGCTGTGTGCAATATTGTTAAATGAAATAAGACATGAAGACATCGTTTTAAAACGTTTTTAATCGTTTCTAAAACGTGTTACAAAGCATGTTGAATGTGGCGTCCACCATTTTCTGAAAGCAAGTTAAATCGCATTACTGCGTTCTCAACAGCAGCTCTTAGCATATCAGGAGGAATGTTGCGGACATGTCGGTGTATCGCATCTTTCAATTCCGCCAAATTGTTTATGTTATCAATATAAACAATTTTCATAACCCCACAAAGAGTTTCGTTTTAGAAACGATTAAAAACGTTTTAAACCGATGTCTTCATTTTTTTTATTTCGTTTAACAATATTGCATACAGCGCCATTCATTTGGTGGTGATATTTGAACTTTTATTATTATTATTTTTACTTTATTTATTTATTTTTATTTTTTTGCGGAAAATAAAATCCCGTGACCTCTTGTAAGCTATTACCAAGTTTGATAATATTTGGTCCAGTAGTTTTCATTCTATGGCCAGTTTCTGAAGTGGAACTTTAATTATAAAGACCCTGTATTAATTAATTAGACCCTGTAAAACAGATTGAATGAGTTAGCAATTTTATTAATTAAATTGAATTTTTGGCATATTTTTTATATGTTGGTGTGATATTTATGAGTTGTTGTTGTTGTCTTCATTATATTGAAATTTGTTTCCTATGACATAGTTGTTGAAGATTTTATAGCAAACAAATGTAGACTGCGATCATCAACGTAGGGTTCTTAAAATTATTGGAGTTGGGGGAGGGGAAGCACAATTTAACGTACGTTTGTACATTATAGCATATGTACAAACGTACATATACGTTTGTACATTATAATATATGTAAAATCGCAATTTATTTCAGATTATTGGGGGATAAGGCTCATATAACTCTACGCCTATGACTGTAATACTTCTTAACATCTGTAGTTTACCAAAGAATGCACCTAATTGTGATCACTGGCGTACGCAATAGTAGTATGGGAAGCGATGTGTGACACTTTTGACTGAATGAGCCAGCAGGTCAGCAGCAGCAGTGATAAGGTTAAAATATGACAAGAGCGCTAAAATCCCAGTAATGCATCTACTTAATGTTGGTAAGGTTGGACAGCAAAATCGTAAATCCGCCTCTGGTAAAGGGCACAAATGTCTGAGGTCCGACGCCAAACTTTTCGATTTTCCTTTTTTAAATATTGAAGAGGGGGAACGAGCTTGAGATTCATTGGTTTAGTGTAATGATTGGGTCTGGGAAGGAGGCAGATGCGTAGGAAAGGAGGCGTACATGGGGGGCTCAAGCCCTCATTCAAGCCAGGATTCATTTTCGGGGGAGGGTTCAAAAATTTTTACAGCATGTGTAGAGGTACGCTACCTTCCAATGCCGCTATACATGTATCGATACAATCACAGCATGCAAGGCCGTAGCCAAGTCCCATTAAAAATTTAGTTTCGGGGGGACCGGTCCCTAAGTTCCCCTCCTCTGGATACGAGCATGCCCCATTGGATATCAAAACGTATTATTTTCTCATAGGCCGCATCACAAAATCTTCTTTAAAGGCGCTTGAGCCTCCCCCCCAACCATAGCCACTTGGAGCCCCCTATATCCACTTGAGCTCCCCCATGAGTTTTGAATTGCCACGTCACTGGAAGGAGGGTAAGGAAGATTTGGGAGTCCGATCTCCTAAACTGCTTAGAGCCCCGCTTTCCTCGGGCCCCATTTATATTGTTGTGTCGTAGAGAAGAATAGCCTGGTTGTACAAAAGAATGGAGTTGATGAGAGTTAGACTTCTCACGCCAACACTCCCATGCAGAAATAGTGTTTATGAAGAAAATGGAAGACTGCAACCACCAAGCATCGGTGGTTCAGTGGTAGAATGCTCGCCTGCCACGTGGGCGGCCCGGGTTCGATTCCCGGCCGATGCATTTTTTTTTTTTTTATTTATTGTTTTTCTTTAAAAGTTGAAAAAAATATCAAAATTTGCGAATAATCAAACATTAGAATCTTCATAACTTCTCCAGCCTGCTGATGTCGATTAGCAATAGTTTTACTGATGGTTCTTAGATATGTTGGTGATATAGGTATAAACAGATGGGCAATGCTTTTCTATCCTTGCGGGGTATTAGTTATATGGATATTTGACAAAAATGAACTAAAAATTGCTGACGTAGTAGAATTTAGGTTCGGGTGAGATTTAAGGAATTTCTCATAAATATTACTTGTTATAAACCTTACCTTTCGGCGATTCGTGAAAGATTTGAATCCTCTAAAAACACCCATGCTGTCTACATTGCTTATTATTATTTAATTAAATTAATGACGTCATTTTCATTGTAAATTTGACAAAATAAGATCGTAACTTATACTCTCTTTATCAAATAGCATTACTCTAAAAATTATTTTGTTTCAGGTGAGTTTGGCAACCAACCCATGTTTTAAGAACATGGTCGGATATTTTAGAGATTTTCTGCCAAAAGCTAGTGCTTTTTTAAAGTAAAAAGTACAACTAAAAAAGCTTAAAATTTACCGAAAAAGAAGTTAAAATTATCTATAATTTATATTTCAAGGGATGAATAAATCTCTTCTGCCGAAGCTCTTATATATGTATATAAGCCTGCCAATAAATCACATTAATTGGTGGTTAATTTATGTCTTTTCTTGAGAGAGGCGGCAGGGAGATCAGTATGACGATGGCTAAGTAGGCTATAGTTGGCATCCTTCATTTTAGGCAATATAATTTTTAATAAAGGGGAGAAATTCCACCCGGTGGTCCGTGATAAGTAAAGGAATGCTTGAAGTGGTCCGTGAGTGACCAAAGTTTGAGAAACACTGCCCTAATGGGTTGTTAAGAGCAGGGGCGGCATAAGTGCCGGGCGACCGCCCGGGGCCCCGTTTGGATGGGGGAGCCAAACTGAAGTCAAGTTAAAATTTTTTTAATGGACCCAATAGTAAAAAATCTCTTTAAAAAGAGACAAGTTTGGAGAAATTTTTAGAGACATTTTTAGAGAAATTTTTAGAGACATCTTTAGAGAAATTCTTTCAGAGACTTTTGGCCACTTTTATAGGGCATATGGCTCACTGCGCATCTGTGAAAATCTCCTGTTTTCGCCGGAGGGAGATAGGGCGCCAAAAAAGCAATCGATGCTAAGCCGCCCGGGTTCAAAATCAACCTCGAACCGCGGTCATGAGAGTAAAATCACAGAATTTACAGATTTCTTAAAAACTGCTGCAATGTTTTACAATTTGCTTGCGGAACCTTCAGGTATCGTGGAGAAACACCGCTCTAATTCATAATGTTAACGGAATGTGTGAAACGAAGCGGAAAATAAAAGTGAGAAACACAAAGAGTCAGATATGCAGCGATATCTGTATGTAACGATTTTCAAGCCGACTGGGAAGATATATCGTTATAGAAAAATACCGTTATATACAAGGTTGAATATAACAGATATACTCGATATCTATCGAAATCGGAGAAAATATCATTATTGACAGATCTCTCACATATACTGATATATAGACATAGTATCCTTATATGAGGATGAGGACGGCGCCTCTTTTTCTCCAAATATAGAAAAATCTCTAGTTTGAGCTAATTAAACGTGGGTGGCAAAAATTATTGTATAATAAATTCCCCCACGAAAACTCACAAAAATCTCGCCCCGGAGGCTTTTCTGTGTTGACCATATTTGGCAATTGTGTTATCCCTGTGAAGGGTAATAATATCTTACATATATTAGCCTACTTATGTATTAAGTTTTATTAAATATATTAAAAAATATATTTAAACATTTATGAATTTTACGTTCCCCTTGTAGCTTTCTGAGACCTCCCCTCCCGTAGCAAGCAAATGGCTACGAGCCCGTGGGCGCCCAGATGTGCACTTCTAGTGAGGGGGGAGGGGGTGGAGTAAAATTATTACCTCCTCCTTCTCAAGGCTGTCAAACATTTTAGTGAATGTATGAAATACAAAAATGCTACAAAAATAATTGATACTGCTTGACAATTAGTAATGATCTAAAAAGTACCTTATTTTAAAATGTGACTGTAAATCTTTTGAAAGTAAATGCATAGCAGAATCGGGCAAATAAAATTTTTAAACGGCTAGCGGAGGCGGGGTCTAGCCTCCCCTGCCCACGTATATGGGCGCCCATGTACGGGTCTGCTCTCAACGAAACCCCATCCTCGGTTCCAATAATGTTTCAAAAATTTAGCGCCAATGAATTGTTAAGCCTAATTTTCTTTTAAATATTATGCTTTGATTGATTGATTGATTGTTTGGCTTTTTTATGGCGCAAGAGCATCTGGGCTATACTGCGCCATATTATGCTTTTACACAGACACGTGTTATATGTTTTGATTGAACTTCAGGGTTTTGATTGAATTTTCAAAATATTTATTATGAAATATTTGTTGTGCTATGATAAAGAAAACCTTGGGATTTTAGAAGACTATGCTTCTAAATGTATTTAATGATAGTAATTATGTATATTAAAAAAATTAAATAGTTTTGACCCAGAGCCTTGGACACCCCTCCCCACCTCGTCCCTGAGAATGAATGACACGAAAGAAAAGAATATTTTTATTATAGTCTATTTGGAAAAAGAGTTTAAGCTGCGTAAGTTTATTTTTGCATTTTGCGAAAGAATATTGTATTTTGCTAAAAAATTTAATACCACTTTCGCTAAAATGTGAAAGCCCTGAAAATTAAAAATTTCACGATTTTATGTCGGTGGCCACCATATGACAATTTTGAAGACCTGTGACGTCATGGGCGGATGAATCGAAATCAGTTTGATTTTGAAAATGCCTACAAACGTGTAGCAAAATCAAGGAGAATTGTAGAAATATATCGCCGATTGTATAACTTTGTACAAAATAAAAAGTGTTATTTTTGGTTCAAAATTTTAATTATACAATTTTTAATTAAACATAATATTTTGCTTAGCATTCTCCTAAAAGCATTCTTCAAAATTTCCAAAACTATTGAAAGTATATACAGTAGAAAAAAAAAGGCTAAAAGAAATTTAAAAGTGCTGAAATTCGTTTTTACGTTTTAGCTAAATTGCTAAAGGTAAATAAAAATCCAGCTTGGAACAGGTTGAACAGACGATTTTTAAACAGATATATAGAAGCTTAAATAGTAATATACGCGGCATATTTAAACGTAATACTTTTCACACTCCTAATTCGTTATATAAATTTAACATATTTGCGTGGCTCTGTGAATTACCTAATAACCTAGTTCGTGACCTTTAACAGGCTTTTACCGACGATAAAAGAAACATATTTTTTCGATTAAAGTGCGACTTTTCATTTTAATTATCATGTTTATAATTCTGGAAGGGAATCTCGGGGAAAAAACTTACTGCTTTTTATTTTCTCTCATTTCCAACTTAATTACTGTATTCGGATAGTCTTTAACGTACTTTTTTGCATGCGACTCATATTTATTGCATATACCATTCAACCAAGGATAGTTCTAGGATATATTTTACGAAAGAAAAAAGGGGAGTGGGGGCTAAAAGCTTAAAAACCAATTTAGACTTGCTCCTTAAAGTGTGTTGCCAAATGTGGATAAGTAATACTAAGTGTAAACTTTTTAATCTCAGGGGGGTGCGCCCCCTAGATCTGCTCTCACATTAAAGATTCATGGCAGATTGAATAAAAGTATTATTATTATTATTTAATAAGATTTTTTGTCCGTTTGCGGTAAGTTCTCTTTTAGAAATATCCGAATATTATATATTTTCTGATAAGATGAATATCTTTTGGTTCATACTTGATCTAAAAATTAAAATTTCAAATTAAAATTCAAATTTAATTTAAATATTATGATTACTTTTAAACTGAAGCTGAACGTCTTTATTTATTCCTGAATCTCGTTACTACGTTACTATTATAACCAAAAATCATTTTTCTCTTTAAAAGTTGTAAGAGCATTTTGTTAATTTTTTCATGTCGCTTGTGTTTTTGCAATCCTGTTTATACAGCAGACTAAGGATTGGGCCAGGTTTCGATTATTGAATGCTCTATTAAGTATCTTGTAAAATGTAATCAAATAATCTAATACGATTGCCTAATTTGGATGAAATGTAATCAAATAATCTAATATGATTACCTAAGTCGGATGGAATGTAATCAAATAATCTAATACGATTGCCTAATTTGGATGAAATGTAATCAAATAATCTAATATGATTACCTAAGTCGGATGGAATGTAATCAAATAATCTAATACGATTACCTAAGTCGGATGAAATGTAATCAAATTGTCTGATTACCTAAGTAGGATGAAATGTAATCAAATAATATGATCACCTAAGTTGAATGAAATGTAATCATATAATCTGATTCCTAAGTCGGATGAAATGTAATCAAATAATTTGATACGATTACGTAAGTCAAATGGAATGTAATCAAATAATCTAATATGATTACGTAACTCGGATGAAATGTAATCAAATAATCTGATTCCTAAGTCGGATGAAATGTAATCAAATAATCTAATATGGTTACGTAACTCGCATGAAATGTAATTAAATAATCTAATATGATTACGTAAGTCGGATGAAATGTAATCAGATAATCCAATAAATGTCGAGTGTAACGTAGTCTAATAAGTCACGGGTGAATAATCAGGTAATTTAATAATCGTCAGGTGAAATGTAATCAGACAATTTAACAAGCGTCGTCGGGTGAAATGTAATCAAGTAATCTAATCTTTATCAGGTGAGAGGCAATTGTCCTGCCTGGGTGCGGTAGTGGTCATGCGCTCGTCTACGGTGCCGTTAATTTGAGCTCCATTCCCTATGGTACCTTAGAGCTCGTTTCGTTTTCTCTCCTGCCCACTGTTGTCAGGGGTTTGTTTCCCTAGGCTCCAGAGGCCCGGATTACTCAGAAAATGAGTGAATTCTGATTTCCTAATTGACAGGGGTTACTTAGGAAAGCTGTAGGTTCTGGTGCAGTGTTTATCCTAGCTGTTACTGGGCCCTAAAACATGAATACCAACTATTCTTTAAAAAATGACATTAAAATGCCGATATTATCTCTGCAGGGAAGGCTTTATGGCTGCTAAAGGTATTTTCATTAACTAAAACTTTCTATAACTAACGTTCGGTTGCGCTTCGTTTTGATAAGCTGTTCTATTTGTTGATAGGTGCTGTGACAATCGAGTCAGATTTACCCGATAATTTCTATCAATCCAGATCTCTTAATTTCTTTTATTTTTGACGAACAGACAGACGAACGAGCATGCAGACGAATAGACAAATGCGAAATGCTCGTGACAACTTTTAAGCACTTTAAATCACAAAAATACCGAAATTTCTTAAATTTCTATTAAAGAAATTTATTAAAGAAACATAGTATTGCTCATGTTAAAATGTGGGTGTTAGAATATAAGGGAAGGAAAGAAATTATAACTTACTCAATCTAAATGAAAAAATTCATGTTTGATGATATATCCATAGCGTTTAACTTTTAAATTGTTTTTGCGTTGAAGTACTTGAAGTAAGGAAAAAGCATGTTCGATAATTGGGTTAGAAACTGAATAGCGCATAAAGCAATGACTTATAAAGCTCATAACGGCTCACGAAACGCATAAATCTCATAACGGCTCATAAAGCTCATAAAGTGCACAAAGCACATAACGGCTCACAAAGCGCATAAAGCTCATAACGGCTCATAAAGCACAAAGCTCTCTACCTGAAGATAGATGTAAAAAATCAAAACTTCTATAATACGTTTAAAAAATACAAGAAATTCAAGCTTTTCCATTCAAGTATTATTACATATTCAAGCATATATTTTATATATAAGTATTCTTTTATATTTATGTATTATATTCAAGTATTCTTGTATATTCAAGTATTCTTGTATATTCAAGTACTCTTGTATATTCAAGTATTCTTGTATATTCAAGTATTCTTTTATATTCAAGTATATTTTATATTCAGTATTTTTTATATTCAAGTATTCTTTTATATTCAAGTATTTTTATATTCAAGTATTCTTTTTATATTCAAGTATTATATTCAGCTGTTGCTTTTTATATTCAAGTATTCTTTTCAAAAAGAGGGTTCTCTCAAGTTCGAGAAAAGTTCACGCGCTGCATATGTGTGCTTATAGAACTTTCAAAATATTTTCAAGGGGTATTCCCTTAGGTGAAGTAGCGAATAATGTACACACATTAAAAAATAAATAAAAGATAAATAAATAAATAAATAAATAAATAAATAAATAAATGAGGAAAGGCGTCAAGGAAACCTTGGTAATATGTAGATCAGGCTTGTATTTTATTTATTTTATTTGTTTCATTTATTTTACGCTCAAAGATTACAGTGGTCATGCTGCGCTGGGACCTACCGTTTTCCGAGGAATCCGAACCTCTTAAGGCCTAGGGAACCAAACCCCGGACTACAGTGAGCAGTGCGATATTTATGAGATCTCTGAGTAATCGTTCTTTGCACTGCTGGGAGTCGAACCCAGATTAACGGCGTACTGATCAGGCTTGTCCAACCTTTTTGGGCAACGGACCACTTGAATTTTTCGATGTTCTCGCTGGCCAGAGGTTTCGTAAAAAAAGAAAAAACCCAACCCTCCGTTCAGAGATTCTTCTGGTTATTTGTTTGTTCACTTGCAATATAGACAGTTGTCACCCATGCTGTGTCGCGGGTTTTCTAAAAAAAAAAACGCTCTTAAATTTTTGTTTTGTATTTTTTTTTTATTCCATACAGTTGTCGGCAGGCCGGATTAACCGTGTTGGCGGGCCTAATTGTGGCCTGCGGACCGTATGTTGGACAACTCTGATGCAGATGAACCCGTTGCGTGTTTTATAATCCCATGATGCATTCGTCTTAACCAAGGCTTATGGACTTTCGGGTGGATGCACCATATGGCATGCAGGGAACACCCAGAGCCGTAGCCAGGTTGGGGCTAGAGGGGACTGAGCTCCCTCTGGAAATGTAACCAGCCCCTAGAAAATATTTTTGTCAAAATAAAATAATTCAGTATTTTATTTAATTTTTGTTTTGTTTTGTTTTGCATAAAATTGTACTTCTCAATGGAAATTATTATTTGACAAAAATACTATAGTCAAAAGAAATTTCTACTGTAGATATTGTATACATCATGTTTTTTTTTTACGGAGGTTCGAGGTTCGAGTCTTCATCTAATCTGTAATAAGGATAAGGGAAATTATGTTTTAATATACCTCTCTAAGTTTTCAATGCAAAATTTATGTTAAGAAATTTATTTATTAACGTTAAATATATTAGTCTGCTTACATATTTAGTATTATTAAATATATTAATGAAATATATCAAAACATTTACGAATTTTAAGCCCCCTTGTAGCTTTCTGAAACCCTCTGTAACTTTCAGAGCCCCCCCCCCCGTAACAAATCTCTGGTTACGGGTCTGATAGCACCAGGAGTTTTCGTCGTTGGAAAAAGAGTCTACATGTAGTATGATTGTTTGTTTGTTTGTTTGGCTTTTTATGGCGCAAAACATCCTGGGCTATACTGCGCCAAAACTGCGAGTAGTATGGGGAACATAATGCACAAAATAAAGGGAATCACTAATTTTAAAAGTATTTTTTATTTCGTTAGTATTTTATTAATTTATTTGTATTAATGGAACAAATATCGTTATTGTTATTATCAATTAATATTAGTTTTATGTTGAATTTCCATTCATTATAAAAATTCACAAATCAGTTTCCCCTTTTCTAATTGCACGATACATAGTAGTTTATATAGGTGTTCGCAGAATATAAAAGGGAGGGGTTACAGAGCTACAACTCCGTATATTCATATGTCCACCTGCAAAATTTCGTCACAATGGGGGGGCTACAATCCACATAACCCTCCCTCCCTGTGTATGCCAGTGAATTTAGCTTACTAAAGACATTTTAAAAACGGGGAAAAACATTGTTAAAATAAAAAAAGATGGTAATCAAAATGTAGTTCTATAAAATATTTTCCAGGATCGCACAACACTATCAACAGTCCCGGATTTATAAATGGGCACGTTAGGCATTGACCCAGGGGAGGGCGCAAAATTTCTAGAGGTGCAAGAGGCTGCGAATTTTTTTTTTTTTTAATTGCAAATTATTTACCCGGTAGGATTCTGTCGATCAACGTTCCCCGAAAAGGCGCTCTCACCCTTCTTTTCTAAATCTGAAATTCTGAAGAATTGCCTGAAACAACCCTGCCCCCTAATGACCGGATCCAGGAGAGGGGCGTGAGCCCCTCCCACCCGAGAATAATCAGTTTACATTAAAAATAGTTATTTTCAAGTAAAAATACTTAAAACTAAATTTACAAGCAAAATTTTTAAGCTTTGCGCCCTCCCTGAAATTTTGTTCGTTGTTCGCCCCTGCCCCCTTTAAAAAAAAAACAAAAAACCCACCACCCTCATCGTTAAATAAATTAAATTTGTTCATAAAAATACCGTTATTATATCTTATAAATATACAAGCTAAATGATGATTAGCTTACAAATATATAAGCTAA
>QLNU02015270.1:89989307-90015514 GCA_006491805.2 Dysdera silvatica
TGTTTTCATGTGATATTGAGCCAAATTTGCTTAAATAAATAAATAAAAATTTATTTGACAATTTTATTTAATGTAAAATACAGTAAATTGATAAAAAAATTTCATTCTTTTTCCTTCTTCGGATTTACAATCCAAAACGAATTCAGTTCAATCAATTCAGTGTAATCAATTCAGTGTAATCAATTGTTACAACTATATACAATGTTGGCGTGACAGTGTGATCGAAAAACATATTCTTATCCACATTTTTAAATGGGAATAATGGGTGTGGACATTTTTATATCAAATCTTCACATGCGGTTTAGGTTCCCCCCCAAATGCAAGTTGTGTGTGTGTGTGTCCGAGCCCCCCATAGTCATAGTCAGCTTCTGATACAGGACCTTTGAATGTATTTGGTCAACACAAAACTGCACCATTTTTAAAAATTTATAACATTAAACATATCCAAAATAGAAACATTAGAAATTTTAACCACATATTAAATGTAATTTTGTCTTTATGTGCAGGTTTTGATAAATATATGAATTGAGATTTTCCATTTTAGAAATTTAATTACGTAAGTCAAGTATTGAACGTAAAAATTACAACATGTGTACACTGCGCGCAAGATTTAATCTCAATAACGTCGCATAAATGAATAAAAGCAATAAAATCATACAGGAAATAAGAGTCGTAGGATAATAAGCCTAAAAAAAACATTTAATATTAAAAAATTATTACTAAAATTTTAATTTATGAATTATTTATTTTACGAAAATATTAGTAATAAAAAATGAAATAAAAAAACTGCACAATATATTTCCAAAATATTAAGTTTACGTCATGCGTAATACAAATTTTAATATGTATGCTAAATTTTTTACTCGCATAACAAGTGGTGTTCTAGAAAAAAATTGTGCGCGTAAACTGCAAAACTTTCTTTTTAAAAAAAATCGACGTTGAAAATATATATTGAGGCTAAAATATATATGTTAAAGGGCTACGTTTCGTATAAGTTCGACGAAATGATGGACGAATTTAAATGCGGTTGGTCTTAAAACGTTCATAAGAATCCGGCGTGATTTTTAAAAGTGTTTAAAAAAATCGATTTTTTGAAATTTCAATTGTCCTGTGACCCCCTAAATGTGGACCCGTTATAAGCGGGTATTATTTGGAAATAATAGGTGCATTTGAAAATAAACGATACATTGGAAGAAGATCCATTTAAATATTAATAGAAAAAAATGGAATTAACTGCGTGTAATGGCTTTACCAATTATCGTGCTTTTATTTCAAGACAATCAAACAACATAAAGAATGCTTCGACGCGTTAATTACATCAGTTTAAAAATTTTAAACACAAAATAACAAGGTATTAATTAAACAACGAATTAACTTTAAGTTTCTTTCTTTTTCTTCTTTTCTCCTCTTCCTCCTCTTTCTCTCCCTCTCCCTCTCTTTCATTTAAATAAAATAGAAGATAAGATTAATTCTGAAAGAGGTTTTGTATTATTTCTGGTGTGGCACGAAAGGTTTTTGAAATATGTATATTTTCAAAAACATTTTAAAAAATTGCAAATGAATTTAAAAAAAAAAAGCTTTTGTGAAAGCCAAGCACGTATTCAGAACTTTAATTTTCGGGGGGGGGGCTATCCCCGAATACGTCTCTGATTAGAGCTAGGTGGGGCGAGAAAGACCAACATTCTAAAAAGTGGGACGCGAATTCAAAAGTTCGGGAACCACTGCTGCAGTCCATTGAGGGTGGCTTAACATCGTTTATTAATTTATTAATTTCTGAACTGTGACACGGAAACAAAAAAATGAGTACGTTCTGTTAGAAAAATGGCGCCAATAAACTTGCTCGACCGAGGGTTACCACAAACCTCCAGTTTGCGAAAAGCGCGTTATGTGTGAAGCGCAATAAAATGAGTTGTGCCCTATATTATAGTCTATTAAGTGGGCAATAATATTATTAATTTATTTATAAATTTCCAAAGTGCGATATAAGGACAGAAGTCAGCAATCACAGACTGTTCGAAACAAGGGCGGACTCAGGATGTTATTACGGGGAGGACAGTTTCCGCGGCTCTCGCCGGGAAAATTTTTAGTTTTGGACTGTTAAATAGTTTAGGTAAATGTTGTTATATTACTAGCCTTCCTTTATACTCACCAAAATATTTAATTTATGACAATGAATTAAAGTTGGGCTTTTCTTTAATTAAACTATATGGTTTAGGGTAGATTATAGTCAAGTATGACAGAAGGATAAGCTAGTAAAGGAGACATATACAATAACCAAAACGATAATTTACAATGTAATTAATAGAACAAGTTTAAATTTAAACTACAAAAACATCGTAATTATTTTACTTTTTTTATAACAAGCAACTTTTTAAAAAACTTGAAGTTTATAGTGCAAAGTCGAGCCATCTTGGTTTCTTTGAAAATTTGTCAATCACTTTATTTACATCAATATGAATGTCTCTATGGATGTGTATTAAAAGTCTCTTCTGTCATCCGCGTTCGAAGCCAAGTTTGACGGCGCTTCGAGGATAAAAAACTACGTTCTGCTGAAGCAACACCTACTGAAAACGTAGTTTGAAGGGCGAGAAACTTGTAGATTCGTGGAGAAACGTCTGGATCGCATTTCTCCAAGATCTTTTGTTTATTATAGTCGTAGCAAATGACTTTAATATATCTTTATTATTATTATTAAATGACTTAAAATATCTTTCATTGTCTTTACTTTTTTTTTCCTATTTAAGCCTGACGGGGTGGGTGACGATCGCCCCCTCCGCCCCTCCCTGGATCCGCCTATGGTTGAGAAAATGGCGCTGACAGATTTCTATGACGTAGGGTAGCCACAAACCTTCAGTTTGTAAAAATCGCAATATTTGCGAAGTCAAAATAACGAGGTATGACTTTATTTTTGCTTCCTTTAAAGTAAATTTGAAATTAAAAAGATGTAGTTCACAGAGAGTGGATCCTGCGACGCATGTGGCCACATTTAAAATCAGTGTTGCCACTGAGTTTCTTTGAATCAAGAAATTAAGACATCAACGGCAATGCCTCGTATTAATATTCTGGCTTAGCATGCCCTTTGTTGTCCTTGCGCCGTTAAAACCCAATCAACCATCCATCGTATTAATATCCACCGTATACTTGTTAAAAATCCAGGAAGCAAAAATGTAAGAATCCTCGATTTAAAACTACTGGATACGAAACGGATACCTAGCGTACTCCCCAAACGACGTTATCCCCAACGCTTCCGAGTAGCACGAAAGTTTTTAATTTCTTTTCTTCGGCATGTAATTGGTTAAAAATATGGAACTCCCACACTTTTAACCAATCACATGCCAAAGAAAAGAAATTCAAAAAATCTCATGCTACTCGGGAGCTTTGGTGATAACGTCGTTTGAGGAGTACTCTAGATACCCATGAAAAACGACATATAAAAATCGGCTGACGCCAAAAAGCATGCAAAATAAGCGTGATTATTCACGCAAACATCGATTAATTGCCTAACGTTATTGAGGAATAAATCGATGAAATCAGTGTAAACAAAAATCTCATATGCGGTTACGTTAAACAGATTTTTTGCTGAGTAAAGCGTAACCGGATCTGATTATTAACTTTTCATGCCATCCCAACTACCTGCTTTGAATGGCCGGCAAATGTAGTAGCATAATGGGCAATATACCTAAAATTGCCTCATAAAAGAAAACGTGTTTTCGTCAGCTATTTTTTGACGTTGAGGTGCAAAAATAACAAGAAAATCGTTGACGTCCATTAGCGTCGAGATAAACCTGTGTAATATGACGTCACACGATATGTAATTGAGGTCCCATGTCAAATAAAAAATAACAGACAATATTTCTGCTAACATTTCGGGGAAAGAAAAAGTGAATTGGATAACACTTTCGCTCTGTTAATTTATTTCCTCCTCCTCTACCTTCATGACGATGATGATGAAGACAATGGTAGCAAAACAGGACATTGGATAACTAACCATCAGTTAATTTCATTCATCTTTATAGTATAAGTGTGCAAAATGATTCGTGCATCGAACCAGTGAACGATAGGTCAGCGAGCGGTTCTTTCAGTGAGCGATCTCGCACACTTGTAGTTCATAAGCCCTCATGTGTAGAATCTCTTGTTTTAATACCGGAAATTATCTTACTTAAAAAAGAAGTCTTATTTAATACCCTATAGTCAAACAATAGCGAATTAAAGTATGGGAAACTTTTTCCCAGCATAGCTAATATTGTGGTAATATTAGATGATAAACTTCTCACAAAGAAAATAATGATTTCACGGTGCCTGGTGGGAACCGAACCCACGATCTGTTGGTATCCGGCCAAGGGCTCTTCCAACTGAGCTACAGGCGACCGATCATCCTCCCCTCTATGAGTGTATATAAGCCTTACTATAAACGCGTTTTTGAAATGGGTCAGTGCCTAGACTGCTTTTGAAATCAAATCTACGTCGAAGAAGCGAACGTCCTAAAAGTGAGACTACCGTGATATTAAAATGTGGGAATTTTTTTCTAATCATAGCCGATGATGTGGTAATATTAAATAATAAATTAGTAAAAAATGATTTCACGGTGCCTTGTGGGAGCTGAAACCATCAGATACCGTGAGCCCTTGACTGGATATCACCGGAGGTCGTGGGGTAGAAGAAAGCAGGACGCGCTGGCAGGAACAGAGCAATTAAAAATTATGTGAGCAGTCTAAATGGCTTTAAAAAATATCACGTGATACGGCATGAAACAGAAAATGTGTTTCGATATTGAATGGGAGGGGCTTTGCCCCCCACCCCAGTTCTCCCTTTTCTACGTTATAGAAGTCTAGGCACCCCATTAAGTGTAAAATTCTTTCAATGCGCCATTAGTGAGCATACCGAGTGAAACTTGGCGCCAACTTTTCTGTTTTTTTTTTTTTAGTTTTGTGTTTGGCAACAATAGGTAGAGACTTTGTAGGTAATTATTGATTGTTTGGCACCCACGTATAAGCCCTCCCTTTCTCAATTCTTGCAACTCCGCCAAGAGTCAAACCACCCTTCATACCTCATCGCACTTGAAGGCAGGAGCGGTGTCTCACCGCTATGGCTTCTCCATAACATTTTATGGAAATACAGTCTGCCAATGCGGACAACTTTTCCAAACCATCATTCTGCATACAAAAAAAGAAGAAGAAGAAGAGCTTTTTCGTGCAGAAGAAAAAGAGGCACCGTTCTGGCCTAGAGTCGGATTGATTCCTTTACATACGCCTTAATTTGATAATGAAATTCTTTTTGGTATGTAAGGTAGAACCCCGATTTTCCGAAATGTCATCTATATAGACGTCATCCGGGGCCCCCCCGGGCCGCAGCCCCTACTCCCCCCTCTCGTCGGTTTTGTGCAGAATGAGGCTTTAATAAACGTTACTTAGTAAACTTAAACGTTGATAAACGTTTTAGTGTAAGAATGAATCGCAAAGTATAGAACTGGTTGAGTTTAGAGGAAAAAGCTAGGACTTTTAAATGATGTGGATTATAGCAAAGTTGAACAAGACAAATTGCCGTAAGGTATTCTGTGATTGCAAAGAGTACTTTATCTACGCTTTAGAAAGCTGAACTTGTTTGTGTAGTTAATTAATTTGAGCCTGCTTGAAAGAGAATGAAAATTGCCAAAGATGGAGCACTGATGAAGTAGACCAAAAAGATTCAAGCGCAAAATTTTACACTGGAAATGAGGCATCTAGTTTTACACTAGAGATTAGATAATTCTCACCAGAGATGAGATGGACTCAGCTCGGCTGCGGGTCCAAAACGGGCTGGAGCTCCATATTTTATATGGCTTTCGAACTCTGGCGGGAATAGGCTCATCAGACGGATGCAACTGAAACCACAAACTGACTTTTAGTTTCAGGGATTTAGTCGAGGCCTAGCGGCGCTAAGGCAAAATTTTAGGAAATCATACATTCTACAAACAAAATTCTGTTCAAGCTGTAAATAAAAAATATGTGGATTCTACAATTCTATAAAAAAAATTTTTTTTTTAGAGCAATGACCCTAAAATTTTGAATAAATCAACTAAGAATCGTGGGAATTTAAATGAAATTACAGCTTGGAACACGTGTCATAAACTGCGTTCCGAATAATAAAAGCCACAATGTGTTGGTTAACATAACGGAGGCGACAAGGGCGAAAAGGTGGAATTTTGGCTATCTTGTTCAATTTTTTTCTTTATTTTATTAGCTCACTTCAGAGGTCATTCCTGGTTTAGTCCGAGTTTTATTATTATTTCACGCTTATATACCCCGAAGCTATATGCTGTAGGCAGTGTCGTATCCGGAGGGGCATTTGGGGGTCTTGCAATGCTGGCTCAACAACCCATCAGTTAAATAAATTTTTTAAACAACGGCTGGGGGACTCAAGTACCCCTTGCCCCCCCCCACATATGGACATCCGTGGTCCAAATATAAACCTATTTCCTTTACAAAGGCGTCTGTGTATTAAATAAATATTAATAATAATTAGATCTTATTGAGTACGTAGTTGAAAAATTCGCATATTATTTTGAAAATAGAAACACAGTTCTTCCATAAAATTTAGTGTAAGTTTTTTTCTGTATTATTAGTAAGTGCATTATTAACATTCTTAATTAGTAAGTAACATGATATTGATGATTAGTTTTTAAACATGTTTTGGAAATATATTAATAAAAAGATCATATTTCTCTTAATTTTAAAAGACAAAAAAATGATGTTAAATCCGTTCTCTTGCATAATGCAATCCATTTCTTTCTTTTTTTGTTTAAATTGCCTTTTTATATAAAAAGTATCCCTTCTTTTCAAGATACTTTTCTTCTTTTTTTCTTCATGTAAATGAGGGAGGTGTGACTACGTAGCTAATGTCTAAAGGCGACAGTTGTTTAAATCTGACACTCAGTAAGTTTAACTTCAGTAAGTTAAAGTAATTATACAAAATGTATAAAAGGACGCATATATGGAATATACAATGCCACCTTGAAAAAATTAATAAAAACAAACGTTAAAAATATTTAGTGATTCGGCATTAACAGGGCAATATTATCGGTAGGTCTGGTGGGGCAGCTGCCTAAGACTCACAAATTTTAGGTTCCCCAAAATTTTTTATCCTTTAATTTTACTTTTGCCAAAAACTGCATTCCAGTCATAAAATTAAAGTTTAAAATTTTCTTTTTCCATCTGATTTAGTAACAAAATTGTACGACAGCAGTTATCCAACTCTCAACTTCTTCGACAATTCAACAATCTGCGCTCGCAGAGGGGAGGATGATCCGTCGTCTGTAGTTTCAGTTGGAAGAGCACTTGGCCGGATACCAAGAGGTCATGGGTTCGGTTCCCAGCAGGCACCGTGAAATCATTCTTTTCTTTGCAAGTTATCATTTAATATTACCACCTCATCGACCATGATGAGAAAAATTTCCCAACATTAATTACTATCCGACTTCAAATTCTTCCCTTCCTACTTCCATGGTCATATTGCTGTTTTTAGGAAATTATTTGGGCTCAATTTTTTTTTTTTTTAAGTTTTCCCTGGGCCTGAGATTGTGATGATCGGACATCAATCGTCTATCGCGCCCCTATCGTCATTCGCTAACCAATCAGATTTTGCTTTGCCAAGGGTCTTAACGGGTTTTCGCTCTCAATCAATCACATACCAGATTTCAAGGACCTCGCAAACTGATTTGGTTAAACGAATTATTAACTTCGGAAATCCGCTTTTCTCGAAAGTTAATTAGCTGAATGGATTTCAATCGCCTCCAATTAAATTACAGCACTCAGAGGATTAATCACCGTCCCTAACATGACAAGAATGTGTTCAACACGACAGGAATGAGTTCTTTATTTATACTTTCAAAATATCGCTTGATATTTAGTAATTCGGGAAATATAATTAATAAAGATGATGAGAGTATGAGTGGTTAGAGTATATCATAATTTTAATTTCATTATTTGGGACGTAGTGGCTCAGTGGCTAAATTGTTGGCCTTTTACTTAACGGGTTTATATGGTATTAAGTTTGAGGTGGTTCAAAAGTCCCGCTAAATTTTCGACTCACGTCTTAGATATTCTGCTAGACGTGTCTTGGGATAATCAGGGCCGACGAGAGGGGGGGAAGCAGGGGCTTCATCCTGAGGCCCCGGATGAAATCTGGGGGCCCGCGCTGGCAAGGACTTATGGGGGCTGTGGGGGAGGGAGGGGGATGACCACGCCCGACTAGTTTTGCTAATCGGAAGGCCAGAAAAATTGTTCTCTAAATCCAGATTAATAAGATTTTGTGCATTTTTAATGTACAGTTTTTTAATTATTCTTCATTAGCCTATCTCGATTAATAAAAAAATAATAATAACAACCAGTAGCTTACGTTAGTTTCTTTTTTCAGCAGTGATCTTGTAAAATAATTATGTAATAAGAAAGTACCAAAAAAAATGCGTTCTTATTTCACACTTTTTGATCACGTGGAGATTCAGCCCCCCCTCCTCCTCCAAAGAGAAAAAATATCTATGTCACAGGGAAGGGGTTATGGGGGGGGGGCTTGCGTTAGCTCTCGGCGCCCCTGGGGGATAACACCTGGGAACTCAGGATGTTCACAAACAATAATAATAACCAAGACGATTTAAAACTCGGATGTATGAACTTTAATGGGAACCAAGGGACATTTAGATAAACCTTTTGCGTTTGAATGTATGTTCATGAGCTTAACGTCCTTCTCAGCACGATGCTTATCTCTGATGAAGCCTCCATCACACCTGAGAGGATGCAGGGCCCGAGACAAGGGAAGGAAGCATATGCCCAAGAGCTTGGGACCCAAAGGCACCAGATGCGAAACTCTATTAATACAATAAACATACTTTATCATTAAACATAATGTGTGGCGGGGCCTGATTTAAACTGCCCGTAAGCCGCTAAATTATGTTTATGAGAGTCTTTAGTATGGGCGCCCATACTAGTGGAGGTTGAGAAAAATTAGCGAGTACTTGTAGGAAGAGGGGAGCTGATAAAAATTATTACCTCCTTCTCAAAGCTATCGAGAATTTTAGTGAATGTACAAGATACCAAAACGCTACAAAAATAATTGATACTGCTTGACAATTAGTAATGAGCTAAAAAGTACCTTATTTTAAAATGTGACTGTAAAACTTTTGAAAGTAAATGCATAGCAGGTTACGGCAAATAAAATTTTTAAACGAATAGGGCGCTCTAGTCCCTCTTCCCCCCCCCTCATATGGACGCCCATGGTCTTTAATGTTCGCAATGCGCACGATAATTAACACGTTGCATGGACACTTGTTTATCATCTGTTGTTTTTACTTATTTTTTTGACTACTCGTCAGGCTTGGAAATTTTTTTCATTGGTTAAATATAGAGGATTAATTGGAAAAGTAAATTAATTGAAATATGTAAACCGGAAGCGGAGAAAAACTTGGACAATGATACATGTCGGCGATACCATTTAACCTCTGAATCAATTAAGTTTTTAATACCAGAGTGTAAGCTAGTTACACAAACGGACTAGAGGTATAAACATAACCAGACTGTAAATAGAATCTGTAAGAAACTAGCTATTTGAATTTGCTTAGTCACAACTATCGTCTGACGTTGACGAGTTGAGCTATAAATGAACTGTCAATGAAAGCAGTTCCATTTTTTTTTTGTGGGGAAGTTGGGTAGCTCACACGATAGGTGAAGCAATGGCAGGTTCTGTACAAATTGGGTGAATAAAGGAGTGCGCACCCAATTTTGACCAATGAACTGTGTTCCAGGTCAAATTATATGGGTTCATGGGGTCCGAGGACCCCATATAATTCTCTGCTTATGGTATTGCCCATTTAATGCCTATACCCCCAAGTGAAAGAACGCACAATGCTAATAACAATAATATGAATTAAGGAATTGTGAAAATATCAGTACTAAGTGAAAATAAAGGTATAAAACTGTATTAATAAACTACACTTAAATTATGGAAGATTATATCGATGGATACGCAAAATTTCATTTTAATCAAAACTAAAAATGATATAATAGTAATAAGATACAAATACCATATACCATACATATGTCATGCCATATACCATACCAGGAAAGAACTTAATATATCGAAAGGCTAAATACTGGTAAAATAGCAAATGAAAAAGATAATATAAGCTTTAGGACGCGTAAGCAGTAGTTCTGCATCAAGAGCAGAGTTTAAGTTTTGTGAGCATTTTTCGCATTTTGCGAAAAATTTTAATACCACTTTCGCTAAAAAGCGAAAGCCCTGAAAATTAAAAATTTCTACAATTTTATGTCGGCGGCCGCCATACGACGATCTTGAAGACCTTTTGTTGCGTCATGAACGGATGAATCGAAATGTTTAATTTTGAAAATTTCTACAAATTGTGGTGTGTAGCAAAGCCAACGATAATTGTGCAAATTTTTCGCTGATTGTATAATTTCGTACAAAATAAAAAGTGTTATTTGTAGTTTTAAATTTTCATTATGTTATTTTGTCGAACATTTTCCTAAATGTACAAAAATTTTAGTACAAAAATTTCAAGACTATCTCAAGTATTTACAGTAGAAAAAGAGAACTAAAAGAAATTTAAAAATGCTCAAATTTGTTTAATTTACATTTTAGCTAAAATGCTAAAGCAAAATAAAAATCTAATTTAAACCCTGATCAGGTGTAACGTTAAGAGATATGTGTGTATGTAAGAATGTATAAAGATGATATAATACAATTAAAAGACAGAATGATTTTAATGGTATTGATACTTTGAAAAGTACGATAACGTTTCCTGTTAGGGCCGTGCGCACACGGTGGGGGGTGGAGGGTGTTGAACTTTTCCATTTGGACACCATTATTACAAATTCCTCATGATAAAAAAGAAATCATATCAGGATCCCCTCTTCCCCGTTCTAGCAAAAAACCTTCCCATTTTGAAATCCTGTCCACAGGTCCGCTTCCCGCACTTTTTCAAAGCGTTTGTGTGTCCGCTGCAGTGATGACGAACCACAAGGTCCAAGAAGACATTGTCACAAAAGATCCATTCCATACAAAAGATCAATCAATATTTTCCATATCTTTTATGATTCCACATTCAAGAATGAACGCTATAATTACTGGTTACAACATGGCGGTAGTGAGCCATGAATTCACAGAAGAAACGTCAAAGAACAGCAAAATCAATGCATTGTTCGTACTTCCAAGAAAAATATCGAAATGGTTATATATAACCGGCCACGATGGTTCTGAATTTTGTGATGGCGAAAGTGAGAGGGTTTTTGATTGGCGAAATAAATATCAAATAATCGATTTTTTTTTATTTTTCCATCGATTAAACAAAATGATCGATTAAAGCACAGGAATAATGTGTTCATCTACCATGGCTTTAATCTGGAATCGTTTTCCAAGGGGGGAGGGGAGGAACAAATGCTTGCCCTTGCCTATAATTAACTGCGTACTGTAGCCGGGTGGGTGGGTGGGGTCTTCCAGTCTTAAAAGGGGCAGATTCCTCGGACAATTGTAGAAAGGTTCATTACTTTACGGGAGGGGGTTGATGGGAGTTGTAACCCTCCCATTGCAATGGAATTTTGTACACATTTAATGGAATTTGTCCTGTACCACCCCGCCCCCATTGAGCTTATAACTCCCCTTACGAGACTTTCTGCGTACGCTCATGTGTGTGTGTGTGTGTGTGGGGTAAGTATTCGCCTATCGTGAAATCAGTAACGCAGGAAAGAGGGGATCAGGGGCTCAAGCTTTCTCACTGGATACGAAAACACATTATTTTTCTCTAAAGCCGCATCACATAATCTTCCTTACAGCCTCTTGAGCCCCTCATAGCCACGAGCCCCGCCCCACGAGTTTTGAATTGTCACACTACTGCATGAAATTAACCTGAAATCCCCCCCTTCATGGTCTATGACATCATCAGGAGCAGAACCTGTTTCTCCGCAACCGTAGTCCCTTATGTGGTTCCTTTGTCAGCAGAACTTCGAATTGTTTTAAAACTGGAAATTCCCGGCATAGCACGAACAGGGGCGCCCATATGATTACTTCTAGAGGAGGAGGGGGGCTAAGAAAAATTATCATCTCCTTCTCAAGGCTGTCAAACATTTTAGTGAATGTACAAGATACTAAAATGCTACAAAAATAATTGATACTGCTTGACAATTAGTAAAGAGTGTAAGAACCTTATTTTAAAATGTGCTGGCAAAACTTTTGAAAGTAATTGCATAGCAGAATCAGGCAAATCAAATTGTTGAACGGCTAAGTGAGGGGCTCAAGTCCCATATGGGCGCCCATGAGCGTGACCTTTGATGTCCTTGAGCTTCAAAAAACGCGAACGGACAAATTGTATTTTAATTTATATTCAGAAATATAAGCGTAGGCCTAACTAGGAACTGGATACACCAATGGATGTAAATAGATTTTCTATAGGCCTACCTGTGCTTACGACATAGAAATATATGAAATAAAATAAATTCTCTATAACGGACACTTCCAAATAGCGAACACATCTTGTTAGCGGGCACTTTCGCAATTCCCATTCCCAATGCACGTTATGCCCTAACACACCTTGTTTGAATAGCGGACATCTCCACAGCATACTAGCTAAATGATCTTGCGCCCCTGACAGAGGAACAGAACCGTCCATATTGCCCCCCCCCCCGCCCCTAGCTATGGACATTCTCACTTGTGAATTATTTCAGTTGATTTTATTCTCTTCCTCGCCTGCGCCCTTGGCGCGGGCCTTCCACGCCACCTCCTAGCTATGGCTCAGCACTTCCAAATAGTGAACACATTATCAAGTAGATGTCTATCCATAGCCGTATTTCCCAATAGGTTATACTAGGCTATAGACTAGGGCGGCAAAATTTTGTGTATTGAATCTGATATAACAAAATCAATACCAGACGATGATATAATCAGATGTTTTGCCGAGAAGAAAGCTAGACGTCATGCTTTCCATTTAAATACCAGTGCTTGATAGGCCCTTGTATTTTTGCCAAAATTAAAATTTATTTCGATAAAATTGAATTTGATTTATTATATACCAAAAAGGAATAATACTGAAGTATAAGTTAATACTCTTTAATGTTTATGTTGTAATTTATGAATCTGTTTTTTCAACGTATTTACTTTCAATACAAATGTTTTTTGGTGTATATTGAATGCAACACTTTTTGTGTTTCTGCCACTGATTGGGGTGGGTGGACGGGTAGGAAAGGGCGGCCAAAATACGTAGCCTAGGGGCGGCAAAATGATAAATCCGCCCATGTGTATATCCGTTTTACTGGATAAGAAGATATGGAGGAAAGCCTCGTTACAAGTTTGGATTTCTAATCGCCTTCAAAATTTGAAGGAGACTTAATCTCTCTAACCCAGGGTTTAACATACGCCCTCGGCGCAGTATAGCCCAGATGCTCTTGCGCCATAAAACATCCAAACAAACAAACATACGCCCTGCGAGCCACAATAGGGCCCGCCAACGGCGTTAATCCGGCCCGCTAACAACTTTTTGGAATAAAAAAAAATTTCAAAACAAAAATTTTAGATATTTCTCAGAAAAACCGCGGGGACAGCATGGGTGACCCCTTTCCATCTCACAAGTAAACAAACAAATTACCGGAAAAAATTGAAAAATTGAAGAGAAGTTTGTTTGTTTGTTTGTTTTACGAAACCGCTAGCCCGCGAGAACCGTGAAATGTTTTAAGTGGCCCGCTGCCCCAAAAGGTTGGACAAGCCTACTCTAACCTATCTGTTAGATAGTAAAATGTTAGCTCCAGTAACAATTGTTTACTATATGCCCTATCCAACACATTTCACTTGGTTAGATAAAATTTGCATTGCGTAATGCCAGTTCACCTGTAAATACATATATCGTCGACACGACACTAAACTAATGCAGTTACAAAATTCTGCTCCGCGGAAATTGCATTTAAGCATTTATTGCAAGACTACTTTAACACGAATAGCTGAAAATTCACGAAAGATTATATTACTATGTCATAATTACATTACTATTTCAGTATATTATAATAATGATTGCATTACAATTTCGGTACATTATAATAATGATTTTATTACTATTTCGATTCATTATAATCATAATTACATTACTGTTTGGGTACATTATAATAATGATAACATTACTATTTCGGTACATTATAATAATGATTACATTACTATTTCGGTAAGCAGCACATTTTTGCGTTTTTGTCGGATCATTAAATAATCTCAAAAATGTCTTCAGGTAAAAATTATCGAATTTGCAGTTTCGGTAGTTAGTGTGGTATCAACGACAGGGTAGTAGCTAGATGCTTTTTACGGGGGAGCTTTAAATTACAGGGGGAGCTCAAAATGCTACGTGGGGATGTTTAACATTTCCGAATGCTTAAAAATACATTTCATTGTCAATACTGCTGTCATTCGGTACCGATGTAAATGTTTAGCACCAATATAGGTGCTAGGTGAAAATTAATGTCGCTTGTATGTCAAACACGCGTACTGTCTTTTCACGAAAAGAAGTTTGATAGTGCAGTTAGATATTATCGGGAGGTGACGTCACAAACCGGCTAAACGCTTACAATAATGTTGGACTTCAAGCACTGTACTTGTTTTCAGCGACCGCCGAAAACAAATTCTGAGATTGGGTCTTACTCTGCTGTAAGCGGCTGGCTGGTTTGTGACGTCACCTCCAGCTATTTCTAACTGTACCATCGGACTTCTTTTTGTGAATAGACAGTCAGTGACATATTTCCCTATAGGCTATACTAGGCTAGGGCGGAAAAATTTTGTGTATTAAGTCTGATATAACAAAATAAATACCATACGATGATATAATTAGATGTTTTTATAAGAAGAAAGCTAGAGACGCCAAGCTTTCCATTTAAATACCAGTGTTCGATAGGCTTTTACTTTTTACTAAAATTAAAATTTATTTCAATAAAATTGAATTTGATTTATTATATACCAAAAAGAAATAATACTTCAATATAAGTTAATATTGTTTAATGTTTATGTTTCAATTTATGAGTTTGTTTTTCAACATATTTTTTTTTAAATACGAAATTTTTTGGCGTATATTGAATGTAACAATTTTTATGTTCCTACCACTGATTAATGGACGGACGGGTAGGAAGAGGCGGCAAAAATAGCCTAGGGGGCAAAGTGGTAAATCCGCCCACGTAGACAGTAGGTGCAATGTTGATGTTTCGTAACAACACTTATTTCGACACTAGTGTAAGCCTGGTTTTGCACTTGTTAAGCACTGGTAAACTGGTGTTTAAACCTGACGCCAGTGTCGAAATATTGTTGCCGTGGAATCTCCTGATGAAATTTTGCATTGTTGTATTATTGATGTTTTGAAAAAACGATACTTAAAGTTTCAATTTTATTTTTTATGTGAAAATATGTTTAAATAAAAATTTTAATCTATTTAGAGAAACTGAAAAATAATTTGCGCTTTTGCTATGAGATAAAACATCGACCAGAAACTTGAAAAGTTTACAAGGGCGGTCTCTTGACTGTCCCAGACGGATTTTAACGAAAAAAAATCAGCTAATAGTCCATCCAATTCTAGGCATATATCGTGAAAATTACAGCCGAATCTCTATGTTAATGTCAGAAAAAATTAATAAAAAGTATATTTGAGTTTCCAGAATAGAGCATTTATCGCCATTTGGCGTCAGCCAAATTTCTTTTTGAGTAAACGCTGTAAAGGAATAGCCATAATTGGGCATTTGTTTTGTTTTTTTATCTCCACACTGGTTTGCGCTTTTATGTAACTAATTGAGGTTATTTATCTAAATCACACCATATTTTAGAATATGAAAATCAAAATAAGATCAGAAACATTAGAACTGGCGAAGTAAATATATAAACTAAACTAAAACATTTTCTGCTATAACTTTCACAAATAAAATACGAAAAATACTAAATTCTGGCATAAAAAAAAATTGTTACAACTTAAATAAAATCCAATATGTTTGAAACTGGTAAACAGATGTAAATGTATTTTTAAAGTTTCAAAGCAGATTATATCACCCTGATGGTATTATGACATTCGTTCGTTTAAAATTTTCGGCTAACTGAAAAGAATTATCGCCAAATGCCGCTAAAAGATTACATTTGGCGTTATTTTAGCGAATCTTTAAAATTTAATTTCAGGTTTTCTAAGGGGATTTGGCCATTAATTTTTATAGTACAGGTTTTTTATAATATACGCTTTCACCTAAATTAATTTCGTTAAATCCGTCTTATGACAGTCAGGAGACTGCCCATGTTAGATAAAAACAGTCCAAAATGCATATGTGGCGCTCGATATAAGCGTGGTAATAGTGTACTTTGTGACCAGAGGATTTAAATTTGGCGGGAGCCCACCAGAGCCTGGATCCGGTACTATTTTATGTTTGGCGATTACTTAATATTAGCCGGAGCCCCCCAAATAGACGCTGTCATGAAAAAGTAATAAATTTGAGATTAAGGTCATGCATTTTGTTGTCCAGAAAAATGGACATAAACAATTGATATGATTTATCGATTCTTTTGCAGCCATTCGATTTTTTAATCGATTTATCATAATATTAGGGCTCCTGCACTTTTTTTTTGTTAGAAATTAAGCCCTGTTTGTGACTCAAAAAGTTTGGGAACCACTTTCGTAAATTAACAGCCACCAACGGAAGAAAATCATCTGGACTTAATCTGAAACTTAATGAATTCTTATCTTCTACCGTTGCAACAAAACTATTAGTGTTATCGCAGATTCCATGTGTATTCCAATCCAGATCATAATCTTGTAACATACTCGTAAAGAGGAAGTATTAGCAAGAATTTCCCAGATAGACTGCAGCAGTCATTAACTCGTAATATTTCTTCCATTTCCGGATTTTTGTATGATGCTTCCGGAGAGGCGATCCGCCATGACAGTCACAGCCATTAATAATGGACAATCATGGACGACTTGTCGCCCGTATCTCAGGTCCGATCTTCAGGCGATGGTAAACAACTCATGGTTAATAGAATACCCATCAACCTTGCTTTGTTTATTTTCTGCGCATAGATTTTTTTAGGAGTCGGCTGCTACGTGGCGCATCGTTAAAAATTAATGTCATCTGCAACTAAGTATTCACTATTCCTTTCATCTCGGTTCCTTACAGAAAGCCCTTATTTTTCCCCCCACCTCCTTCTTCTTCTTTGCTGAAGACTCATTGCTTTTCACCAGACTTGGGAACGATTATAATCAGTTTATATGATTACGATTACTATAGTAGGATTATGATTACAATTACCGAAGTATTAACCTTTTAGATTACGATTTTGATTACGATTGCAGTCAATTTTCGGTTTTCGATTAAGACCACGATTATGAATGCACATAAAAAACATGATTACAATTACTATTACAGATTAATCACGATTACTTGCACGCAACCAGAAACAATGTGTTTGATTACAATTACAGTCAATTTTCGTTTTCCGATTACAACTACGATTAAAAATACACATAAAAACATGATTACAATTACAGATTATAATCACGATTATTTGCACACAACCAGAAATAATCAGTTCGATTACGATTGTAATCAAGACGATTACAATTATAATCATAGCGATTATGATTACCTAAGAATTTCAAAAAACGATTATGATTAAATGAAATTTAAAAGTGTGATTATGATTATATTGCAGATTACAGCTACTTCAAAACATTCGATTACAATTACAGATGTGAGTACGCGAAAATGTAATCGATTGCAATCGATTATAATCGCTTGATTACGATTACACGGAGTCTGCTCCTAACAGAATATGAACCATTCATTTTGCCCTATTAAGTATTCGCTTGCCCTCCAGCTGGCCACTTTGAAGAAAATGTTGGGGTGAGGGATTTGGATGGAAAAACCATCAAGTGCAGTCAAACAAGTCAATCAGAACCGGGAGAAACACAAACACAATAACAATTCATATATATTATGTATATATACCCCTCCCCCGTCCTACCTCGCAATAATTTTGAAAACATTTCAGCTTATGGGCGAAACGTGTTTCGAAGAATGAAAAACCTTTCAAATCAGAGTTGATATAATAATGGTTCGCTTGACGTTTGTAAAGGTATTTCGATCGTAAAAGAGAATCAGAGTCGGCGCTAGGTATTATGTCGCTCGTGGCGAACACGTGTTTTGGCGCCTCTAAAAATCTGCTCCTTAAGGCGAATTCACGGTTCGCCCCCCTCCCCCACTCTTGGTACAGTCCCCGAAGCGGAATATCCTGTATATCGTAGCCTAGGTTTGGGGCACAGAATTTGCGGGTTCCTGTGAAAGTTCAGTCGATCGGTGGGGGCGCGACGATTTTGCAAGAGCTAAAAGCTAACGGATTATAAAGCTTGTACTTGTTTTAATAATTCTTGTGAATTATTTTAAAAAGAAACTCTTTTGCGACGGGCCCCTTTAGGATTTTCCATCCCTGGGAATTTGTCCCTTCCCCAACTTCTCGTGGTCGGCCCTATTTAAAAAATAATTTGCATATAACCAGTGGCGTAGCTATAGAATTTGGGCCCCAAATCAATCGCTGGTAGAAGCCCCCCCCCGCACCAGGATCCCACGATTATGCTATCTAAAGAGCCTCAACTTTCAAAGGAACTCCAAAGGACAAGGGCAAGCATAGGCGTAGAGTTATATGGCGCCCGTGGGGCCCCGAGTTCCTCTCCAATAATATGAAATAGATTGTGATTTTACATATATTGTAATGTACAAACATACATGAAATGTGCTTAGCCCCTCCGATAATTTCGAGAACTCTGCGCTGATGGGGGCAGGGCTGAACTTACGGTGTTAGCGGCCCTGGGCAAAGCAGATTTTAGCGGCCCTTAAAAACGCTTTGACATAACACAACGAAAAAAGATTGACCAGGGTTTAGCATTACAAAATAAAGTTCTTCAATTCAGTGGCGGCAGGCGACTTCAAGAACGGATGAAGCGGCGAGCCCTTCTACCCACAAAGAAACCGGAAAATGGCCAATAAATTTCCATTTTGTAGCAAAATAATTGTACTTATTATGATTTATATATATAGCAAAATTGTAGTATGATTGTGACATGTAGTACTTTCTAATGTAATATACATGAATACACATATCTAAATGTATATTAACTTGGACAAAGTTAAAGTTGTAAAGTAATATCACACAAGGTAGTAAACCCAAGTAAATTTAAGTAGTAGAAACATCTCAGAATAAAAATTGACATGTAGTAGTAGTAAAAGGTGAAGAGGAGTAAAAGATTAAACAATACCAAGAATTTTGTTCTTCATCAGGGACCGCACAAAATCCCTGTTATTGGTTTGCTTTTTCTGACTACAATAATTGAGATTTGTGATCAATACTGAATAAACCAGCATTGACCAAAAATTAGCTAAAAACAGTATAAACCCAGAATATAATTAGTTTAACAATATTTTAGTAATTTAGAAGGGTCTCTTTATTAATACTGAGAACAATCTCAATTGTTGTAAGTGGCCCAAAAGCAAACTTACAACAAGTAGATAGAGGTATTGAAAGTGATTAAAGTGTAAAGGTTCAATTAACATGAATAGAGAAGATGATGAAGTGAGAAAACTCATTACTTATACCAAAAATTGTAAAAAGTTTTACATGAATATGTCACACTCAAGATAAACACTTAATTATTAACTAGTAAAAATATATAAGTTTAAGTTTAAATAAACTTATATATTCAAAATAAACAAATTGTTTCTTTGCACTCATAATAGACCCAGAAGTGTGCAATCAAAATAAAGACATATATATGCGCATATGCATAAACATGCACACCCTTACATATATACATATACATACCCATACATATACACAGATACGTATACACATACATATATATATACACACACACACATATATATACACACAAATACACACACACACGTATATATATACACACTCAAAATATACACAGTATATATACACATATAAACCAGATATGCACCATAAATATATATATATATATATATACACAAATATAATTTGAACAATATTAAATAAAAAAACGTTGTTGAACATAGAGAACTCAATAAATATGCATACAACAGCTAGAAAAAGCTTACTATAATTCTCAAACCTGATATCAAAACACTTACCTACATTACAGAGATAAACTTGTTAGTATAATAAATAAAAATGTAAGAAAAACAATCCAGAGGTGACAAGAAGTATTTAAGAAAAAGTACTGAAGGATTAGAAGTAAGAAAGTATGTAAAAGAAATGAGATTTGTCGTGTTTTGGGTGTAGGAGAAAACACCAAAGCACTGGGGTTCTTTTTGCTAGAAAAGTTGCCTTTTGTCCACTAGGACTTAAACTTTAAATGGTGCTTTTGTGGTGAAAAACCAAGCAAAGGATAGATTATAATGGATGATAATAGTGGAAATAGGGACTGAGAAAGTTAAAGGTATGTGGAAAATGAAATGAAGTGGAGGGTTTAGGAACAAGAAAGTTTTTTAACAAAATTGTATACCAGATTCTTGGTGAAGTAATGTGGAACATCATTGTAAATGCATTCGACATTAGTGTCTGAAAGTTTTTTAATTTGAGGTTATTGTTACTCGAGAACATTTCGAGAACATTTCGAACAAATGATATTTCTGTGGACTTTTCTGGATATGTTGGGAGTCCCAGTTTGTGAGGAAATTCACTTTAAATCTGAAGTCTTGCCTTTTATCATACAAGTCAATTTCAGTAAGAGAGTTGTCGTTGATGCTGATATTTAAATCTAGGAAAACACCACTCTTGTTGTCAGTATTGGTTTTAATTAGTTTTAGGTTTGGCGGGTAGCTGTCAAGATTCTTAGTGCCATTGAGTGTTATGAGGTCATTAATAATGTATTCGAATGTGACTCGCTGTTGAAGGTAAGCTTTTTCGTAAAAATGAAGTTATAAGTTTACCAGAATACTGGAGTAACTGGCTCCTGTGGGAATTCCGTGGGTTTGTACACAAAGCCTGCTAAACATTTTTATGATGTTTTTTTTGAGGCAAAAGGAAAGAAGGTTTTTGCAGTTGGATGCTTCCAGCCCAAAGAAATTCTGTTTTTTCAAAGTAGTGAAAAATAATTTCGGAACACTATAAAATGTCAATGGAATTGAATAGGTTTTCAAAGCCATAGCATTCGCTGCTACATAACTGGTTATCTTGCAGATATTTAATTATTGAATTATTATCATTTATGAACCAGGTTTTTTCTTGGCTTCTAATTTGGTCTTCAACTTTTTTTAATAAATGAAATAATGCTTTTGCAGCAGAGGATCCATACGAATTGCTTACTTGAGTAATAAAACGAAATTTTAGAGGGTTTTTGTGGAATTTTACCGTGGCAAAGAGGAAAGGTTTGTTAAGAGATTTGTTAGTTAACTTGAGCCTTTTATGAAAGGCAAGGATTTTTTTGTCAAAGATTGTTTCACTTTCATTAAAAGGAGTATAGGCTGATGAAAGTTCTAGCCGCTTTTTTAAGTTTTCAATGTAGAAGTTTTTACAGATAAGTGCAAAATTTCCTGTGGCTTTATCTGTAACAGTGATCACAAAATCTCTTTGGATGTCTTTAATTTGTTCGAGAATTCTTTTTACATTGGGCTGATTTTTATTATCTAATCTTTTCAAAAGGTTCCTTTGGTTGCAGAAGTGAAAAATTTTTTAAAGAATCTTGGATCTCAATTCAATGAAGGTTTCTAATGGTATATTATATTTGAAGGCAATATCATAACAGAATTTTTAGATGTCAGCATGAATATGCTGGGAAAATGCTGTTTTGCCTCTGTTCACCGCCATCCTAAATTTTGATCCCTTTTCTAGTAGAGTTTTCAGATCTTCAGAGGCTATTCCATTAAGATGACCTGTGACAATGTGTCCATGATATATATATAGTTTTAAAATATGGATGTATTTAAATAATTCGATTATTTACACATAATAGACCTTTCAATACAAAAACTGCGCATGCACAAGTAATTGTATGAAATTTAAATATTATCAAAACATATAAAATTATTCATTATATACATAAATTGTTAAATATGTCAACAATAAAAACGTTTTAATTTAAAATTTCAATAATCTGCCATGTATAATATTCCAAATATTCACAATATATATATACCGGACCTGATATGGTACTACATGTTGTACAGACAGAGATAATATGTGGAGACAACAAACAAAATAAAAATATGCAATATATGCTTACCCAGTCTTTATTTTTTGAATATAAGTTCGATTCTTTTAGACTTGCAAACTTGTCGATGATGTGAAAAAATGGTTGAGTTTCTATTAACTCTTTTAATAGTTCCTTTTCAATTGAAATTTTTAACAAGTTTCTAAGTCTGTCTTCTAACATCGTATTACGCAGACTGATTTTGATTCTGTTTAAGCAAGAAAAACTCCGTTCTACGGAAACACTAGTGGACGGAATAGTCACTATTAAGCAAAAAAGTTTATAAGCTTCTTTAAAAATGTATCTGTTTTCTGTTAAAATTTCCATGAATGTTTGTAATTTCATATCTCTATACTGCTTATCCAGATATATGTGTTTTAATTCATTTTTCAATCTTTGGAAGTCAGTAAATATATTGGGGTAGTACACATTTAAATTATTTATTGTTTTTGTAAGAAATTTATTGGAATACTCTACAAATTTTGAAGTATCCATTAATGTAATAAAATGAAGCTTTTCCATATCTTGAAAACGTGTAGTAATTTGTAAAGAAATAGTATCTAATATTTCATAAAATATGAATTTTATATTTTGCAAGAACTTTATTTTGTGTGAGCGTCACTTTTTTTTTGTCCCTCACGGTGTTCAGTTGGAACTGTTGTTTTCGAAATCACTAATTCGAAAATTTCTATGAACGTATCCTCATTTAGTTTGCTGTTTAAGACCATTTGCGTATTTTTAATTTGTGAGATGCAAAAATTAATGTCAAATGACTTATTTTGTAGTACATTGAAGAGAACATCCGTAAGTCTAAACATATGGTTAAAAACAACAACCAAAAGTGAAAATTCAAAGTCGTTAAATATATTTAAATAGCCGACACTCTGCCTAAGCGAAGTTTGATCGGAGGTTGGATCGTTCATAATCTCAGTAAATACTTCTTTTAAAGAATCACATTCTTTATTTATAACACTCAACATTTTAGAGTTAATCCTAAAAAAATAATAAAAACTTATAAAAAGTAAATAGTGATTTTGAGAAAAAGAGCGTTCAAGTTGGAACTTGGTAACAAGGTAACATGTAATAGTTATTTTTATTTTATACAATAGTGCAAGAAGTAATTGAAGAATTTTGATGCGGTTTGTTTTAAAACACTGCCAAAAATCGATATTATTTTTTAAACTAATAAATAAAAAATCGATTTTTTAAAGATTTAAAGGTCCTGTGTCCCCTTAAGAAACAAAAACACAACGAAATTACACGCTTCTACTGTTACCACTCAACGTGCCTCGAAATACTTCAGGGTAATTAAATAATTCTAACAGATATAACACTAAACTGTTTGTAGTTTGAATCAAAGTTTGATTCAATTCTTTGATTTAATTTTTTTTCTTTGACCAGTAACACATCCCCGCAGAAAATTTTTTACCTCTAGAAACCTCTGTGGTAATCAAAAATCTCAATTTTTATTTCTGATCAAGCCATACCTCTGTTTTGGTAATTTTTACCTTTTTCCCCATGCAAAACCTCTAGATTCAGAGGTAAAACCTCTGATCTGGCAATACTAGCTGACATGATGATGCGATAAAAATTTCTCTTCTCTGACAGTACTTGCTTTCGCCGTAAATATTCCATCGCCATGGTAACCATGTTCGCAAAACATTTCCGTTTTGAAGCGAAGCTCTGAATTTCTATCGTCGCTTCATTCGGCCCTTTTTCTCGGCGAGCAACATTTCGTTGGTGCGTTTAACGCGTTTAAAGCGCTGACTTAAAAACGTAGCCTTCTGTTCCTGAATGTAATTCCAATTATATTAAAGGAATTAAATTCAAAAAAAAATAGTGGGCTCAAAATAAAATTCTAAATTTTATTTTTCTAATCAACTTTTAAATTTGATAAAAAATAAAAAGGATTTGGAATTTAAATTAAAAAAACTGTTCAACCGCCCAATTTCTTTAGGGGAAGCGCCGCTTCGCTCGCGCCACCCTACGATCCTCCACTAATATTTAATATCATCACGCTATTTTAAATTAAAAATGTTTTATTCTTTTTTTTTTACATATTTTGAAATTCGAGCGCTTGGCACATCCTTATATATTTACACGAATTAATTTGATGGAGGATTCGTTTTCGGTGATGCAATCTTGGTGGCGTCATTTTGTACTGGATCCTAATCTTTAAAAGATTTGGAGAATTTCATCATTTGATATGTTGAGCTATTGAAAATATTTTTCTTGCTCGCCGGCATTTTTTTTTCCAAATTCTATTTCCATTTCCGAATGATTGTTGTAGAAAAGAAATACGGACATCCATAACAAAGGGCAAAATGCAGTTTCCTTGTTTGTTCAAACGAGTTAGTCTATTTTCTTTGGGCAGCCGTCATTGCTTTTATGGAGAAATATATGACATATGAAACTATAATATAAGACACTTTATCCTTGCTTCCAAATAAATAAAATATCATCAATCCCCTCCTCGAAGACACTTTTCCTCCCCGCCGAAACAATAATACGTCCACAAGGAAAACCATCTTCCGTGCATAAGCCGTTTTCCCAGCGGAAATGGCAACAGCATAATGGGAAATCTTTCGAAATACGGAAGTCCAAATTTAAGTAGAATGTTTTAGTAACTGGGGGAAAAAACATTAAAATTAAGTTATTTATTTGGGGTGAAGAGGATTCAGACTTAACCAAAAATAAACCCAGATGGAGAAAGTTGAGCTGAAGACAGCTTAAAAGTTACTGTGGAAGAGAGGGAGAGACTTGCAGATACCAAAATATAGTAGGCTGTGAAATTCTGCCAGATTATGAAGTTCTTATTTTTATTAAAATCTCACGTGGTGCTTAGTGGTAAAGCGGTCGTCCATCGTTCTATAGACTTGGGTTCGATTCTAATGTTATGGTAAACGCGTACTCTTTGTCGGTAAAAATTCTGTTGTCATGGGTATGGTTTCTAGGTAACAAAGGCTTGGATTCCTCAGAAAACTGTAGCCCTCGGTGCAGCTTAACCTTAAATGTAATTTAGCCGAAAAGCGAAAGCAAACAACAAACGCTATTTTCATGAAATTTTATCTTGTAAATATTTTATTTTAAACTAAAAATTTATTTCAATAAAATATTTCATATGGTGAGATTTAAGAAAGACATAAATTAAAAAACGTACGTCACAACTAAGAAAGTAAACGTGAATGATATTATCGATGACTTCTTTTTTGTACGTCGCACGCGGATTTTTTATTTATGCTTATTTTAAATAATTTCTTAATTGGACCCAGTGTTCTTTTGTGCAACATCGCTGTTCATTTTTTTTTGGAATTATAACAGCAATAATATTCAGAAGAATACGAAAAACAGACCTTAAATAGCCAATTGTATTTTGTGTCTTCTGACAACTAATCATCTAGTACAGCGCTTCTCCACTTTTTTATTATTATTGCGAAAAATATATAATATATAAAAAAATATATATACGGGTTTTACTTTTCCGGCTTCAAATTTCATTGCACATAAGAGATTTATTTTCTTTTTCCTAATCTTAACGTTATTTCCTTTTTATATGTTGCGTTGTTTCATGACACGGAAACACACTTCCTTTATCAAGCGCAAAATTAAAAAAAAGAGAGAGAGAGAGAGAGAGAACAGCTTTCCCATGCCGTGAATCGTACTTACAACCCTGTGTGGTGTCCGCCTGACGTCATTCTCCTCTCAGCCACGAGGATCCGTATTCGGGTCGCTTTAAAACATAAACCATCTGCGCCGTTTTTTCAAGTTTCAACATTTTGAAAATCTGTACATTGCATAAAGTAGAACACATTTTTCTGGACCTAATGCATATTTTTACAAATTTTTAAAGCGTATATTAATGCGTATTTTTAAATCAATTTTTAAAAGACACGCAAAATCGCATTTTACATTCTTTTCCCTTTAACTTTCTTTTATCCTTCATTTTAAGCAGGCAGGAGGCTTTTTTTCTACTCTTAGATTTTATTTCCCATTCACTCGG
>QLNU02015270.1:90015614-90029068 GCA_006491805.2 Dysdera silvatica
CTGCTCTGAAACCTTGTGTACCTTCTGCCAAACAGCATTTTATCTGCTCTTAGTGCTGCTCCAAAACCTTGTGTACCTGCTGCCAAACAGCATTTTATCTGCTCCTAATGCTGCTCCGAAACCTTGTGTACCTGCTGCCAAACAGCATTTTATCTGCTCCCAATGCTGCTCTGAAACCTTGTGTAGCTGCCTCAAACAGCATTTTATCTGCTCCTAGTGCTGCTCCAAAACCTTATTGGCAGTTAGCATCCCTGCAACCGAATTTCTATTGAATCCATTGATGGTTGGTCATGTAGTTTTTTCTCCGATGTTAATAGGAGCCTTGTCACTTCTAAAGTGTAAATTCCGATTTATTTACTTTGAACAGTATGACTGTATTTGTTTCTGTATCATGAAGTATTAAACTTATTTGTACATTAGAGTTTTCATGATACAAGTACAACATTTTAATGTGAATTTGTGATTTTTTGACATATAATGCGAATATTTTTATATAATGAATTGCTATTTTTCTGTAATTTTTTTTTTTTTTTTAATTAATAGATGAAAAAAGGACTTGATGTGTGTGTGTGCTCTTCTCATGTGATGATCCATTGACTTCACAAAACTACAGACATTTTGTGTTTTGAATATGTCTTTTTTTTGCTGAGTGTTAGTTGCAAAAAGTTCTCATTTTTGTTACTGAATTATCTGTTGTATCTCACAAACTTTTAATAGAAAAATTGGAATCTTTTCGATTGTCTTTGTCATTTCGTTTTCCATACACGCAGATACACTGAAAGGACAAAATTATTATGTACCTCCTATGATATTATACCAGAGTTCCCATGCATCTTGGAGAACCTGGAATGGTCGGGGAATTTGTAATCATCCGTAAAAGTCAGGGGAAAACAAGATTTTTTGATGAAAACCTGGAAAAGTCTGGGAAAACTTTCTTAACTTCTATCTAGCCAAATCTCCCACGAACATGAAGCCGTTTTTTTCTGCAGCCAAAATTTTGTTGGAAGTTTTGTGATTGGTCAGGGTAATTTGCTGGAAATGTCAGAGAAAAACTTGAAAAGGTCAGGAATTTTTGTTCTGCAATGCAAGTAGGAATACTGCCATGGTCCTTGAAAAGTCCTTGATTTTTTTTTTTTTCCAAGTAGGGGGCCCTTGAAAAGTACTTTAAAACTTCTAAAAATGTGGTTGAGCCTTGAATTTTTCTCAAAAATCTTTTTTAAGTTTCGGCAAACAAGAAAAAAAAAAAAGTATTTCTCCTTATTTCCGGAACAAAGCCAGTAGCGCTTAGGACACGCCCCCTTCCTCCCCGCCCACTGAACATGGCGAATACAAGGGATGCAAAAAGGGTAACTTTTGCTAGCAGTGTGCCAAGTTGAAAAGGAGCAACATAATTAAATACTAATTTTAATATTATGCTTATAATATCTTGCATATTTAATTTTTATGTACATTGCGATTGACAATGTGAGGTCTTTGAAAAACGTCATTTGGTCCTCGAATCTCATTAGGACAAGAAAGTGGGAACCATGACCGTATCCTCCCGATGCCCAAGAAAAATAAAGCTTTTGTTTACACTTTTAGACTTAATAGGGATGCTTAAAAAAATGTTTTTGTGTTATTATTTAACCCATAATTCCATGTAGAATATTCTCCACATTGCGCAATGACTTTTCGTTCTAGTAGCAGCTGAACGAATGTAGAGCCTTCTCTACGCTGGACATCAGGAGGATATGTAAATCAGCAATATCGTGATACCAGCATAAACTGGTTTGAGTATAGGTCTTTAAACAGTGAAAAATTGAGTAAACTTAAGTTGATTCATTGGTCAAAACAGGAACATCAGTGAATTCGACTCTGGTCAAATCGTAATTGCCAGGTAAATCGTCACAAGTTTATACCGGGACTGTCTGAAATCTGGCAAAACTATTAGAAATAATGTGGCTATAAATGTTCAAGATTAGTATAGGTTAACCTACATCATAACAAATAAGATGCCTAGTTTATAGCAGATAGCATTTTTTTTAAGACATGTTTGGCCCCGGCAAATGAAATCATTTGCCATAAAAAGAAATCCAATTGTGTATTAACTGGGAAAAAAAAGAGCAAGGGGCCAAGGCAACAGCAAGCAATTTTGTGGCCTTTCCTCAGAGTAAAGGATCCCAAATTCTCGATACTTGACTTGATGAACGTCTTTTTTTAAATACCTAGTTTAAGCATGCCAAATGAAGCAACATGTGAAAGGATGGAAAAAACTTTTAATAGCTGGCAGTTTGATTGCCATAAACGATGGAAGCCTTTACTACATTGGGTTCAAAATACGATCTCGAAATTGCAAATGTTGTCTTTTTTTTTTTTTCTTTTTCCAAAAAGTAGTCTAACCCTGCTGAATGTGAAATTGGTCACCATAGAAGGAAAAAACAGAATATGCATTAACTGGAATAGTGGAACAAGACGCTTAATAGAAGACAATTTTATAATTGTATAATTAACACTGTAAGTGACTTTTCTCATAGTAAATGTTCCTGCACTGCGTCTAGGATGTTGTCCCAGGTTTATGGCTTAAAGGAGGTCCCTTTCCCACATCATCAATTTTAATGAAAATTTTTCCTTCGTCTTTGGGCACTGATATTTGTAACGTAAATGTTGATGGGGGGTCATAACCCCCATTCCTGTGCAATTTTGTATATATATGCATATAAATATATGAAGTTGTTGCTCTGCAACCCCTGCGTGTGCTTTCCTGCGACTTTCTTCGTGTGCCCAAAACCAGAACGTGGTAAGAAGTGTGACACATGTCGCAGAACAATTGCAAGGAGAATTAATTTTTTTTGTCTTGAAAAAGAGAAAAAAGACCAGTCTGATAAATGTTTTCTGCATTTCTATTAAAAAAGGAATTTACATTTTATAGAATTTAAAAATGTATATAATAAATATATAAATATACACATGCATTTCCTGTAGAACATTTTTGATCAGCTGAAGGCTTGTTGCAGAACTCTGCAAATCATTCTGCTTTAGGGTGCCTATGCCTATGAGGTCCATAGTTTGACACTTGTTATGGGAGTTCACAGAAGTTATGGGGGGCTAAAATTCGTTAATATTTCGTGGTATATTTTATTAATGTATTAATAATATTTATATAAGATCCGAACACTAAGATTAAATCAATCAACGTTTATGGGCGCAAATGATACTGCTTGCCGATGGTATGGCGTGATTAGATGGTGAAACGTTCGAAAGAAAATAAATATTTCTGCCTTCGGTGGGACCTGAACCCACTGAGCTACGAAGGACAATATATAATCTCTTTACGAACGTATATATATTGTTGCCAGTTATTTCGCAGAATGGTGTAGTACATAGACTACTATTTAAACCAAATTGCAAAGAGACTGGTATTAAATTGATCGAAATGCACGTTGCAGCATATATAGTCCATGTACTACACCATTCTGCGAAATAACTGGCAACAATATATATACGTTCGTAAAGAGATTATATATTGTCCTTCGTAGCTCAGTGGGTAGAGCCTCCGCCCGGCAAGTGGAAGGTCGTGGGTTCAGGTCCCACCGAAGGCAGAAATATTTATTTTCTTTCGAACGTTTCACCATCTAATCACGCTATACCATTGACGTTAGATTTAAAATTAGACAGAAGGGGGCAACCTTCTGCGCATGTGCGTGGATCTTTCCATCCGATACGGTTTACTTGGAAGAAAAATAGGAGAAAATAGCTTTTCCTGTCGCATTTCTGTTTGTGCGTGGAGGATGTAAGGGATTAGATTTTGTATGTGTTTGTATAACGGTAAAGAGGGTGTATAAATCCCTGGGCAAGGGGATAAAATTATAATTTATACTTATAAACATATACTGATTCAACAGTTACTGATTCATACAGCACACATCGAATGTGATCGAAATGGCAGAAGTCGCGAAACGAAGGTGGGGGCGTCTCCCCCCAGTTCGGTCTCTGTGATTCAGGTAAGTACTGATTTATTTATAAAAGTACTAATTCATAATCAAAATATTATATTAGCGGGGATGCCGAGAAGGAGCTTTACCAACGACAGTAAATCTAGCTAGATGCAAGAACATTTAGCTATTTTATAGCGTGTTTCGGCATTGCTAGTATCGAAGCTTGCATTTACTAGTCCACACACGTGCGTAGAAGGTTGCCCCTTCTGTCAGCATCCATCAGATCTTAGTGCAGACTACGGTCTAGTCAAAATTATAACTAGACGTTAGCGGCAGTTCATATCTGCTCCATGCTGTGCAAAGGATCAATCCTGATCCTCCTCCTGCGCATGTGCTTGGACTTAAATTCACATCAATGTTTCAATCCGATAATTGTTATTTGGCTAGAAAATTACCATCTGGGGAGAAGAGAAAATAGCTTAGAAGAGGTATTTTAGAGAAGATATTTCAGAAGTATTGTAAAGGACATACTTTAGAGAAGATATTATGAAGTTTTTAAAGGAAGTATTTTGTAAGAGGTGTTTTAGAGAAATATAGTATACTATTTTAGAAAAAGGAAAATGGGTTTAGATATTTGTAGACTGTTAATTATTATAACAATAGACTGTTCTAGAGAAATGTAAGTAGGTTTTAATATTTTAAAGGAGTATAGTATACTGTCTTGGAGAAAGTAGTTATAGACTTTCGCTTAACTACTAACAAATTATCTCTATGTGCAAGCGCAGAAACGAGACAGGAGAAGCTCCTCCTAGCTAAATGCTAGAATTAAGACTAGTACATCTAGCTAGTTTATAGCGTGTTTTGGCATTACTAGTATGTAATAGGCTATTACAAGTCCACGCACATGTGCAGAAGGCGGAGGAGGATTGATCCTTTGCACAGCATGGAGCAGATACGAGCAGCCGCTGGCATCTAATAAAATCATACATTGAGCTACAACACTGTCTGATCAATAGATTGTAGGACCACCGCGAGCGGCGGTACAGGCAGCAACACGTCAGCTCACACAGCACCAACCACGTCCCAGGTATGTTCGATTGGTGAGAGATCAGGGGACGCTGGTTGCCAAGGAAGCACCTGGGTACCTTACAAGACATTTTAACTCATGTGTGCCATGTGCGATCGGGTATTATCCTGCTGGTAAATGGCATTGAGTACCCCCGAAAAAAGGGTAGTGTCACCAGCCGCAGTAAGTCATCCAGGTATCGTTGGGCCGTCATAGTGCCCTCAATAAGGCCCAGAGGTAACCTGCTATCGTAGGTGGTGGCCTCCACAAACCACGTAGTCCCGCGGTATACCATTCCACAGATGCGACTGGATTGGACCTGTCACCACATCGGCGTCTGACCCGCACGCGTTTCTGTTTTAGCAATGACATCGTCATTGCTAAAACAGAAGCGTGATTCGTCTGTGAACACGACCCTGTGGCATTCCGCCGTCCACGTGGCTCTATCCCAACATCATTGAATACGAAGGGGTCTGTGTCGTTGGGTCAATGGCAGCCATCTTAACGGGCTCTATGAGTGCAGGCCGTTGACGACCAATCAGCATATAATGATCCTAGTCGATAGGGGAGCATCAAGGGTGTCCTACAAATGCTGTAAAAGGGCAACGGAAGTGGCCTACGGAGTCGCCATAGCTAGTGCACCGTGGACGCATGTAGATTGCTATCCTCTGCGATTTGACGTATGGACCAACCTGCCATTCTGGATCCTATCACCGTTACCCCTCATGAAATCATCTGTCTGCTGGAACTGCCTCGGTTGCCAGCGGCCTAGTATTCTCTGCTACTACACGTTTTCTGTGAAACCAGAAAAAAAAATTACAAAATGATTTCCCTGGAAGACAAAGCGACACAACTATTGCCGATTCTGCAGGTTCCTTCCCTTATATCGCACTCAACGTGCACGGGACAGCTGCGCATTTTCATCATTTACATATCTCGGTGAGCTACGTCTACCCTGCAATTTGCATTTTTTTCTGCCCACTCCTTCTTGGTGTTGCATTTTCACTGTCACGCAGAGGCTTAGCCGGGAGGTAGTTTGGTGGTTTAACCCCCCATTGCAATGAAATTTTGTATATTTAACATAGGAATGTGTGAGTTGTAGCTCTGCAACCCCCCTTCCATTAACCTATAACCCTTATGAAATTTCTGCCAACGCCACTGCTGTGACGTAGTGTATATTCAAACTTCTTTACTTGTAAGGACGTGCCAACGTTTTTGAGAGTGGGACGGCGAGATATCTTTTACGTCCATAAACTTGTGGCACCATCTATTGCCACAAATCCCCAATATTTATTAAAAAATGTTATTTAGATAAATTATTTGTTAATTAAATAGTTAAAAAGCATCACAAAACTACAATCATTCGAACTATTTACAATTTTACTGATTTTGCAGAGCACCAGACTTTAAGATCAATTGTTTCACAAAGGCCGAAAGAAAATGTGCAGTTAAAGAGACTCTAATTTTTTTAACAATAGATACGCCAGGGGGCAATGTAAAATAGTATTATTGACGGTATGGTGCCAACATCTATTGACAGGAACTGAAATTAGAATCTAAATTTGTTTCATCTTTGCTACATTAGTGGCAATGTTTAATGTTATTTTTGAAGTTAAAATTTTAATAGTATTCTCTATAGTGGAAGGGGGCCTGAAATATACCTTTGCCCCTTCACTTAAGAGACTGGGGCCTAAAATCCCCCGGTGGCACGTGCCAGCAAGTATACGCACGTGTGCGCATTGAATATTGTGAAAATTTATTTTAGCGTAATGACGTGAGTTTAAAACCTGTCGAGTAATTGAAACTCTTCACATATCCTTTTCCTACAATCATGTGAACAAACACGTCTGAGTTCAGTTTTTATTTCAATTGTCAGTTTGATGATAATTTTACAATTTTATCATTTCTTCACCTTCAAGTATGCCCGTACTCTGAAATCATAAATATTAGAATCGTAGTGCACTCTCTTTATTATAATGTGCTTTATGGTAATTTAAACCCCACTGTTCCTCGCTTTGATCAAGATTCATTGAAAAGGAGTGTCATCTCTAGAATGTCTACAACATCGTTCTGCGGAGTGATCGTAGCGTCCCTTTGCGGGTTGATTGTAGCTTCTCGTTACAGATTTACCCGGACGAATAGATGCCAGTCGGGCAGCCACATAGTGATTAGAATTTATAACAGCATTTGTCATAAAGCCATAGCTGACACCAATATGTTCGGTACAATCTGGACAATGCCCGGTATAACTGCAAATGAATCAAAACATCAAGTAAACATGATATCACTCCAAAGTTATATGTCTCATCTGTGAATAATTAATCAACTCACCCTGGAATAAAGCATGGTTGCGGAAACGGGATTATTTCTCCTTTCGAACGTGTTTTTTTCATGCTAAACGTTTCTTTTCTTATGGATTCATCTATATTTGTGCTAATACTTTTTTCTCTTGGTTTTAAAATAGTGTTTAATCGTAAACTAAGAGTTGTATATTGTTTAAAATAAAAGCTGTTTTTGCTTCTACTTCAATTTTTTTTATTTTTGTGTTCACGGGAAATTTAATTTGCGTGTGTCTTTTTCTTCGTCTTCTTCTCTTTTTAAACGTGAACGTTTTCAATCAGTTTCTTTTCGCTAATTTCTTGTTAGTAAAACGAGACTTTTCGGATTGATGAATTTATAGGCCTATCAGGGCTGGCGCTAGGTATTATGTTGTTCCAAAACGACTCCATTTTTAATAATAACCCTATTTTGCTGCCCCTAAAAATCTGCAGCTAAGGGTGAGTGCCCGTTCGCCTCCTTCTGGCGCCGGCCCCAGGTCTAATAAAACGTCCACGAAACAAGTTTTGCATTTACAACGCTTTTTCTTTTGCTGATCAATTAAATACACATAATGTTACATCCAATTATCTTGTAAAGACTGCGCTATGGCTTCACCAAGTGCTGTATTTCCCAATAGGTTATACTAGGCGATAGACTAGGACGGCAAAATTTTGTGTATTGAGTATGATATAACAAAATCAATACCATATCTGATGGTATCTGATGATATAATCAGATGTTTTGCCGAGAAGAAAGCTAGACGTCATGCTTTCCATTTAAATACTAGTGCTCAATAGACATTTATTTTTTGCTAAAATTAAAATTTATTTCAATAAAATTGAATTTGATTTATTATATACCAAAAAGAAATAGAAAAGGGTCTTTATAATTAAAGTTCCACTTTGAAATGGCCATAAAATGAAAAGTACTGGATCCAATGTTATCAGACTTGGTAATGGCTTATAGGAGGTTATGAGATTTTATTTTCCGTAAAAAACATAAATAAATAAACTAAAAAAAGTATAAAAATAAAAGTTAAAAAATCACCACCAGCGGAAATGGCACTGTATGCAATATTGTTAAACGAAATAAGACATGAAGACATCGTTTTAAAACGTTTTTAATCGTTTCTAAAACGTGTTACAAAGCATGTTGAATGTGGCGTCCACCATTTTCTGAAAGCAAGTTAAATCGCATTACTGCGTTCTCAACAGCAGCTCTTAGCATATCGGTAATTCCGCCAAATTGTTTATGTTATCATCATAAACAATTTGCATAACCCCACAGACAGTTTCGTTTTAGAAACGATTAAAAACGTTTTAAACCAATGTCTTCATTTTTTTTATTTCGTTTAACAATATTGATTACAGTGCCATTCCCGGTGGTGGTGATTTTTGAACATTTTTTTTTTTGACAGAAAATAAAATCCCATGACCTCCTGTAAGCTATTACCAAGTTTGATAACATTTGGTCCAGTAGTTTTCATTTTATGGCCATTTCAAAGTGGAACTTTAATTATAAACACCCTGTACTTCAATATAAGTTAATATTATCTAATGTTTATGTTTCAATTTATGATTTTGTTTTTTTTTAAATATTTATTGTCAATACAAAAGTTTTGGGCGTATATTGAATGTAACAATTTTTATGTTCTTACCACTGATTTGCGCAGGGGGGAGGGGAGGAAGAGATGGCAAAGATAGTCTAGGGGCGGTAAAATGATAAATCCGCCCATGACCTCATCGTCATTTAAAAACAAATGAAAATATTCCTTCACATTCCGAACTTTTATTATTGCCTCATGATGATAGATGGCGCTACAAATAGAGTGCCTTTTATTACTGTACTGTTACATATTATGGTCAAGTGCATGGACGCCCATATGGAGGGGCAGGAAGGGTCTCAAGCCCCAGAAGGACTCTTAATGTTTCTCGGCCCCCCCACCCCCTGGAATTACCAGATTACATTATTCTCCTTAACAGCAAATCACTTGATACATTCATTTTAAAGCCACTCGAGTCCCCATAATTTTTGGATTGCTACGCCCCCGTTATGGTCATATGTTTATATATTACATTATGGTAATAAAAGTATTCTAATGCAGTGGCCTGGAGCAGCGTTCCTCAAACTGTGGTACACCCAGGGGCGGACTGGGTCGGTGTGCCCTCATGAGCGATAGAAATCGCGCCTCCGGATGGGCAAGGGCTCGTGCCCTCCGATAATTCAAGGTATACGCCCATTGAAAGGACCCGGTCCGCCCAGGGGTAGGCCGCGTGCGTACTTTCCAAGCATGGGCGCCGTTAGCCGGGGAGGACCCGTCAGCGACAATGCTTCCAGGGGTACTCAAGAAATTTCCAAATGGTACACACATGCAAGAATCTTTCAAGGAAAAAAATGACAAAAGATAGAAATCTGATGGAATCGTTTTTCTAATATTTGTTGTTAAACTAGTTCGCCAGTGTTGTGCAACTCTTATTTTCCTGACGTCACGTTATCATCCCATGGAGGAAGCAATAATAATTTATCTAAAGAAACAGAGGAAAGTTTTCTGTAGTCTTTTTACAATGAAAATATGGTTTGTTTTTATTGATGATGACTGCAGTAGAACCAGAGGCGGGTTAAGGACCAGGCGAATCTGGCCGCCGCCCGGGGCCCCGTTTGGATGAGGGCGTCAAACTGAAGTCAAGTTAAAATTTTTTTAATTGATCCAACGGTAGAAAATCTCTCTAAAAAGGTTTAAAGAAATTTTTAGAGACATTTTTAGAGAAATTCTTTCAGAGACTGTTGGTCACTTTTATCGCGTAGGCTATATGGCTCACTGTGCATCTGTGAAAATCTCCTGTTTTCGCCGGAGGTGGGGGGGTCCGCCAGAAAGCAATCCATCCCAGACCGCCAGGATTCAAAATCAACGTCGAGCCGCCCAGTGGGGTAGAACCTCCATATATCGAGAGAACTTCCTTATATCGAAATTTTTTTAAATCCTAGTGACCATTATATAGAAAAACTGATGCTGTTTATCGTAAACATAGAGTACATACTAGTGGTTCTCACTTGGTTTTCATCGCGGGCCGCTTTGATTCTTCTTCTTCTTCTACTTTTTGGTCGGTGGGCCACAAGATATAAAAACGAAATTAATTTACATGCTATATAGACATTGGAGGCTAGAGAGCTTATCCTACCTTAGAAATTTTCTGATTCAATGGAATATCATTGTGTTAAGAGCTTTAGCCCCCCTCTAGAAAAATTTTCAGTTTCTTGTCTTTTGTTGCCGGGTCAGAGCCGCAGTTGTACGCTTTACATGGGGGTGGGGGGAGAGAAGCTACAAGACGGAGCTTAAAATTCGCTAATGTTTTGTGATGTATTTTATTAATACAGTAGTCTCGTTAATCTGAATCATGTTAATCCGAATCACGCTAATCCGAAAATCCTGTTAATCCGAACTTTTTTTTTCAGACCGATGGATTTTTTTCCAACGGCAGCGACCTGACCCGACCAGACCTAAACAAACAGCACACAATGTATGTTACCAACTAATTGAAATTTCCGACGTCTGTTGCCTCGTATGCGCACATACCAAAACACACAAATATCAAACAATTATAGCTTGCAGTAAATTCTATAGCAAAGTTTTCGGTTAATCCGAACAGGTCTTGGTCCCAGTTGATTCAGATTAACAAGACTACTGTATATTTGATGATACTAAATATCCAAGCAGACCAATACATTTAACATTAATGAATAAATTTCTTACTGTAAATTTCGCATTGAAAATTTAGAGAGGTATACTACAATTTACCCTATCATTATCGTAGAGTAGATGAAGACTCAAACTTCTTTTAAAAAATCATTATGTACACAAGACCTACCGTAGAAATATATTCTGAATATATTTTTAACGTTAAAGGTGGCGCAGTATAGCCCAGATGCTCTTGCGCCATAAAAAAGCCAAACAATCAATCAATCAAGTCAAAGAACATTTTTCATTGTTACGTAAAATTTCATATGAAACAAAAAATTTTAAATAAAATTCTACATTATTTTATTTGAAAAAAAAATATATTTTCTGCATTGGGGCTCAGCCCCGTAGCCTCATCCTGGCAATGGCCCTGCATGAGACAGTACATTCGAAATATTTAATGTTTAAAATGGTTTATGTGATCGACTCATTCATAACAACGAAATCGGACTAATAAAAACCAAAAGGTCACATAGAGGCCTTAAGGCCGCAGGTTCCCCACCCCTGGACTAGATCAACGGTTTTCTACATTTTTCATCTTACGACATATCAAAGCTACTTACTGAACTTTTGCGACACCCAAAAAATACATTTTTCGCCGATCTGATAAAAAATATGAGTAAATTACAATAAATAAATAAGAAATCGTTATGTAGGTCGTTGCCATTGTTTTACTCGAGAATCTTAGGGAAACGAGATCAATGACTGCGACTAAATTGCTAGGTCTAGCATATTTTAAAATTTTTCGCGACATGCCGGTTGAAAACCGCTGGACTAGATAAAACCTTTGTAAATAGCAAGTACATTTGTAAATATCACTAGAAGTGATGCGGAAAATCTGTTCCAATTACAATTTTAATGTCAAAGAACGATTTCTGTCGTAATATACAATTTAGTAAACAAAATTTAAACAAATTTCTACAATAAATTTATAAAACCGAAAATGTTTTACAGGGGTCTGACTATATTTCAAGGGGCTCAGCTCCCCCTGGCCCCAGGCTGGCTACGGCCCTGAGCCGACATAGTTTTCTTTTCGCGGACCTGATCTGGCCCGCGAGCCACCTGTTGAGAATCACTGGTATATAGAGTCAGTATTGGATATAAGGCCACCACTGCATTCTATAATTTGTGTTGTTTTCGATTTAAAAAAAAATATCCATATAAGTCTGTGTATTTCTAAGCGAACCGTGTTATTCTACAATTTAAACTTGGCGAATTATTAATTTTTCCAGCTTTACGCCACTTTTGGATCACCCTGTATATATACAAAGTTCACTTTTAATACACGGGAAAACATTCGCTAACGATTTTGCACACGCGCTTTATTTTAGACTTGCCATGTTTACACACATTGTATATAAAAAACGGAGATTTATTAATTACACACACATATAATTTTTAAATATAGTGTGTTCGCTTCAGTTTCGCTCCTCATAAAGTCGATGTCCGCTTTTCACGAGCTTCATACTTTTTGATGTGATTCTTCATCAAGTTCATGCAAGGTCCTAACAACCTCTCGAATGCTTCAACGTCTAAAAATGCCAATTTGGATAAAGAGATAGATGTTACTGTTGCTGCTCGGGGCTGGTTGGTCACCAAAGCTAACTCTGCAAAAATGAGATGGAAATTAATGTTCAAATATTTTACACAAACCCAAATTTAAAATTTCGAATATATAATAATATAGAATAAATAACTACTTCGTTAAAATGCAGTCAATGGTTATCACCCAATTCAATAGGGAAAATTAAGTAGAAGAATACCGGCTTTCATGACTTAAAAAAAAATGTATTTCCTTTATAAAAAGGGAGAAATCTAGGTTAAATTTTAGAATACGGTACAAATGGCAACCCTGTCAGTTATTAACGAGAGTTTTCCAAAACGACAAAAACTCGCCAAATTAATTTATTGGCGGTGGTACCGTGTTCTAATATTTTACCGAAATCTATTTTTAGATCTAATCTACGTATATTTTTAGGAAATTTTACTAAACTGTTACTCGCTATAATAGATTTACTCGTGTACACTGAAGTGCCAGAAAAACTGGTACACCTACCTAATATTGTGTAGCCCCCAACCCCACGCATGCACACAGAAGTGTCGCAACACGATGTGGCATGGACTCGACTAATGTCTGAAGGTATCCTGGAGACAATTCACACCAGGAATCCTGCAGGGCAGTCCACAAATCCATAGGAATGCAAGATGGCGGAGATCTCTTCTGAACAGCACGTTGCAAGGCATCCCAGATATGCTCGATAATGTTCATGTCTGGCGATTTAGGTGGCCAATGGAAGTGTCTAAAGTCAGAAGAGTGTTCCTGGAGCCACTCGGTAGCAACTCTCGATGTGTGGGGTGTCGCATTATCATGCTGAAATTGTCCAAGTCCGTCGGAATGCACAATGGACATGAATGGGTG